>ONZH01023605.1:0-394451 GCA_900303285.1 Rhinella marina | reverse complement strand
GAGATGAGCGAGTAGTGAAATATTCGAAAGTTCGAAATTCGATTCGAATAGACTGCGAAATTCGACTATTCGACCGGATATCGAATCCCATTAAAGTCTATGGGGAAAAAATGCTCGCCACTTGGAAATCTCAATTCGACCACTTGGAGGTCACCAAGTCCACCCTGGAACCTCAGAAAAGGATGCCAACACTGCTGGAATGCAACTGGGACAGCAGGGGAAGCATGTCTGGGTGCATATAACGCGCCCAAGTCGCACTATTACGCCACTATCACAGCCTCTCAACAATACACTCCAAACACAATCTAACCTCTCTGTAAAGTGAGACCATACAAGGAAACCTTCTTTCCTCTACATTGCCATGGACCCCAAGCCAAACTAGACAAAAAAAAAGATGAAATTCTGCACCCCTTAAAATCACGTTGCCTATGACAACCACAGATGGCATAGGCAAGGGGGAAAGCAAATAGACCCCACCCCTAATTGTCATTGTGTGTGTGTGTGAGATGTGGTCAGACATGTCTTCTTTAAAATGTAAAAACAACTCAAACACATGCAGAAGCCTTAAAATGCCCAAATTGTTGGCGCTTGAGATGTCAGTGACCCGACCTGGCCCAGTGTCATGTCTAGCAGGTAAAGCAGTGGGGATGTTGAGGGATGCGTAGGACCGCAAAAGGCAGGAAGAGGCCGTGGGCTGGCCAGAGGCTCATGGAAAATTTTGTGGCGGCCCAAGAGGTGACACCTCTTAAAAATTATGTGGAGGCCCAAGAGGTGAGACCTCTTAAAAATTATGTGGAGGCCCAAGAGTTGACACCTCTTAAAAATTATGTGGAGGCCCAAGAGGTGAGACCTCTTAAACATTTTGCGCAGGCCCAAGAGGTGAGACCTCTTAAAAATTATGTGGAGGCCCAAGAGGTGAGACCTCTTAAACATTTTGTGGAGGCCCAAGAGGTGAGACCTCTTAAAAATTATGTGGAGGCCCAAGAGGTGAGACCTGTTAAAGATTTTGTGGAGGCCCAAGAGGTGAGACCTCTTAAAAATTATGTGGAGGCCCAAGAGGGGAGACCCGTTAAAAATTATGTGGAGGCCCAAGAGGTGACACCTCTTAAAAATTATGTGGAGGCCCAAGAGGTGAGACCTCTTAAAAATTATGTGGAGGCCCAAGAGGTGAGACCTCTTAAACATTTTGTGGAGGCCCAAGAGGTGAGACCTCTTAAACATTTTGTGGAGGCCCAAGAGGTGAGACCTCTTAAAAATTATGTGGAGGCCCAAGAGGTGAGACCTGTTAAAGATTTTGTGGAGGCCCAAGAGGTGAGACGTATTAAAAATTATGTGGAGGCCCAAGAGGGGAGACCTGTTAAAGATTTTGTGGAGGCCCAAGAGGTGAGACGTATTAAAAATTATGTGGAGGCCCAAGAGGGGAGACCCGTTAAAAATTATGTGGAGGCCCAAGAGGTGAGACCTGTTAAACATTTTGTGGAGGCCCAAGAGGTGAGACGTATTAAAAATTATGTGGAGGCCCAAGAGGTGAGACCTGTTAAACATTTTGTGGAGGCCCAAGAGGTGAGACGTATTAAAAATTATGTGGAGGCCCAAGAGGGGAGACCTCTTAAAAATTATGTGGAGGCCCAAGAGGTGAGACCTCTTAACATTTTGTGCAGGCCCAAGAGGTGAGACCTCTTAAAAATTATGTGGAGGCCAAGAGGTGAGACCTGTTAAAATATGTGGAGGCCCAAGAGGTGAGACCTGTTAAACATTTGTGGAGGCCCAAGAGGTGAGACCTCTTAAAAATTATGTGGAGGCCCAAGAGGGGAGACCTCTTAAACATTTTGTGCAGGCCAAGAGGTGAGACCTCTTAAAATTATGTGGAGGCCCAAGAGTGAGACCTGTTAAAAAATTATGTGGAGGCCCAAGAGGTGAGACCTGTTAAAAATTTTGTGGAGGCCCAAGAGGTGAGACCTCTTAAACATTTTGTGGAGCCCAAGAGGTGAAGACGTATTAAAAATTTATGTGGAGGCCCAAGAGGGGAGACCTCTTAAAAATTATGTGGACGCCCAAGAGGTGAGACCTCGTAAACATTTGTGCGCAGGCCCAAGAGGTGAGACCTCTTAAAAATTATGTGGAGGCCCAAGAGGTGAGACCTCTTAAACATTTTGTGGAGGCCCAAGAGGTGAGCCATAAATATAAAAATTTTTCTGATTTACGGAGCAATTCTACGGCGGTTAAGGAGGAGGAGGAGGAGGTGGAGGAGGAAATGGCACTTCATACAGATGGCACTTCACTTTTGGCTGCTTTCCACGGTTGGAGAAGCAAAGTCCGGGTCAATCCACTTGCTGTTCATTTTGATTAGCGTCAGCCTGTCGGCACTGTCGGTTGACAGGCGGCTGCGCTTATCGGTGATAATGCCCCCGGCAGCGCTGAACACCCTTTCTGATAGCACGCTGGCGGCAGGGCAGGCAAGCACCTCCAAGGCGTACAGGGACAGTTCCAGCCACGTGTCCAACTTGGATTGCGAAGACCCAGTACAGTTTGTTCTCCACTATCCGGACAACACGTGTGTCCCGGGAAAAGCAGCCCAGCATGAAGTCAGCCATGTGTGCCAGACTCTGAATAGGCATGACGTCACTGCCCCCACCAGAAGGATCACTTGCCATTTCCTCCTCTTCCTCTTCCGCCTCCTCTCCGCCCCATCCGCGCTGAACCAATGGGACGCACACAGCCTGACTGCTACCCTCGCCGCCAGCATCCTCCTCCTCTTCCACAGCCACCTCCACGTCGTCCTCCTCCTCCTCATCCTCCTCCTCCTGCAACTGCCACCGTGAAGCAGACAAAAGTGTGGTCTGACTGTGTAGCTCCGTTGCGTCTCCTCCTGCCCCCGTCTCCTCTGTGTGCAATGCGTTCTCCCTTATTGCGATGAGGGATTCTTTAAGGACGCATAGGAGCGGGATGGTTACGCTCGGCCCTGCTGGCTGTGGCCTCACTTCTCTGTCTGAACTGTCCTCTGCCTGTGGACATCCCTCTGCCTGTGGACATCCCTCTGCCTGTGGACATCCCTCTGCCTGTGGACATCCCTCTGCCTGTGGACATGCCTCTGCCTGTGGACATCCCTCTGCCTGTGGACATTCCTCTGCCTGTGGACATCCCTCTGCCTCTTGCTGCCTTTTTCGGTGCTGCGCAGACCACCACCTCTCCACTGCTTTCCTCGCTGGACATCACCCTGGACCGGGTCAGTATCGGACAGTACAAAGCGGTGGTACATTTCATACTCCAGCCGTGGCCTGTTTTCATTCTCCCAATGCCTTGAGACATGTACTGAATGTAAATGAAGGTGTTGTAATCGCGTCTCTCTGTGACAATAGCTCGATACTATCAACTGCCAATTTTATTTTTAACTTTTTTTTTTTTTTAGCGAACAGTTTTTTTCAACTTACTGATGTTTTCCAGTCTCTGTTTGGAAACTTTCTATGACTTTTTTCGTACTGGGTGCATTTGGTATAAATATGCAGAGAGTTATTTATGGTTTAATCGCAGAACGATGCAAAGGGAAAGCGTCGTCTAAAGGAGAATCATTTACCTCAGATAATTCAACCAGCAACTATGGCCCCCAACAGCATTTCCGCGCCCCCGTCCTCGTCCACGTCCTATTCCGCTAGCCCCCCTCCGCATTTTATTTTTTTTTGGTTACAATATTTTGCCTTCACAGCCGTGAAATAATTTTGCAAGAGAACGCACAGTACAGTTGCCAATTATAAGGCCTAATATTTTAGAGTTCAAGGTACACAGCCGTGTACTAACTTTTCAGACGGTGGGTATTAACACCAGGTATTTAAAGAATTTTGCAAGAGAACGCACAGTACAGTTGCCAATTATAAGGCCTAATATTTTATAGTATAATTATGTGGAGGCCCAAGAGGTGAGACCTCTTAAAGATTTTGTGGAGGCCCAAGAGGTGAGACCTCTTAAAGATTTTGTGGAGGCCCAAGAGGTGAGACCTCTTAAAGATTTTGTGGAGGCCCAAGAGGTGAGACCTCTTAAAGATTTTGTGGAGGCCCAAGAGGTGAGACCTCTTAAAGATTTTGTGGAGGCCCAAGAGGTGAGACCTCTTAAAGATTTTGTGGAGGCCCAAGAGGTGAGACCTCTTAAAGATTTTGTGGAGGCCCAAGAGGTGAGACCTCTTAAAGATTTTGTGGAGGCCCAAGAGGTGAGACCTCTTAAAGATTTTGTGGAGGCCCAAGAGGTGAGACCTCTTAAAGATTTTGTGGAGGCCCAAGAGGTGAGACCTCTTAAAGATTTTGTGGAGGCCCAAGAGGTGAGACCTCTTAAAGATTTTGTGGAGGCCCAAGAGGTGAGACCTCTTAAAGATTTTGTGGAGGCCCAAGAGGTGAGACCTCTTAAGATTTGTGGGCCAAGGTGAGACCTCTTAAAGATTTTGTGCAGGCCCAAGAGGTGAGACCTCTTAAAGATTTTGTGCAGGCCCAAGAGGTGAGACCTCTTAAAGATTTTGTGGAGGCCCAAGAGGTGAGACCTCTTAAAGATTTTGTGGCAGGCCCAAGAGGTGAGACCTCTTAAAAATTATGTGGAGGCCCAAGAGGTGAGACCTCTTAAAAATTATGTGGAGGCCCAAGAGGAGAGACGTGTTAAAAATTATGTGGAGGCCCAAGAGGTGAGACCTGTTAAAAATTATGTGGAGGCCCAAGAGGTGAGACCTGTTAAACCTTTTGTGGAGGCCCAAGAGGTGAGACCTGTTAAAAAGTTATGTGGAGGCCCAAGAGGTGAGCAATAAATATATACATTTTTCTTATTTACGGAGCAATTCTACGGCGGTTAAGGAGGAGGAGGAGGAGGTGGAGGAGGAAATGGCACTTCATACAGATGGCACTTCACTTTTGGCTGCTTTCCACTGTTAACCTCTTAAACCTTTTGTGGAGGCCCAAAAGGTGAGACCTGTTAAAAATTATGTGGAGGCCCAAGAGGTGAGACCTGTTAAAAATTATGAGGAGGCCCAAGAGGTGAGACCTCTTAAACATTTTGTGGAGGCCCAAGAGGTGACACCTCTTAAAGATTTTGTGGAGGCCCAAGAGGTGACACCTCTTAAAGATTTTGTGGAGGCCCAAGAGGTAAGACCTCTTAAAGATTATGTGGAGGCCCAAGAGGTGAGACCTCTTAAAAATTATGTGGAGGCCCAAGAGGTGAGACCTCTTAAACATTTTGTGCAGGCCCAAGAGGTGAGACCTCTTAAAAATTATGTGGAGGCCCAAGAGGTGAGACCTCTTAAAAATTATGTGGAGGCCCAAGAGGTGAGACCTCTTAAAAATTATGTGGAGGCCCAAGAGGTGAGACCTCTTAAAAATTATGTGGAGGCCCAAGAGGTGAGACCTCTTAAAAATTATGTGGAGGCCCAAGAGGTGAGACCTCTTAAAAATTATGTGGAGGCCCAAGAGGTGAGACCTCTTAAAAATTATGTGGAGGCCCAAGAGGTGAGACCTCTTAAAAATTATGTGGAGGCCCAAGAGGAGAGCCATAAATATATATATATTTTTTTTTACGGAGCAATTCTACGGCGGTTAAGGAGGAGGAGGAGGAGGTGGAGGAGGAAATGGCACTTCATACAGATGGCACTTCACTTTTGGCTGCTTTCCACGGTTGGAGAAGCAAAGTCCGGGTCAATCCACTTGCTGTTCATTTTGATTAGCGTCAGCCTGTCGGCACTGTCGGTTGACAGGCGGCTGCGCTTATCGGTTATAATGCCCCCGGCTGCGCTGAACACCCTTTCTGATAGCACGCTGGCGGCAGGGCAGGCAAGCACCTCCAAGGCGTACAGGGACAGTTCCAGCCACGTGTCCAACTTGGAGACCCAGTAAGTGTAGGACGCCGAGGGATCGGGGAGGACAGGGTTACGGTCTGCCAGGTACTCCCGCAACATCCGCCGATACTTGTCCCTCCTGCTGATAGCGGGCCCCGCAGTGATGGAAGTTGCACGAGGGGGTGCCATGAACGTGTCCCACACCTTGGAGAGTGTTCCCCTGGTGGCTGTGGGCCTGATGGATGTTGTGGGACTCTGGGAGACCCTCTCCTCTCTGCCGCCAGCGATGGTGGGTGGGAAAATCTCCATCATGTTCTGCACGAGTTCCCTCTGGTATTCCAGCAATCGATTCGTCCTCTCCTCTACCGGAATAAAAGAGGAGACGTTATCTTTATACCGGGGGTCCAGGAGTGCGAAGACCCAGTACAGTTTGTTCTCCACTATCCGGACAACACGTGTGTCCCGGGAAAAGCAGCCCAGCATGAAGTCAGCCATGTGTGCCAGACTCTGAATAGGCATGACCTCACTGCCCCCACCAGAAGGATCACTTGCCATTTCCTCCTCTTCCTCTTCCGCCTCCTCTCCGCCCCATCCGCGCTGAACCAATGGGACGCACACAGCCTGACTGCTACCCTCGCCGCCAGCATCCTCCTCCTCTTCCACAGCCACCTCCACGTCGTCCTCCTCCTCATCCTCCTCCTCCTGCAACTGCCACCGTGAAGCAGACAAAAGTGTGGTCTGACTGTGTAGCTCCGTTGCGTCTCCTCCTACCCCCGTCTCCTCTGCGTGCAATGCGTTCTCCCTTATTGCGATGAGCGATTCTTTAAGGACGCCTAGGAGCGGAATGGTTACGCTCACTATAGCGTCCTCGCTGCTGACCTTCTTGGTGGACTCCTCAAAGATACGCAGTACATCGCATATGTCTGCCATCCATGGCCACTCGTGGTTGGCAAACTGAGGGAGCTGAGTTGGAGGCACGCGTGGATTCATTATCTGGTACTCCATCAATGCTCTCTGCTGCTCACACACCCTGGCCAACATGGAATAGGTGGAATTCCAGCGAGTCGGCAGGTCGCACAACAGCCGATGTTCAGGCAAATGGAGGCGTTGCTGGAGTTTTTTTAAGCTAGCAGCAGCTACAGTTGACTTCCGAAAGTGAGCGCACAAGCGCCGCACTTTCACCAGTAGCTCTGCCAGGTTGGGGTAAGTCTTCAGAAATTTTTGGACTACCAGATTAAAAACGTGGGCCAGGCATGGTACGTGATTGAGTTCGGCAAGCTCCAGAGCCGCCACCAGGTTACGGCCGTTATCGCACACGACCATGCCTGGTCCTAGCTGCAGCGGCGACAGCCACATCTCCGTCTGCTGCAATATGGCGTCCCTCACCTCTGGGGCGCTGTGCTTCCTGTCGCCCAAGCTGATGAGCTTTAGCACCGCCTGCTGACGTCTCCCCGCGCCAGTGCTGCAACGCTTCCAGCTAGCGGCTGAGGGAGATGTTAAGGCACAGGAGGAGGAGGAGGAGGAGGAGGAGGAGGGGGGTTTATCAGAACCCATGCTGGCAATCTTGGGCGGGGGTGGTAGGTAGGCCGTCTCTGTTTGCGACCCCGTCCCCGCCTCCACTACATTCACCCAGTGTGCCGTCAGAGAAATGTATCGTCCCTGGCCGCAAGCGCTTGTCCATGAGTCGGTGGTCAAGTGGACCTTTGCGCTGACTGCGTACCTCAGGGCCCGCCTGATGTTACGCGACACGTGCTGGTGCAGGGCGGGGACGGCACTCCGGGAAAAGTAGTGGCGGCTAGGGACGGAATAGCGAGGTGCGGCAGCCGCCATCAGGTCGCGGAAGGCCTGCGTCTCCACAAGCCTAAACGGCAACATCTCCAGGGCCAGCAGTTTGGAGATGTGGCAGTTTAAGGCTTGGGCTTGGGGGTGACTCGAGGCGTACTTCCGCCTGCGGTCGAACGCCTGCGAGATGGACAGTTGTTGGGACGAGGAGTGTGAAGGTGCAGGCGAAGAGGCGGGGGAAGGGCGGGGAAGGGGAGGCTGAAGGAGAAGGCCCCAAAGTAGCAGAGGCAGAGGCAGAGGCAGATGTGGAGGTGTCCTGGCTGGAGGTCTGGACCGCAGTGGCAGCACACAACAAAGGGGAAGAGGCAGTGGCAGCAAGACCGGGCGCAGTTTGTATTGCGTTTGCTCTCTCCCACTCAGCCCAGTGCTTGAATTCCAAGTGACGCCGCATGCCTGAGGTGGTCAGATTGCTCTTCTCAGAGCCCCTACTCAGTTTTGAGTGGCAGAGTGTGCAAACCGCGCTCAGTTTGTCATCCGCACAAACATTAAAATATCTCCACACCACAGAAGTACGAGGCCTCGATGGGGGAGCTTCGCACGACTGGCCGCTGGCGGGAACAGCTTCGGCCCTGCTGGCTGTGGCCTCACTTCTCTGTCTGAACTGTCCTCTGCCTGTGGCCATCCCTCTGCCTGTGGCCATCCCTCTGCCTGTGGACATCCCTCTGCCTGTGGACATGCCTCTGCCTGTGGACATCCCTCTGCCTGTGGACATCCCTCTGCCTGTGGACATCCCTCTGCCTCTTGCTGCCTTTTTCGGTGCTGCGCAGACCACCACCTCTCCACTGCTTTCCTCGCTGGACATCACCCCTGGCCAAGTGGGGTCGGTCATTTCGTCATCCACCACCTCCTCTTCCTCACTCTGCTCCTCCTCCTGCCCACTGGACATTCCAACAGCCTCCCTTGATGGCAACTGCGTCTCATCATCATCATCGCTCATGATAACAGATGCTGGCTCAGGGTCCACATCAGCAGGAGATGGCGAAAACTCCAGTGTTTGGGCATCACTACAAACAAATTCCTCTGCTAGCTCCTGGGATTCTTCCGGCACATCTGAAAAAGGACCCGAAAAGAGCTCCTGGGAGGGGTCAAGGGTGGGATGACTCTGTTGGCCAGGTGTGGAGGAAGGAGGGTCAGAGTGAGACTGTGTGGATGACTGGCTGGTGGACAACTGTGTGGAAGCGCTATCGGCTATCCATTGCACCACCTGTTCAACCTGCTCAGGCCTCAACAGCGGTGTAACCCGCCCCCTGCTTAACTGTCCCATAAAGGCAGGGATTCTGGATGAGCGGGATCCTGGCTGATCCTCACCAGCACACATTGTATCCCCACTGGCTTCAACAAGGCCCCCAACAGCATTTCCGCGCCCCCGTCCTCGTCCACGTCCACGTCCTATTCCGCTAGCCCCCCTCCGCATTTTATTTTTTTTTTGTTGCAAATACAATATTTGGGTATATAATTAGGTATGTGAAATAATTTAGCAAGAGAACGCACAGTACAGTGGCCTATTAAAAGGCCTAGATATTGTATATTTCAAAGTACACAGCCGTGTAGTAACAGAACAGACGGTGGGTATTTACACCAGGTATGTGAGATAATTTAACAAGAGAACGCACAGTACAGTGGCCTATTAAAATGCCTAGATATTGTATATTTCAAAGTACACAGCCGTGTAGTAACTGAACAGACGGTGGGTATTTACACCAGGTATGTGAGATAATTTAACAAGAGAACGCACAGTACAGTGGCCTATTAAATGGCCTAGATATTGTATATTTCAAAGTACACAGCCGTGTAGTAACTGAACAGACGGTGGGTATTTACACCAGGTATGTGAGATAATTTAACAAGAGAACGCACAGTACAGTGGCCTATTAAATGGCCTAGATATTGTATATTTCAAAGTACACAGCCGTGTAGTAACTGAACAGACGGTGGGTATTTACACCAGGTATGTGAGATAATTTAACAAGAGAACGCACAGTACAGTGGCCTATTAAATGGCCTAGATATTGTATATTTCAAAGTACACAGCCGTGTAGTAACTGAACAGACGGTGGGTATTTACACCAGGTATGTGAGATAATTTAACAAGAGAACGCACAGTACAGTGGCCTATTAAATGGCCTAGATATTGTATATTTCAAAGTACACAGCCGTGTAGTAACTGAACAGACGGTGGGTATTTACACCAGGTATGTGAGATAATTTAACAAGAGAACGCACAGTACAGTGGCCTATTAAATGGCCTAGATATTGTATATTTCAAAGTACACAGCCGTGTAGTAACTGAACAGACGGTGGGTATTTACACCAGGTATGTGAGATAATTTAACAAGAGAACGCACAGTACAGTGGCCTATTAAATGGCCTAGATATTGTATATTTCAAAGTACACAGCCGTGTAGTAACTGAACAGACGGTGGGTATTTACACCAGGTATGTGAGATAATTTAACAAGAGAACGCACAGTACAGTGGCCTATTAAAATGCCTAGATATTGTATATTTCAAAGTACACAGCCGTGTAGTAACTGAACAGACGGTGGGTATTTACACCAGGTATGTGAGATAATTTAACAAGAGAACGCACAGTACAGTGGCCTATTAAATGCCTAGATATTGTATATTTCAAAGTACACAGCCGTGTAGTAACTGAACAGACGGTGGGTATTTACACCAGGTATGTGAGATAATTTAACAAGAGAACGCACAGTACAGTGGCCTATTAAATGCCTAGATATTGTATATTTCAAAGTACACAGCCGTGTAGTAACTGAACAGACGGTGGGTATTTACACCAGGTATGTGAGATAATTTAACAAGAGAACGCACAGTACAGTGGCCTATTAAATGGCCTAGATATTGTATATTTCAAAGTACACAGCCGTGTAGTAACTGAACAGACGGTGGGTATTTACACCAGGTATGTGAGATAATTTAACAAGAGAACGCACAGTACAGTGGCCTATTAAATGGCCTAGATATTGTATATTTCAAAGTACACAGCCGTGTAGTAACTGAACAGACGGTGGGTATTTACACCAGGTATGTGAGATAATTTAACAAGAAAACGCACAGTACAGTGGCCTATTAAATGGCCTAGATATTGTATATTTCAAAGTACACAGCCGTGTAGTAACTGAACAGACGGTGGGTATTTACACCAGGTATGTGAGATAATTTAACAAGAGAACGCACAGTACAGTGGCCTATTAAATGGCCTAGATATTGTATATTTCAAAGTACACAGCCGTGTAGTAACTGAACAGACGGTGGGTATTTACACCAGGTATGTGAGATAATTTAACAAGAGAACGCACAGTACAGTGGCCTATTAAATGGCCTAGATATTGTATATTTCAAAGTACACAGCCGTGTAGTAACTGAACAGACGGTGGGTATTTACACCAGGTATGTGAGATAATTTAACAAGAGAACGCACAGTACAGTGGCCTATTAAATGGCCTAGATATTGTATATTTCAAAGTACACAGCCGTGTAGTAACTGAACAGACGGTGGGTATTTACACCAGGTATGTGAGATAATTTAACAAGAGAACGCACAGTACAGTGGCCTATTAAAATGCCTAGATATTGTATATTTCAAAGTACACAGCCGTGTAGTAACTGAACAGACGGTGGGTATTTACACCAGGTATGTGAGATAATTTAACAAGAGAACGCACAGTACAGTGGCCTATTAAATGGCCTAGATATTGTATATTTCAAAGTACACAGCCGTGTAGTAACTGAACAGACGGTGGGTATTTACACCAGGTATGTGAGATAATTTAACAAGAGAACGCACAGTACAGTGGCCTATTAAATGGCCTAGATATTGTATATTTCAAGGTACACAGCCGTGTACTAACTGAACAGACGGTGGGTATTTACACCTGGTATACAAAAAGGGTATTGCAGGCACACAGAACCCAGAACACTAGAGCCAAATAAACTGTATTTAAAAAAATAAAATAAAATTCACAGCCGTATACTGCCAGATCAGATGGTGCATATACACACTAGTTATATAACAGGGTTGTTCAGCCTAAAAGAACGCTGAACAGTAGTGCCAAATATAGTTTGGTATGTAGCAGAGCACCTAATACACCACTAATGCCTCTCTCTGTCCCTACTCCAGCAGCTATCCCTGAATACAGCAGCCGTTCTCTGTAAAGTCTATATTGTAGTAAAGCTATCACTGAAGTCCACTGTAGTAGCCCTGATAAGGGCTTTTAATCACGCTCCTGCCTGTCCAACAGCTAAAACCTATCTGTCCCTTCTCCAGCCTCTGTCCCTGACTAAGTTCACGCAGCATATGCGTACGAGCAGGAAGAGCTGAGTTTTTAATATTCGAGGTCACATGGTTTTTCCAGCCAATCCATGTAGACGCTGTTTTCGCGCTGCCAGCGTGCTCAGCGTGCCTGTCATACCCCCCCTGCATGTTGATTGGTGGAAAAAGAGCGCCAGGGAAGGTGGGAGGGGAAACGAATTCTAAGTGCGCCATCGCCGTTATACTCGATTGAAATCGAGTATGCCGAATATCGTAGTATTCGATCGAATACCGGCTCGATCGAACACTACTCGCTCATCTCTATCCGTCACCTCTACTCGGTCTCTAAGAAATTCCCCAAACTGGCGGCTTTTAAGTTTAACTCTACTAATTCCTTGAATAAGCGTGCCCCGAAGGCAAGCCTTTATGGCGTCCCACACCACCCCACTGGTTACAGAGCCCACATTCAAACTGAAGTACTCCTCTATTGTATGACTAATATATGGACAGTCGATCACCTGTAAACAAAAGGAGTTAAATGCCCATAACCGCCCAGAAGGGGGTACCACAGGGGAAGCCGACAGGCGCAAAAATAGAGAGGAATGATCAGATAAGGCCCTAGAAAGGTATTTCACTTCTACCACCTGCCTCCTGCCTGCTCACAAATTAGGACCCCAGCGCCAAATCAATTCGAGATAAGACCTCATGTGACCTGGTATAGCAGGAAAACTGGCGCACCATGGGGTTTCGGACACGCCACAGGTCTACTAGTGCTATTTCCTCCAACGGTCTGCCAAAAGCAGATACAGGACTACTTGCGTCTGTCTGCGTCCCCCCACACTGATCCCAGTAGGGATGGACAGTATTGTTAAAGTCTCCCACTATAATAACAGGCACATCAGGATAATTATTAATAAATGTCAGAGCACCCGTAACGCCACGCTACGGTAAGGTGGGGGTATATATAGTGATATTAAAAAATACTTCTGCGTAAAGATCGTACAGTGTAAACAAATAAAATGACCCTCAGGGTCAACGCTAGAGGAGTGCATCTGAAAGGGGATAGATTTATGCACCAAAATGCTAACCCCCCTGGAATAGCTAGATAAGGTCGAATGGGAGGCTCGACTCATCCAGGATCTATGGAACGCCTACCTCCCCGCCCGCTGTAAAGTGAGTTTCTTGCAGGCATACTATAGCGGGGAAGTGAGGACGTAGATAATCCATCACGGCAAAACGCTTTGATGGATCACCCAAGCCACGTACATTCCAAATCACTATATTAAATACACTAAATACACTAGCCATACTTAAACATCAAAAATACGAGCCAACTGAGGACATGGCAAGGCGTTCACATTGTAAGTAAATACGACAAGATGGCGACATAATACAGAGATAAAAGCTTGGTGGCACTTATACGTTGCATCAAAAGGGACAAAACATAAAAATTCCCCTGGAAAAGAAAACTGCAGAACCACGAAACAGAACCAAAAAACCGTGCCTGTGTAACGTCATCCAGCAGGCCGAGGCACCAGTCCTCCTGTAAACCGGATATAAAAGTCAACGAACAAAACTAGTTATTTCAACCAAGCGAGACCAATTCCCGCATCAAAAAGGATACATGTACTCCGTGGGCAGTTCAATAGTAGAACCATAAAAGGGATAATGTCCCAACTAGACGCTCAGTGAAAACCGAGGGTGCAGACTTGAAATAAACTAAAGGCCTTCATCTCTCCTCCTGTCGCAGTTGTTGCTCGTGCTGATCGATCCATGTGGCCGCATCTTTCGGTGCAGTGAAGAAATGAACGGATCTCAAGGCCGCCACTCGCAGTCATGCTGGGTAGATCATCGAGTAGGACACTTGCAAAGAGCAAAGTCGCTGCTTGACATCCAAAAACTGGCTCTTCTTCTTTTGAACCTCTGAAGAAAAGTCTTGAAAAAACGCAATTTTTTGACCATTGATAGTAACATCAGGGTGATTTCTGGCTGCATGTAGGATAGCATCCCGATCTCTATAATGAAGCAGCTTAATCAGGACAGGGTGTGGGGGCTCCCCAGGAGGCAACGGTCTAGTAGGAACCCGATGCGCCCGCTCTGCAGCATATAGTGGAGATAGCACTTCTGCTCCAAACACATCTTTCAGCCAATTCTCAAAGTAAGACGTAGGATCCTGTCCTTCGACTTTTTCAGGGACCCCTAAAAGCCACACATTGTTACGTCTAAGGCGGTTCGCTAGGTCGTCGGTTTTGGCTATCAATGCTAAATCTGCTGCTCATGGGTGCGGGATGTTCTGGCCAGGGGGGGCAGTTTGCCCTCCACTTCACTGACACAGCTCTCCAGCTCCACCATCTTCTCATTAACTTTCTGCAGGTCATGGCGTATAAAAGAGAACTCTTGCTTCAGGGACCCCATTTGTTGTTGTAGCACTGTCAGAGCCACTCCACACTGGGTGACTGCCCTGAACACATCTTTTAATGTGGGCTTTTCACTCTGGGGAGTAGTGGCATCCCCCTCCATCATAGTTGCTTCCTCCGCCCTTGCCAACCCACGCTCCATACCTTGTGCCTCTCCTGTAGCTGCTTCCCCCCTCCAGACTCCTCCTCAGGCATCTCTTCCTCCATGTAGGGCTGCGGTGGCCCTGGCAGTTTCTGTGAGGCTCTGGGGCCCTCTAAAGCCCGTGCTGCTGACTGCGCTCCTCCCACCCTGCTCGACTTCTTCAGTGCCAGGAGCGCGCCGGCGCCATCTTGCGCGCCACGCTCCATACCCCCCGCTGCCTCCTTATTCTTTTTTGCGGCTCCTCCAGCCATGAGACCGCTACTGGACAATGCTGGGCAGGTAAGGGGACACTTCTAGAGGACGTGCAGCCACCTGTTAATTCCTAAGAGCCCACGGAGCAAGCACTAAACTAAGTACAGCGGGAGCTTGCGCTGATAGCTGCTGCTCACATCCCGGTCAGGCCACGCTCCCCCATATACACTACACTTACCCTATACAAGTGCTATATAGACTACAGTTAACCTGAACAAATGCTATATACACTACACTTACCCTATATGCACACTATATACACCACACTTTCCTGTACAAATGATATATTTATTACACTTACCCTGTACAAACTCTATATATACTACACTTACCCTATTCAACTGTTATATGGTCTACACTTACCCTGTACCAACACATATACAGTGCCTTGCAAAATTATTCGCCCCCCTGGAACTTTTCAACCTTTTGCCACATTTCAGGCTTCAAAAAAAAAGGTATAACATTTTAAATTTTTGTTGAAGAATCAACAAGTGGGTCACAATTGTGAAGTGGAATGAAATTTATTGGATCATTTAAACTTTTTTTGTAATAATAAAACTGAAACGTTGAGCTTGCAAAGTTATTCGGCCCATTTACTTTCAGTTCAGAAAACTCACTCCAGAAGTTCATTGAGGATCTCTGAATGATCCAATGTTATCCTAAATGACTGATGAAGATAAATAGAATCCACCTGTGTGTAATCAAGTCTCCGTATAAATACACCTGCTCTGTGATAGTCTCAGGGTTCTGCATCATGAAGACGAAGGAACACACCAGGAAGGTCCATGATACTGTTGTGGAGAAGTTTAAAGCCGGATTTGGATACCAAAAGATTTCCCAAGCTTTAAACATCCCAAGGAGCACTGTGCAAGCGATCATATTGAAATGGAAGGAGTATCAGACCACTGCAAATCTACCAAGACCCGGCCATCCCTCTAAACTTTCATCTCAGACAAGGAGAAGACTGATCAGAGATGCAGCCAAGAGGCCCATGATCACTCTGGATGAACTGCAGAGATCTACAGCTGAGGTGGGAGAGTCTGTCCATAGGACAACAATCAGTCGAAAACTTCACAAATCTGGCCTTTATGGAAGAGTGGCAAGAAGAAAGCTATTTCTCAAAGATATTCATAAAAAGTCTTGTTTACAGTTTGCCACAAGCCACCTGGGAGACACACCAAACATGTGGAAGAAGGTGCTCTGGTCAGATGAAACTAAAATCGAACTTTTTGGAAACAATGCAAAACTATATGTTTGGCATAAAAGCAACACAGCTCATCACCCTGAACACACCATCCCATACTGTCAAACATGGTGGTGGCAGCATCATGGTTTGGGCCTGCTTTTCATCAGCAGGGACTGGGAAGATGGTTAAAATTGATGGGAAGATGGATGGAGCCAAATACAGGACCATTCTGGATGAAAACCTGTTGGAGTCTGCAAAAGACCTGAGACTAGGAGGGAGATTTATCTTCCAACAAGACAATGATCCTAAACATAAAGCAAAATCTACAATGGAATGGTTCAAAAATAAACGTATCCAGGTCTTAGAATGGCCAAGTCAAAGTCCAGACCTGAATCCAATTGAGAATATGTGGAAAGAGCTGAAAACTGCTGTTCACAAACGCTCTCCATCCAACCTCAAAGAGCTCGAGCTGTTTTGCAAGAAAGAATGGGCAAGAGTTTCAGTCTCTAGATGTGCAAAACTGATAGAGACATACCCCAAGTGACTTGCAGCTGTTATCGCAGCAAAAGGTGGCGCGGCAAAGTATTAATGCAAGGGGGCCGAATAATTTTGCTCGCCCCACTTTTTAGTTTTATTATTACAAAAAAGTTTAAATGATCCAATAAATTTCCTTCCACTTCACAACTGTGACCCACTTGTTGTTGATTCTTCACCAAAATTTTAAAATGTTATATCTTTTTGTTTGAAGCCTGAAATGTGGCAAAAGGTTGAAAAGTTCCAGGGGGCCGAATACTTTCCCAAGGCACTGTACATTATATACATTACAATTACCCTGTACAAGCGCTATATACACTAAACTTTTCCTGTACAAACGCTATATACACCACACTTACCCTATACAAATGCTTTATATACTATGCTTACCCTATACACACAATATACAGATTACAGTTAACATATACAATCATTTTTATACAGTAAGCTACTCTTTACACAAAATATAGGTTATACTATATACAACCAATATATACACTACAATTACCATAAACACAACATGTAGATTACAGTTCCTCTATGCAAATATGTGCAGTAACTTACCTTATACACACACTATATAGACTACACACACACGATATACTAACACTATAAAGACTATATTTGCTCTGCACAAAAATATATAGCTTATATTTTCCCGATCCAAAAGCTGTATACCCTGTACCTACCCTATTCAAACTGTATATACTCTACACTTACCCTGTACAAACATTGTATAGACTAAACTTACTATATACAACCACAATATACACTACTCTTACCATATGAAAATTAAAGTTACTCAATACAAGTATGTGCAGTAACTTGTCTTATACACACACATTATATAGACTACACATAACCTCTTCTCACTGTATAGACTATACTTAACCTTTACAAACACTATATACACTACACTTACCCTGTACAGACACTATATACATTGCACTGATCTTATAAAATGCTATATGCACTACATCTCCCTAATATATATAGATTACAGTTAAGCAAAACACACCTCACTATATACAGTAGACTACACTCTATGCACAAACTGTAAAGACTACTTTTCCCCTATACAGTCACTTTTTAGACTACAGGCACACTATGCAACCACTATATAGACTACAGTTACCCTACACAAACATTATATTGTCTATGCTTACCTTATGAAACACTGTATAGCCTACTCTTACTGTAGAAGGAAGTGTGGGCACTGCCTAAAATATGTATACATATGCATGCATGTCCCTTAATAGGCATGCATGTATATGCATATGTGGATGGGCCTTTATGGCCCAGAGTGTGTAAAGTGACCCAACATTGGAGGTCTGTGGCCCCATATGTATATCTGTGGGCCTTATATGGCCCCAAAGAGCTATATATATGTATATATAGACGTATCTATGGCCTTTGGATGTGTCCCATTTGTATATATGCATATATATATATTATAAATGGCCCCAAAATATATATAGTGCCCCCAAAATATATATTATGCCCAGGTTGCTCCTAATACATGTAGATGTATGTATATATGCCCCAGATTTATATACATACATCTATATGTATATAAATGTTTCCCCTGTGACCGGGTGCCCCCTGCCTCCCCCCCTGCAGGCTTGCAGGAGACAGATGTCGCCCAGATGGCTGGACATTAAGTCCAGTTTCGGGCACATCAAAAGGACAGAGGATCGATAAGATCCTCTGTCCCTTTTGTTAAACATCTCCAGCGCTGCTGGAGGTGTTTGACATGACAGGGAAACAAAAGGTTTCCCTGCCCCTGCATACCTCGCACAGATACGAGGGTAATTCACAGGCAGGAAGATCAAAGAGATCCTCCGCCTGTGAATGCCTGTGTGCGCGGGCTGGTGCGGTCGTTCGGTCGCGGACGTCATATCACTGCGCCGGCCCACGTGCACATGGCTGCCGGCGCGCTCGCCGGCAGCGCAGGAGCACGGGAGCGAGCATGACCGGGTTTAAATAACCCGGCCACGCTGCGCTCTTCAATTGAGCTGTGCCACCCCCTAAGAAAGAAGCAAGAATCATCCCCTGGAAGACGAGCACATACAAGCGGGAATTAACCCCTATAGAACGAGCAATTGAAGCGAGAATCATCGCCTGGAACAAGCATTTAACCTTGGAGCACCCCTAGAGACAAGCATTGGTCTAAGTATCTCTATCCCTATCCCACCAACGATATTAACCCCTTATTATCCCTATCCCACCAACAATCCCTATCTCACCAACGATATAAACCCCTTATTATCCCTATCCCACCAACGAACCCCATTCCTGCCATCTTTCCCTGCTGCATTTTACCCTTTTCTTGCCACTGAACCCTTCCCTGGCCATAACCTCATCCCTGCCATCTTTCATTTAACCCTTCCCTGGCCATAACCTCATCCCTGCCATCTTTCCCTGCTGCATTTAACCCTTTAACCATATCCCTACATCTACCCTATTGCCCCTGCTGCCAATCTTAACCCATTGTTAGCCAGTGACTCATATTCCCTTTATTTCCTAGGGACAGTAATATTTAGGCTTGGGAGGACACTGTATATTAGTGTGTGAGTATTAGTGTGTTTAGGTAGATTTGTGGGTGGAACTTGTACGTGGGTTCGTATAGTGTAGTTAGCTTTGTAGTGAGGTTTTACTTTGTATTGTTGTGCAGCTATATATATTTATATATGTTGATATAAATATATATAGATATAGTCTAAATAATTAGACTGTAGACTATTAGTATTTTGTAATAAACCTTTTATTATTTAAAGTACCGTTTACGGTATCTTTTTGTAGGTCCAATAGTACAAGGTAGTAGACAGTGTGCAGGGAATAGATAGCAGTAAGGGAATAAATAGGTGGAGGTAGCGATAGCCGATTACACCTATTTATGCATATTGATTATTAATATTGCACAAAATATTGATAATTAATATACCCTACAACACTTACATATACACACACTATATATCCTGTACACACACTAAACTTACCCTATGCACTCATGATATGATGATATGACATGATAGAAACTAAACCTACCCTATACACATATTATATACACTACACTTACCCTACAAAAACACTATCAAGACTACACACTCTATATAACCACTGTATATACTATTTACCCCATACACACTATGTAGGCTACACTTACCCTATACAAACACTATATAGACTACAATCACCATATAAACACACTATATACACTAGACTTACCCTATAAAATTTCTATATAGACCACACATAATGTACATGGTGCTAATGCCTCTCTGCTCTGCACACGTCCCCCCATCCCTTGATTTTTTTTTAAACTGTATGTTTTATTGGTACAAAAAGTACACTATTTTTCTATTACAATACAATAAAAGTATACATTGAAACACATATATATGAAGCAGGTATAACATTCTGTAAAGTGTCAATGAAGCAAGATATGTAGTTGGGAGTAATTATAATCTTATACTCCTCGGTTGAAAGGACCAGACACTGATGTAAGATAAAAAACACGACAAGGACAGACATAGGGGGAAGGTTGGGGAAGGGAAGACGAGAGAGTGGGGAAAGAAAGCGATACAGCTAAGAAAAAGAAGGGTTTGCATCCCATGGTAGCCAAATTGCAATAAACTGATCCACAGTGTTGTTGAGGGAAGCTGTGAGATAGTCAAGGGACCTAATATCCCGAATTCTAGCAAGAAACATTGAGTTAGAGGGAGGGTTCGTTTGCTTCAACGTCTTGGCAATCAAAGACTTAGCTGCCGTGCAGAGAAGCAGGAACAGCCTGGAGGAGAGTTTATTCAGTCTCGGGGGTGGGAGATTGAGTAAGAAAGTTTTTGGATCTAGTTCAACTGGTATCGAAAGGAGTGACTGGACAATGTCTCCAACCCTTTCCCAAAATGGTACAATCATAGGGCAAGTCCAAAAGATATGGAACAGGGTGCCTGTGTCCCTCTCACACCGCCAACAAGTAGACGGGATGGTAGGGTTCAGAGAGTGCAGAAGGGCTGGGGTGTGATACCAATGCATGAGTAGTTTATATTGGGTTTCTTTGTCCATGTATTTATGATGAGGGGGAGTACCTTCTTTTGGAGCAGAGATAAGATGATAGATTATAGAGATCAATCCCTTCGTATTAGTACCCAAATGACATAGGCGCTCAAACTGGGAGGGGGTCGAAACTTGAAGTGTCCCAAAAATAGTGTGAATATAGTGGTGGATCTGCAAGTAGTGGAAGCATTCTGACTGCGGGAGGTTGGCATGTTCCTGCAATTGTGAAAATGATTTAAGTGTCAAAGTAGAAGCATCAAAAACATCCGCCAGACGGAAGAGACCCAACGACGACCAGACACGAACCATGAGAGCAGTCAAGCTACTGGGTATAGCAGGGTTATATAAGAAAGAAATCATTGAGTAATGTTGGGAGGCAAGAGCAAAGCGTTTATGACATGTATCCCAGATATGCTTTGTAAAGGCCATAGGCCCTAGTAACGTTGGATGGGACTGCATCAGGGTCCGGTGCCACAGCAGAGTATTCGGATGCATAGGGGCAAGCCATAACTTTTCAATTTCCACCCATTTGGTGAACGCCAGTTGCGAAGCCCAAAAAGGGATCACTCGCAAATGTGTAGCCCAGTAGTAATGCACCACATTAGGAACCGAAAGTCCGCCACTGTCCGTGGCAGTAAGCATAACCTTGCGGGGTATGCGATGCCTCTTGCCTTGCCATATGAAGTCAAAGATAGCCTGCTGTAGCGATTGGAGTTCCGATATGGGAACATGGACAGGAAGTACTTCAAAGTAATATAGGAGTTTCGGGAGCAATGACATTTTAACCGCCGCTATTCGGCCTAGTAGGGAAAGAAACAGAGGCTTCCATTTACAAAGAAGGGTTTTAAGCTCTCGAAAGAGAGGAGGGAAGTTTTTTGAGTACAGGGAGGAGTAGTTAAGGGTAATAAGTACTCCTAGATACTTGAGAGCATCCTCTGTCCATCGATATGAGTGATTACATTGCAATCTCTGAAGTTCCCCAGTGGGTATAAGGATGGGCAATGCTTCAGTTTTGGAGGTGTTCATTTTGTACCCTGAAAGGATCCCATACTGCATTAGGGCTACGTGTAAGGCTACTTTCACATTAGCGTTATGGAATTCCGGTATTGAGCTCCGTCATAGGGGCTCAATACCGGAATAAAACGCTTCCGTTTTGTCCCCATTCATTGTCAATGGGGACAAAACTGAACTGAAGACAACGGAATGCTCCTGAAAGCATTCCGTTCAGTCTTCAGATCGGAGAACAAACCGCAACATGTTGCGGTTTGCTCTCCGTACTAGTTATCCGCACCTAAACGGATCCGGAATGACCCCCAATGCAAGTCAATGGGGACGGATCCGTTTGGTGTGGACACACTTGTAAACGGATCCGTCCTCCATTGACTTTCAATAGAGGTTATTCCAGATCCGTTTAAACGCTAATACAACCGGATCCGGAATTACGGATCCACAAGGTTGTATTACTTAGTACGGATCCGGCGGGTGAAGGGACCCGCCGGATCCGTACTAACGCTAGTGTGGAAGTAGCCTAAGTTGGGCAGTGTAATGTGTGGATTAGTTAGCGTGAGAAGAACATCATCTGCATACAAAGATATCTTAAACTCCCTATCACAAACCTTGAGGCCTCCAATGTCCGGGTTTAGCCTAATGTGGGCAGCAAGGGGTTCTATGCACAAGGCGAAAATTAATGGCGATAGCGGGCATCCCTGACGTGTGCCATTGGAAATGTTAAAGGGTGTAGAAGAACAGAAGGGAAGTTTAACCAGGGCTGAAGGAGTGGAGTAGAGGCTAAGTATGGCCTGGAGGAAAGGCCCTGAGATGCTGAACATCCCGAGGGTCTCAAATAAAAAAGACCAGTTAATGCGATCAAAGGCCTTTTCTGCATCTAGACTGAGTACTACAGTCGGCGTAGTGCGTTTGGCCAGGTCAATTAAGTTGAGAACCCTACGGGTGTTGTCTCCGCCCTGCCGATGTGGGATAAAGCCCACCTGGTCTTTGTGGATTAAGGCGGGGAGCCAGGAGTTTAAATGGGCCGCAAGGATGCGTGTAAAGATTTTTAAGTCGGCATTAAGTAGGGATATCGGCCTGTAACTAGTGCATTCTTGTGGATCCTTACCTGGCTTGGGGATCACCACAATATGGGAAGATAGCATGGTAGATGGAATTGGGGAGCCCTGGAGGAATGAGTTATAGAGGGACAGAAGATGGGGGGAACGTTCTGCGCTAAAAGTCTTGTAGTGTAAATCCGTCAGGGCTTGGTGATTTACCTACAGGGAGATTGCTAATAACATCCGCAATTTCTTCAGTGGAAATAGGGGCGTTTAGCATAGTACTTGCTTCAGCCGAAAGTTGAGGCAAGTGACATGATTGCAGGTACTCCCGTATTCGGGGTAACAAAGTAGGATTGCTGTTATGGTTCAAATTGTATAGGTGAGCATAATAATCTCGGAAGCAACGAGCTATGGCTACCGGGTGGTATTGAGGACATCCTGTTGAGTCGTTTACCCCCTGGAAATTGGAAATTACGTTTGGCGGCAGTGTCTCTAAGTTGTTTTGCTAGGATAGTGTGGGCCTTATTGCCCCTTTCGTAGAATCGCTGTCTAGAGTATAACAACATGCACTCTACCCTTTGCAATGCCAAATCCTTCAGTTTGGCTCGAGCAGCCACCAAATCCCAGAGGAGGGAAAGACTAGGCTTGATTTGTAGGCGAGATTGCAAAGACTCTATCTGGGTTGTGAGCTCTCGCATCTGTGTTAGTCTATCTCTTTTGAGATTTTATTTCTGTGCGTGTGGGTAGAGACTTCAAGAGTGAGTCGTTGAGGCGCCAGTGGCAGGTGCGGGGTGGCAAGGGTTGGGAGGAAAGAGTGAGTGTGACAGGAGCGTGGTCTGACCAGGATATGGGTCCGATCGTGACGTCGCGTAATAATTTCAAAGTAATGGCATTACCAAAGAAGTAGTCCAATCTAGTATGTAGTTTATGGGAAGGGGAATAAAAGGTGAACATTTGGCTCGTGGAGTTATCCACCCTCCATAGGTCATAGAGAGCTGAGTTACGCACTGCACTGCGGAAACCTCTGGCTAAGCTCGATTGGGTCGGGGGGGAGCAGTTGGGAAGAGAGGTAGCCTATCCGCGTGTTCCGAAAAGACCATATTAAAGTTCCCCCCGATAATACAAGCTGCAGGAGGCAGTTTGTGTAGTTTATTAAAGATTTTGCGCACAAATGGGAGTTGGGAGGTATTAGGGGCATAGATGTTGCAAAGCACTATGGAGAGGTTTTGGAAAGTACCTTCCAGTATAATATAGCGGCCAGCTGGATTAATATGGGAGGTAGATATTGAGATAGGGCAAGATGACGAGAGCAGAATAGCCACTCCTGCTTTTCTACGGTTGTGGGTGGCCAGATAAGCCAGTGGGTAGTGATATTTAGCGAATTTGAAGGTCCCCGTCTGGTCGAAGTGGGTCTCCTGCAAAAACGTAACATCTGAACACAAATTGCGGAGTTCACTAAGGACTAGACGCCGTTTTGAGTTGGACCCTAGTCCTTTTACATTTAAAGTGACTATTTTAGCCATATAGGTAGATAGGAGAGTTGTGTAATCGTGTAGGCAAAGGTTAACTCACCGTTTGATGCACAGGTAGTGGGCGAAGTACACAGTTAACCCCCCACCAATCAAGTGTGGTCTCGGCTGTTCCTGCTTAGGGAGTTGAGAATGAGCTTAAAGGGGTATTCTCATCTTAGACAATGGGGGCATATAGCTAGGATATGCCCCCATTGTCTTATAGGTGCGGGTCCCACTGCTGGGACCCGCACCTATAGCCAGAACGGAGCGGGGAGCGCTGCGCCTGGAGGACCCCAGGTTTCCGGGGGTCCGGCCACCACCAGGCGCAGCTCCCCGCGCCGCTCATAGGAATGAATGGGAGCCGGGCCGTGCATGCGCGGTCGGCTCCCATTCATTTCTATGGAGCCGACGGAAGTAGCCGAGCCAGCGCTCGGCTATTTTCGGCGGCCCCATAGAAATGAATGGAGGGCGGCTGCGCATGCGCAGTGCGCCCTCATTCACTTCAGGGGCTCCGTTCTCGATATAGGTGCGGGTCCCAGCGGTGGGACCCCCACCTATAAGACAATGGGGGCATATCCTAGCGATATGCCCCCATTGTCTAAAATGAGAATAACCCTTTAAGAGGAGGGAGAAAACAAAAGGGAAAATTGGGGTAGACACAAACGTCACAAAAATGTTACAAACTGTAAAATCTGAAATAGATCGAGAGAAAACAGACCTATAAGATATAACTAACCGATAGGCCTGTGATGGGACCAACTCTGCTAGACACGAGTCAGCAGCGCGGACTCACAGAACCTCAGAAAAACAAGAGGCCCTAAGCAGTCACGTCCCAATAGGGTTTAGGAAATGCCTAGCTGGAACCGACAGATCCAGAACACAAGGAAATAACAACAGATATTAGACAAGCTATGGCTGTGCTAGAATATGCATTAATATACATTACTGTATCAGTAACTGTGAGCCCTGAGCGGGCAATGAAACTATAAGTCCCCAGGGAAGAACAGGAAGGCATTAGGAAAGTGCCTCTAGGAGCTCAACAGCGAGGTAACATCGGGTCATAGTGCGCGGCGGAAGGGAAGACAGTGGAGCTCGGGAGCTGAGGGCAGCGGCAGCGCAGGACAGGTAAGTATGTTTTTTTTAAGTGGCTGGGTGGGCTGATCTGAGGTCTGAGGGGGGCACAAGGCATAAGACGCTGATCTGAGGTCTGAGGGGGGCACAAGGAAGGCACAAGACGTTGATCTGAGGTCTGATGGGGCACAAGACGCTGATCTGAGGTTTGATGGGGGCACAAGACGCTGATCTGAGGTCTGATGGGGGCATAATGTGTTGATCTGAGGTCTGATGGGGGCACAAGACGCTGATCTGAGGTCTGATGGGGGCACCAGACGCTGATCTGAGGTCTGATGGGGGCAAAAGACGCTGATCTGAGGTCTGATGGGGGCACAAGACGCTGATCTGAGGTCTGATGGGGGCACAAGACGCTGATCTGAGGTCTGATGGGGGCACAAGACGCTGATCTGAGGTCTGATGGGGGCACAAGACGCTGATCTGAGGTCTGATGGGGGCACAAGATGCTGATCTGAGGTCTGATAGGGGCACAAGACTCTGATCTGAGGTCTGATGGGGACACAAGACGCTGATCTGAGGCCATTTCATTTTTCGCCTCAGGCAGCAGAAAAGCTAGAAGCGTCCCTGGTGGGGAGTATTACCTATAGGTATCCGGAAAGTCACATTCACCCTAGAGCGATGTCCTAGCATCACATCATATACACTACCTACAGCCTAGCAAGTGCAGCATGAGAAATCAATAGTCTTACTGACATGTCCATGCTGTGTGATATCTGCTGTATGTATACAATCTGTACATATACAAATCAATGAGGATTTATTCCTGTCTGTGTTTATATGCATGAACACATATATACATATAGATCTCTATGTAATAGTAGGGTCTCTAGCCCTGTCAGTCAAGGAGATGGGGGAGTGTGCACAGCACAGGGCGCTACAAAAGTGGTCTTCCAAGCACTCAAACTTGCTCATTTACATATACAAAATCAGCATGATCAACCCTACCAGGTGCCTGGCTTAGTCGGGTTGATCATGCTGACAGATGCTCTTTAGTATCTACTGTTTAATATCATAAACCAATAATTTTCCTGGGATACAGAGATCTTTTCTTACAACCAAAATGACAACGATAGGGGGCGTGGCCTGACGCTGTCCTGAATGGCCGCATAATTGCAGAGCGCTCTCACAGCCTCGATACAGCGACTGCCTTAAAGCTCTTTCTAGCGATCTGAACCGCTCTAAACAGCCTGTAAGTACCTGTAAAACAAAGGTACTCACCATGAAAAAGACCAGGAGGACGAGGGATCCGCCGAGACACTTGGAAGACTTCTTCCTTACCGAGCGCAGAACCAGGCAAGATGGCGGCGGCCGGCGGGAAACGGACTCCACAGCAAGCGCTGAAAGCAGCAATAGCGCTTCCCCTTCACTGGCTCCTGAAAAGGATAAGAAAAAACAGGTTAGCAATGCTTCTAAACGCACAAACCCTACCAAAACACCTAAGAACATAAAACAGACAGACACAGATAAAATTAACTCACCTATGCCACAGTATGAGGAAGAAGAGGAAGCTAATCTTTCTGACACCTCCAGTATCCGCAGTCCAGCCAAACAAAAACCTAGAAAAGAAAACATAGAATTTTCGGAACAAGATTTAGATAGACAAAAGACGCTATCTCCACAATCAATAAGCGTTTTTGAACATATCCCCACATCTGAGGAAACGATCACGGTCAACCTCATGAAAGATATGCTTATAGCACTGAACTCGTCAATTAAAAAAGACATCTCACAAATCTGTAACTCTTTAACCGCCAACATAGAAGATTTAGGTGAGAGAGTGGGTCATATTGAAAGCAAAATGGCGGAGTATGCAGGTGCCCACAACACCTTAGTAGATGCTCACAATTCACTTGATGACGACATTGCGGCAATTAAGGCTAAAATGGCGGACCTAGAAGACCGTTCAAGAAGGAACAACATAAAATTCAGAGGTATCGCAGAATCAGTTCCACCAGGCGACTTATCTAGATATATACAAGAACTGCTGAAACTACTTTTACCTGAAGCAACCAATATAGACTTGACCATAGACAGAGCACACAGAATTCCGAAGCCGAAAAATATTCCGGAAAACAAACCAAGAGATGTATTAGCGCGCATCCATTTCTTTCATATTAAAGAAGCGGCGATGCTAGCCGCAAAAAAACTGAATGTCCTCCCTGACCCGTACGACAAGATTCTTCTATTTACTGACCTTTCTCAAGCAACAATTCAAGAGAGAAAAAAACTACATCCGATCACTTCTTGTCTCAGGGAAAATAAAATGCCCTACAAGTGGGGCTTTCCTACAAAACTGCTGATATACAAGAATGGAATCCTACATGTTATCCACTCACTGGACCAAGGAAAAAAGCTACTTGAAAAATGGCAAATAAACATATCAGACACCGACTTTTCAAGCAAAGAAAAAGATCCCATCACCATCCAAGAGGAATGGACAACCGTTACAAGGAACTCCTAATATCATAGCGGTTCTACACCACATCATACGCTAAATCTACCTGACAGTAGATTATCATTCTACGCGTTGGAGTAAATAGCCTCCTACGACATCATACATGAAGAGGCTGCAACTCTGCATAGACTATACCCCCAATCTCGTGAGATCAATACGATCAACCTATGTTATTAAGTTCCCACTTCGGTGGACTGTTCATGTTTTTGTATGTTTTCTTTTTGTTTTTCTTTTCCTTATTATGTCTAGGTCCACATTGACAACTTCGACAACTCCCAACTCACCTCACGGCAAGACCATTGCTCCTGAGAAAAATTTCAAACTCAAGAACTCGACATCCAAGCATACGGACTCAAACTTCTTAATAATACAGGTTTACAGAAATGTACATGTAAGCTACTCGATATTGTTTTTTAAAAATGTTTGTTAAAGCATTATCTATGAACGTTAAAGGTTTAAATCATCCGTTTAAAAGAATTTCCCTATGGAAAGAAGCTAAAAATAACAATGCAGATATTGTTTGTGCCCAGGAGACTCATTTACTAGAGGAAGACATACACAGAGTGCGTAGTAAAGATTATACACACCTATTTTTTGCATGTGCAAAAAAGAAAAAAGCAGGAGTGGCTATTGCTATAAGAAACTCTGTTACTTTTGAAAAATTAGAGATATATGATGACACGACAGGAAGATATTTGGTGTTGATATGTAAGATTAATAACATACTATACACAATCTGTAATATATATTGCCCTAATAAAGGACAATTACACTTCATGAATAAAACACTAAAGAAAATAAATAAAATTAAACAAGGCCATCTCCTCATTTTTGGAGATCTAAACATAATCTCTGACCCACTTTTAGATACCACAAATGCAAACAGAAGATCCTCATCTTCATTAAAACAGTGGCTATACGATAATGATTTAATCGATACCTGGAGATGTCTCCACGCGAACGAACGAGACTACACATTCTACTCTAATGTGTATAACACTTATACTAGAATCGACTACTGCCTGACGGACAATCAAACATTAGACATTATACATGATTCCAAAATAGACCACATTATATGGTCTGATCATGCCCCTCTGATAACTACCATAAAAGAACGAAACAACTCAAAAATAGAATATACCTGGAGAATTAATAATTATCTCATATGTGACCCAACAATTAGAAACGATATAAATAACGACTTAAAAGAATTCTTTCAATTTAACGATTCTCCAGACATCAATAGGTTCACCTTATGGAATGCTCATAAAGCATACATAAGAGGCTTATTAATAAAATATTGCTCTCGACATAAAAAACAAAAACAGAAAGCATTACAGGACAAATTAACAGCCCTGTCTGTAGCTGAAAAAGCTCATAAGAGTAACCCCAATGATTACAATAAATTACTTACCATAAAACTTAGAGACGAAATACGAATACTCCTACTAGACAAATATGAACATAACTTTAACATACTAAAACAAAAGTTCTACTCACAAAATAACAAAGCCACAGCTTTTATGGCAAATAGGGTCAAACAACAAAGAAGGAAGTCTAGAATAGCAAATTTAAGACACAGACACACTAACGCCAACCTTTTCTCTTCTACAGAAATAGCTGATCATTTCAGATCTTACTATGAATCCTTATATAACCTAAAAGAGGATGACTTAGTCCCTCAACCCACTGAGTCACAAATCCAATCCTTCCTTAATAAAATAAATCTCCCACAACTTTCCGCTGAACAACTAATATCGCTAAATTCTCCTTTTACGGCACAAGAAATTTCAAAAACAATTCTTGCCCTTAAACATAAAAAATCACCAGGCCCGGATGGATTCAGTAACGAATATTATCAGACTTTCGCTGACATACTGAACCCCTACTTGACCGAAATATTCAATACAGCTTCAAAAGAAGGCAACTTACCGAGCGAAATGCTACAGGCCACAATAATAACCATTCCCAAATCAGGCAAAGACCCCACGTTGGTCACTAACTACAGACCTATATCACTCATAAACTCAGATACAAAAATTTTTGCCAAACTTATTGCTAATAGATTATCAACCATTATACCGTATCTGATCAAACAAGACCAAGTAGGCTTTGTGCCAGGTAGACAGGCCTCAGATGGTACCAGAAGAGTATTTAATATAATACACCAAGTACAAACAAATAAACTCCCTTCTATATTATTATCACTTGACGCCGAGAAGGCCTTTGACAGACTGCACTGGAAATATATGTTTAAAACACTTGAAAAATTTGGATTCATAGGAACTATCTTAAACTCTATCAATGCACTATATAAGAACCCCTCGGCCAGAATAGCAACTAATGGAACGTTATCTGCGCCCTTCAAGCTAACAAATGGTACAAGACAGGGATGCCCCCTTTCACCGATCCTCTTTTTATTTTAGCTTTAGAACCATTTGCAGAATCCATCAGAATCGACTATACCATTCCTGGTATTCGGATAAACAATGACACCCACAAAATCAGTTTGTTTGCAGATGATATCTTGATATGTACCTCTAACCCTAGAAGAGCACTATCCCAAATACAGAAGGCGATAGATTCTTTTAGCAATGTCTCCTATTATAAAGTCAATGATACAAAATCATTAATCCTGGATATGAATGTTTCCCACACAGATAAAATTATATTGCAATCAACATTCCCCTTTATATGGAACAAAAAGACAATTCCATATCTAGGAATAAATATTGCATACCCCATTGAAGATACAATTCCTCTCAATATTATACCACTTTTCACACAACTGCAAAAAGATTTAGCAACCATAAATCAACATGAAATCTCATGGTGGGGTAGGATATCAATATATAAAATGTGCATCCTTCCCAAAATATTATATCTATTTCGAACGATACCACTAAGTATACCACAACACCTCATGCAGAAACTCCAGGCACAGATGAACAAGTTTATTTGGAACAATAAAAAACCGAGATTAGCGATGTGCATCCTAAATAGAAACAAATATGCTGGTGGCCTGGGTATTCCAGACCTGCCAGCATACCATATGTCCACTATTATCCAACAATCCTTGGAATGGTGGAGAGATAAACCCGATAAAGCATGGACTAGCTTGGAAAACCAAATATACAGCAATAACTCTATAAAAAATGTTTTAATTGCAAATTTAGCGGGTATACAGACATATGGTGTAAATTCACCTACAATTAGGGATACTATTAAAATTTGGCTTAAATACCAAAAGATTTATGCCAACTTTAAGATCCTGAAAGATCTACCAGTCCCCATTGAAATTCTAAAAATATTGATCCCAGACATTGAGCTATCAGATTGGGAATCAGCTGGAATATCACATGTCCATCAACTATATAATGGGACAACAATGTACAATTTTACAAAGCTATGTGAAATATATAAACTACCTAAGGGTGATTTGTACAAGTACCTACAAATAAGAACCGCTCTTAATAATTCCTCATTTAAAATTCCTAAAATTCCTATAGGAATATATTTAATAATCAGAAATATCTCTCATTACAAGAAAAAAATGAAAATATCTGGGATATACGCTCAACTATCGGATGGGTATTTAGACTCTCATTTTTCTCATATAAGTAAATGGCAAAAAGATCTTAATATACAATATTCGAGGGAATCCTGGCAAAAAGCTTTCCTATCTGCTATTAAGAGCTCAGCCTGCTCTGACCACCATGAAGCTTACGCGAAAATCTTGTATAGATGGTATTTCACTCCCTATAGGCTAGCTAAAATGTATGATAATGCCTCTAATCTCTGTTGGAGAGGATGTGGACAAATGGGTACCCTACTACATATTTTCTGGGAATGCCCGTGCATAGATCAATTGTGGCTTGATGTAAAAGAAAAATTATTCCGCATACTAAAGATTGATATACCATTCAATCCAGAAACATATCTTTTAAGATTAAACATAGCATCTACAAGTAAGCAATATACAACCTTAATTCATCATATACTTACCTCCGCTACTCAAGCCATAGCTGGTAGATGGAAATCGGACTGCATTCCTGAGTTATCTGTAATCATAAAAAAAGTCAATGTTAATTGCAAATTTGAAGAAATGTACGCAAAAAATACAAACACATATAAAAAACACGTATCTAAATGGGAAGTTTGGACAAGTTCCAAATTTATGTCTTGATTAATTTGATACTCGAGATATACGTTTATTGTATTACAGTTACGCTGTGAAATGGAAAGATGTTCTGTAATCGGACCACCTTAATTATTTTACCTATTCTGTTTTTTTTTTTTTTCTTTTTCTCTTATTCTCTTTATGTTCAGTTAACTATTCAATGTTTTAAAAGGACAAAACTCAATAAAAACTATTGAACAAGAAAATGACAACGATATGACGCGATGATCTGCTGAATGATCCTGCTGCACGGAGCGGAGCCGAGAGACGTCCATCTTCACTGCTCACTGAGGAACAACTGACTGGATACAACCGACTTTTTTTCAAACGCAAACCAAGCAATTCTATTGGTGGCTGGCGACTCCTATTAACATGATAATGCAGAGTAATTCTATTGGTGGATGGCAACTCCTATTAACATGGTAATGCTGAGTGGGTGGCGTTAGGGGCGTGGCCTAGTGCTGAAAACATTTGCTGCACAATATGTCCCTCTTTGTCTCTTTACAAAGTTGGGAGGTATGTACTAGATATATGTGCCTCCTGACTCCCATGAATCCTGTGGCCACTGGTCTCTAGGGTCACGTGCTAAAATGGCACGTCACTTGGATTGCAATGACAATATTGGATTATCAGGGTAATTATAAATACATGGGTATATTTGTTAACCAGAATCAGTGTGATTTGGACTGGGTCACGTGACACATGGATGACATATTACCGCTGCAGCAGTAAGGTGACCCAGCATCAAACCGGATGTTGAGGCAGGGAGACCTGCACTGCCTGAGGTGGAGCGATAGAGCAGGAGTCCAGCGTCGCAGATCAGGTAAGTATGATTACTCCCACGAGCTGGCCATTCTGTGAGGTCTGTACAAAAAGTCATAGAGGTCAACAACCCCTTTAATTTTGCTCCTTTGATTAAAAAATTTAAAGGGGTTGTGCACCTTTGTTTTTTTTTTTCTTTTTTTTTGCAAACCCCAACTTGTGTCATGAGAAATAGTCTCAAGGAACTTTTCATTGGACCAGCACAAAAATGTCACTTTTGGATTGTAGATTTTTAAAATGTGTCTGCAGTAAATCTTGTTGGTGCACAACTCAAGCGACACAATTGAATTATAAACCCCTTAGTGACATAATTAATTTCAACCTTAAAGGGGTTGTCCGAGTCATAAAAAAAAAAAAAAAAAAAAAAATATATATATATATATATATATATATATATATAGCGCTGTAAATCTGACGGGCAGCAATATATAACTAAGCTAAGTTTTGGGCAAAAATAAATCTATATTTTCTCATTTCCCTGGTTCTCTTCTGGCCCTTTGTTTACATGCAATAACAACAATCTCTGCCCCTCTCCCTGCTCTGCAAAGGGAGTAAATACAAGTGCTGCCCTGAGTGACATGTCTGACTGCTAGGATACTCAGCAGCATGTTGTATGTGTAGGACTACAAGTCCGAGCTGTACAATGACACTGCTAATACAGGATATTCCCTGTAGCTATTCTTGTGCAATTGTAGCGCCCTCCACCATGCTTGGTGGTCGGTTGCTACAGCATGTATGTGTTTCTGTATGTATTGTTAATAAAAACCAGGAGGCCGGTCGTCTAGGCAACCCCAGAGCCTAGGGAGAGGAAGTGGGAGGAGCCTAGGAGCTAAGAAGAGGGGAAGCAGTCAGTCTGCACGAGAGAGTCTGCTGAAGGAGAGTGAGTTGGTAGTCCCCAGCAGAAGAAGTCCACACAGGGAGTCTGTGTGAGGAGACTGAAGAAGAAAATCTTTAGAGGGCAGTGAGGAGAGTGCCTGAAGGAGTTAGCGACCAAGCAGCTTGACAGTGCAGGAGGAACATAGGCCAAAGCGACCGGTGACCTGAATGTTCCAGTTTTCCCTGCTGTCTCTGAGTCATCCTTTCTGCCGCTGATGCGCCTCCTCTCCATCACACAATTCTCCAAGACAAAGGGAAGTGATCGCCCCACGATCTCTAACCCTGGGAGTCAGCCTTATTCAAGTGGGTTTAACATCAACGCTGACCCACAACATCCATCTCCTAGGGGCCTGTGTCAGCGCCGAATACCTTGACTGGCATCACAAACTAGTCCCAAATACCCTTTCCCCTTTTAAGAGTGTCCATGAGACGGCCCCAACCCCTTGTCAGGAGTACCCTCGGCCTGGGTGGGCATCACACAATACTCTACAGATCTTCTCGAGTCTGTCAGCTCCTGTGCCCAGCATTTGTCTCCTCACTGCCTGCAGCCCTGGGTCTATGCTGGGTGAAGGGGTTAATGTTTACTAATAAATCCAGGGAGAAGGAGACACAGCAGACGGCAGTGCAGGGGGGCGTGGCCAGCACAGTGATGACTCTTATCTGCACAAAACATCAGCAGAGCAGAGAGAGAAGCTGACATCACAGATCATGTGACCCTTATTGAAATCTGATAAAGGAGCAACCACAGATAAAGTAAGTGCATTGTAAGACCATTACATTTGCCTAGTTAGAAACATACAAAGGACAAAAAAATAACTTGGACAACCCCATTAAGGACCAATAATATTTTTCCACTTTGTTTTTCAGCAGTTATTTTTTTATTTTGCAGAATTAGTTTTAGGTCTTTAGGAACCATTTTGGGGTATAAAGTGTAGTAAATAACTTTTATTATTTTATTTTTTGGGGAAAGATAAAAAACAGCAATTTTAACATTTTTTGGATTTTTTTTACAGCATTCACTGTGTGGTAAAAATAACATAACTTTATTATGTGGGTTACTACAATGATGACAATGCCACATTTCTATATATTTTCACTATTTTTCCTTTCCTCTTGCAGGCTGTCAGCTCTGTAACTGCTCCCCCTCCAGACTGAAGGGGTTTGGGGTGCTGCTTTAACTGCTCATATCTCTGGTTTGGTAGCTGCTAGAGATATGGGCTTTTGTTGTTTGAAAACTGGCATTCTGAGCTTTCAAACAATACCAGAACCAGGGAAGTTTTGATTCCTCCACATGTATTCCTGGTGGTGTCAAAAAAACCTAGTTTATAAGGCTGAATAAAGACATCCGTCCATCCACTCCAGCCTAACATCCTGCATAGTTGATCCAGAGAAGGCAAAAAACTCTATGAGGTAGAAGGCTATTTTTCTTATGTTAGGGAAAAATCCCTTCCTGGCTTCAAACTGGCCGAATAACTCCCTGGATCAATGACCCTTCTCCAGAAATCTAGTAACCATAACCTGTACTATCATTACACTCCAGAAATACATTAAGACCCCTCTTGAACTCCCATAGTCTCACTGCTCTTACAGTAAAGAATCTATGCCCCTTTTGATGCATCTCATGAACTTATTTGCCTGGGTCACAGCTTCCTGGTACAGGTTTCTACTGGAGGCCCAGTCATGGAGTCTGGTTTGGGCCTCCAGCCTGGAGCAGTGCAGGCAAAGGATGGGGGCGGAGCTATGTTAGCTCCGCCCACACTGAACATCTCCCACAATGAACATGTCTGTGGCAGCAGGATTCTGGAGGTTCCGTGAGAGGGCGAAACTGTCCTGGGTTGACAGCAGCAGAGCGCTGCAGCTTACTGCCAGTCAGGGAGCAGGGGGAGAAAACTGAACTTTCAGACAGCAGGGGGCCCCTTTTGGAGAGGGGGCCCAGGGCAGTTGCGCTGTTTGCCTCCCTTATGCCGGCCCTGGTCCCGCCGGAGGTCCAGAGACCCCCTGGGAGAATTAGACACGTCTTCGCGTGTTGACATGCTTCCGGCAAGACTGCGTCTGTCTGCCTGGTTGCCTCACATTTGTGAACTGAAAGAATGTCACACCGCTAGTGGATAGTTCATCAATATAAAAGTCTCAGAAAGCCCTAATGTCAGTATTGCCCAGTGTTTTACCATTTACCATAGTATGTACTGGTGACATTTTCCTGTCCCGTGTGCATAACCTTACAAGTTATACACCTTATAAGTGTCAAACCTCAGTTGCTTCTTTTCTGCCCAACTTCACAGAAGTCTTACTATAGGTACAGTAACATTGTTGTCTTAATCCAATCACTAAAGTGTTGTGAAGAAAGATACTTTTTATTTGATCTTAAAGAGGACCTTTCATGACTTTAAAAAAATGAATCTGCACTATCTACCTGATAGTGCGTCCCCCACTGATGCCAGCAGCGTTGTTTTCTTAGCAAATTGTCCCCCGGTGGCTTCACACGGGCCCCCGGTTTTTCGGTCCGGCTTTATGCTAATTAGAAGGCATCGGAATAGGGAGGAGGAGACTCCCTGTTCCTCAATGGGCGTTGCTTCTGCCCTGCTGTGAGCGCTGTCCAATCAGAGCGGACCGCTCACAGCAGGGTTGAACTCCTTCGGCCCTGCTGTGAGCGGTCCGCTCTGATTGGACAGCGCTCACAGCAGGGCAGAAGCAACGCCCATTGAGGAACAGGGAGTCTCCTCCTCCCTGTTCCGATGCCTTCTAATTAGCATAAAGCCGGACCGAAGAACGGGGGGCCCGTGTGAAGCCACCGGGGGACAATTTGCTAAGAAAACAACGCTGCTGGCATCAGTGGGGGACGCACTATCAGGTAGATAGTGCAGATTCATTTTTTTAAAGTCATGAAAGGTCCTCTTTAACTTGTACATGGTGAGTACATTTTGACTATCTTCCTTTACAAAGTTGAGTATTAAGGTATAAATTGCAGACAATCTGTTCATCCCACCATTCCATAAGATTCGCACTGTTTGGTTGGATCTTCATTTGGAATCAGTTTGTATTCACATTCCTTTTGGTCAAACACAAACGTGCATCTCTCCTCATCATAGTTTACTGGTCTGCCGTAACTTTATGAAAAAAAGAAATATAAAAATCCATTATATGCCATGTTTATAAATTCACATGCACAATATTAGTCATTTGTATATTTGTATACAGCCCAGCTTGCCAACCCTTCAGTTTCAAGATTGTGTGTGTCAGTGGCAAGCACAAGCTTTGACATCCTCAAGACATGGATTAAGTTGTAAACTGCAGTGGCTCAATGTGCCCTCATTCACCCTCATAGTCGGTGGCACTATGGAGCACCTCTGCTTTGGCCCAACTATTTTGGAAGCATTATGTGAGCAATGTTAATTTTGGTGGCACTATAGCAGCACTATTAACTTTATGGGACACTGTTGGCAATCATACAGTTGGGAGCACTCTGCTTGGAACTCTGGGGGTACTCCAATTATTTTACTGTTGTAGCAATCTTTTAGGCACTGTAGGTGCATTATGATTGGATTATTGTTCATTGCACTACTATTTTTAGGGAACTTTTTGTTGACACAATTATTGTTGGGGCACTGTCTTTCACAATTATTTTCATAGCAACTCAATTTTGGTCACTATTATCTTTGGGGCACTATCTACTGTATATGTCCATATTATTTTTGGGGTCACTATAATTATGTACAATTTCGCTTAGCTGTGTGGGTAGGGGATTTGGTACATATGCCTTAGGGGTTTGTGTTCATGATCTTTTAAGGTCCTAGCAACATCCTTAATAACTGTCACCCTCATGGTCCTATCACAATTTGGTACTAAGTTGTCAAGAAGGTCCATTTGGCCAGAAAAAAAAAACACTATTGGTCCTATCTTACATATTAAGACTTAACTTTTATTTATCAAATTAAATGTGTACCAACAAAAGGAAAGAAAGATGGTTTAAAATTATCAGCCCTTGGTCAGATTTTAGGCATATGTGTAATTTTGACAGAGCAGTTTTGAGGTGCGTGGGTGTGCTTTATAATCAAGTGATCCAAGAGAGCCCTCTATTTTTGCAGAGGGATATATCACATTTAATGCAGCTGCAGTTTATAGCTGGGGTCACCTACTATCATTTGTTTGCTTTTTGTCAGAGCTTTGCTTATACTCCAGCAAAAATCCCTAATTTTTCTCTTTTATCCTTAACCCCTTCGCGCCCGGAGCTTTTTTCGGTTCTGCATTTTCGTTTTGCGCTCCCTGCCTTCAAACAGCCATAACTCTTTTATTTTACTGTTCACATAGCTGTATGAGGGCTTGTTTTTTGCGGGACAAGTTGTACTTTCCAACGCCACCATTTAATATTGCATACGGTGTAGTGGGAAGCGGGAAAAAAATTCCAAACCGGGTGAAATTGCAAAGAAAACGCTATTCCGCTACAGTTCTACGGGTTTCTTATTTACAGCGTTCGATGTGCATTAAAACTGATCCGTTACTTTCATTCTACTGGTCAGTACGAATCCGGCAATACCTAATATGTATAGTTTTTCCTGCGTTTTCATAGTGATAAAATAATTAGAAAGTTGCCCTTTTTTTTTTTCTTTTTTCCTTGTCAAATCTTGACCCCTATAACTTTTTGGTATTTATGTGTACAGAGCTGTATGGGGGCTCATTTTTTGCGGGACGATCTGAAGTCTTTATTGATACCATTCTGGGGTGTGTATGACTTTTTGATCACTTTTTATTTAATTTTTTTTAGAAAAAAAAAGCGACAAAAAACGGCAAATCGCCATTTGGACGCTTTTTTCCGCCACACAATTCGCTGTATTGGAATTTTTTTTTTTATATTTTAAAAGTACGGGCGTTTTCGGTCACGGTGATACCCATGATGTCTATATTTATTGTTATTTAGGTATTTATTTTTTACTTATACGGAAAGGGGGGTGATTTGAACTTTTACATCTTTTTTATTTTTTATATATTTTTTAACTTTTTTTTTTAATTTTTTTTTACTATTAGAAAGCTCAAATATGGGCTTATATATTGTGGCTTTTTTTTTTTTCTTTATGAGCAATTCTGGGTTTTATAGACTCAGAAAGCCATGAATTGCTCATTTCTTATCCTGGCCTGCCATCTAGTGGCCAGAATAAGAATTGCACTTTGAAAACTGTAATCCTCACCAGCGAGGATTACAGTTTTCATATGGTGTACAGACACCCCGATTGGCCACACGGGGTGTCTGTACACCACCCGGAAGCGAACGCTTCCGGGTTTAGCCGCAACTAGATGCCGTGATCACGTGTGATCACGGCATCTAGTCAACCCGGAAGACGCCGCCGATGTAGTAGGTAGCGGCAAGTCTCTGCTGTTAGAAACAGCAGAGACTTGCCGGCCATGACGCCCGCCGCACCCGCGAGCGGGCGCCATGTGCCCGCATCGCCCCAGCGCTGTACATGTACGGCGCTGGGGGTGAAGGGGTTAAAAGGACCAGCTAACATTGTTTCAGTGATTGCTCCATTAACACAGGTGTGGGTGTTGATGAGGACAGGGCTGGAGATCAATCTGTCATGATTAAGTAAGAATGACACCACTGGACACTTTAAAAGGAGGCTGGTGCTTGGCATCATTGTTTCTCTTCTCTATCTCTAAAGAAACATGTGCAGTCATCATTGCACTGCACAAAAATGGCCTAACAGGGAAGAGTATCGCAGCTAGAAAGATTGCACCTCAGTCAACAATCTATCGCATCATCAAGAACTTCAAGGAGAGAGGTTCCATTGTTGCCAAAAAGGCTCCAGGGCGCCCAAGAAAGGCCAGCAAGCGCCAGGACGTCTCTTAGGCTACTTTCACACTAGCGTTTTAAAATTCCGGTATTGAGTTCCATCATAGGGGCTCAATACCGGAATAAAACGCTTCAGTTTTGTCCCCATTCATTGTCAATGGGGACAAAACTGAACTGAAGACAACGGAATGCTCCTGAAAGCATTCCGTTCCGTCTTCAGACCGGAGAACAAACCGCAGCATGCTGCGGTTTGCTCTCCGGTCCAGGCATCCGCACCAAGACGGATCCGGAATGAGCCCCAATGCAAGTCAATGGGGGCGGATCCGTCTGGTGTGACCACAATGTTAACCGGATCCGCCCTCCATTGACTTTCAATGGAGTTCATTACGGATCCGGCTACACATAGACACATACAGACACAGACATACACATAAACATAAACATACACACACATATAGACATACAAACACACATACATACTTACATGCTCGCGGCAGGTCTTCGGAGCGTCGGAGGGACAGGACGGCGCGCACAGATGACGATTCCATCAGGCGCCCAGCAGAGGGCGCTGTGGGGAATCGTCACCTGTGCGAGCCGTCCTGTCCCTCCGACGCTCCGAAGACCTCCCGGGAGCATGTAAGTATGTATGTGTGTTTGTTTGTCTATATGTGTGTGTATGTTTATGTTTATGTGTATGTATGTACTGTGTGACATGTGTGGGGCCGGAGCGCGGTTCCGGCTCCACACATGTCACTGCGGCAGGCCTGATACGGCAGCACCCTTCACCTGCCGGATCAGGCCTGCCGCCAGTGTGAAAGTAGCCTTAAAAGTGTTTCAGCTGCGGGATCGGGCTACCAGCAGTGCAGAGCTTGCTCAGGAATGGCAGCAGGCAGGTGTGAGTGCATCTGCACGCACTGTGAGGCGGAGACTCTTGAAGCAAGGCCTGGTCTCAAGGAGGGCAGCAAAGAAGCCACTTCTCTCCAGAAAAAACATCAGGGACAGACTGATATTCTGCAAAAGGTACAGGGAGTGGACTGCTGAGGGCTGGGGTAAAGTCATTTTCTCTGATGAATCCCCTTTTCGATTGTTTGGGACATCTGGAAAACAGCTTATTCGGAGAAGACAAGGTGAGCGCTACCACCAGTCTTGTCTCATGCCAACTGTAAAGCATCCTGAAACCATTCATGTGTGGGGTTGCTTCTCAGCCAAGGGAATCGGCTCTCTCACAGTCTTGCCTAAAAACACAGCCATGAATAAAGAATGGTACCAGAATGTCCTCCGAGAGCAACTTCTCCCAACCGTCCAAGAGCAGTTTAGCGATCAACAATGCCTTTTCCAGCATGATGGAGCACCTTTCCATAAAGCAAAGGTGATAACTAAATGGCTCAGGGAACAAAACATAGAGATTTTGGGTCCATGGCCTGGAAACTCCCCAGATCTTAATCCCATTGAGAACTTGTGGTCAATCATCAAGAGACGGGTGGACAAAAAAAACCTACAAATTCTGACAAAATGCAAGCATTGATTGTGCAAGAATGGACTGCTATCAGTCAGGATTTGGTCCAGAAGTTGATTGAGAGCATGCCAGGGAGAATTGCAGAGGTCCTGAAGAAGAAGGGTCAACACTGCAAATATTGACTTGCTGCATTAACTCATTCTGTCAATATAAGCTTTTGTTACTCATAATATGATTGCAATTATATTTCTGTATGTGATAAAAACATCTGACAAACACAGATAAAAACCAGAGGGCAGCAGATCATGTGAAAATATAATATTTGTGTCATTCTCAAAACTTTTGGCCATGACTGTACTAGTTTGACCCGTTTTGAAGGCCTAATAGGATAGGATAGAAGGGACTCACTATCCTCAATTTATAGCTCAGACGGTCTTTAAGGGTTGAGAAACAATATTGGAGGGTAATACTATGACTCACAAAATTAGAGAGGGAATGGATCAGATTAGATCAGCTATAAGCAATGAACAATGGAGGGAAACCCAATATAGAATAATTCATAAAGCAACATATGCCTTTGATCTCTCCTATAGCAATGCCCCAGCACATTACCTTAGAAATTGCCCAAAGTGCGGTCATCAAAAGGCAGACCTATTGCATAGTATATGGGGATGTACCCTCTTAAGACCCTTCTGGGGACAAATATGTGAATATGTTGGAAGGATTTGGGACATAAAGGTTCGTGATAGCCCCAACAATGTGTCTTCCAGTTTATACCCAAAGATCAGGATGCTAATTCCACGAATATAGTTAGCACCAAAAGCACATGTACTGCTACTAGCAGCTAAGAAATGTATATTACGCAAATGGCTACAGCCCCAGCTACCCATTCTCGAGGAAGTGATAGGGACAACAAAAAAGGTCATGTATATGGACAGGTTAAACATGGAAAGAAATAAAGAAAAAGCCACTAAAAACTTCTTTAAAAAATGGAGCCGGTTTATTGAAAAAGAACTCTCATATCATGAAATTCAAGAGGTGATGAAACCATTTAAGGGTACTACCTGGTTTATAAAGGAACAAATAGCAAATGGTTTAGGAAGATTGGCATCTTAATCTCGGGGACCTCACAGTGCTGTGGGTTTTTGTTGCAAGTTGAGGGAGGGAGAGGGAGGGGTGGTATATATACAGAAAAAGGGTCAGGAGGTTAAACTATTGCAATTAAGGGTCCGGGAGAATGATACTCCTCTATGGTGCTACTTCGCCTTGGAAAATGCTGTATTTTGTATTTTCTACTATTTTTGTATAATTCAGAAAATGTCAATATGTATACCTCTAGTACATTGTAACTCCTGATCCGTATAAAAGTTTATTTTTAAAAAACAAAAACAAAAAACGAATGGCACCCACAAACCAATCCATTAAAATCTGCGCTGCAAAATCTATATGGCGCTCCTTCCGTTCTGAATCCTGCCATGTGCCCCCACAGCAGTTTATCACCACATATGGGGTGTTGCCATATTCAGGAGAAAATGGGTAACAAATTATTTGGTGCTTTTTCTCCTGTTACCTCTTGTGAAAATGAAAACTTTAGGAAAAAGCAACATTTTATTGGAAGAAATGAAACTTTTCATTTTCATAGCCAAGTGTTTTCAAATTCCTTAAAACGCTTAGGGGCTCAAAGTGCTCACTACACCCCTTAATATATTCTTTGAAGGGTGTAGTGTCCAAAATGGGGTCACTTTTTGAGGGTTTCCACTGTAGGGGTACGTCAGGGTCTCTTCAGGTACAAAATGGTGCCCAAAAACCACTCTAGCAAAACCTGCCTCCAAAATCCATATGGCGCTCCTTTCCTTCTGACCACTGCCACAAACCCATAGAGACGTTTACCACCACATATGGGGTATTTCTGTAAACTGCAGAATCAGAGTAATGTATATTGAGGTTTAGTTTCCTGTTAACACTTGCTGTGTTGCAATACAAAAATTGATTAACATGAAAAATCTGCATAAAAAATGAAATTTTGAAATTTTGCCTCCATTTTCCTTTAATTCTTGTGGAACAACTAAAGGGTTAACAAAGTTTGTAACATCAGTTTTAAATAATTTGAGGGGTGTAGTTTCTAAAATGGGGTCATTTATGGGTGGTTTCCATTACATAAGCCCCTCAAAATCACTTTATATCTGAATTGGTGCTTACAAAAATGGTTTTTGGAAATTTTGTTGAAAATTTGAAAAATGGCTTCTAAACTCCTAAGCTTTCTAACCTCCTAAAAAAATAAAAGGACATTTACAAAATGATGCCAACATAAAGTAGACATATGGGGAATGATGACTGACTATTTTATGAGGTATTACTATCTGTCTTAAAAGTATAGAAATTCAGATTTAGAAAATTGTGAATTTTTCCATAATTTTGTTAAATTATTGTATATATTGACTCAAATTTACCACTGTCATGAAATACAATGTGTCTTGGAATGGCTTGGATAAGTAAAAGTGTTCCAAAGTTATTACCACATAAAGTGACACATGTCAGATTTGCAAAAAATGGCCTGGGCAGGAAGGTGAAAACTGGCCCGGGGTTGAAAGGGTTAAGGGCATTCCGTCATAGAATTGTGTTATGGTCCGTGGTAACTGAATCCATAACGCAATTCTGCTTTTACCAGTAAACGAAGCGGAAACAAATTTCTAAATATGAAATTTGCTCATCTCTAGAACCCATTTGTAGGGAACTGCTAATACTACTAAGATATAGTTACTACTACTAAGATATAATTATCCTCTCTGCCCCTGCTGCTTGGCCTCAGAAATCCCAGGGATACAGTACAATTGTTGTTGTTAACACAGTCAGTCAGAACCATGAGGGACAGAGCTGCAGTGAGGAGACATATCATGTCTCCAGGACTGTAAGGCAAGTGGCATGTGTAATCTTTACAACAAGGAGAAATAGATAACTAGATCTTTGAGTATCTATATCCTTAAAGGGTTTCTCTGGGAATTAAGAAAATGAAAATACTTAAATATTATTTTATTATAAATATATTCCCAAATACCTTTCATTAGTTATAATGGCTCGTTTTGTCCGGGGAGGAATCATCAGGAGAAACAAAATGGCTGCCGTCCTATTAGTACACACAGAACCTGTCCTAATCACACAGGAGGACAAGTTACTTCACAACACTGAGGTAAAGAGCTGCCTCATCCTCCTCTCTGCTCTGCTTGTCAGGGATTATGATTCGGGTGAATCTCTGTGGGAATGGAGATGATGACGAAACATGAGATGAGGTGGGGATGTGGCTAATGAGCAGCAGCTCTTGTGTGCAGTCTCCATTACCACAGTCTGTCCTGTCCGTCCTCTCTGTACTTCATGTCTCCTCATGAACTAAATTCCCCAGGGATTCAGCTAATGTTCTTATCATATCTATTCAGGATCATATTCCCTTACCAGTAGGGAAGAGAGGAGGATGAGGCAGCTCTTTACCTTAGTGTTGTGAAGTAACTTGTCCTGCTGTGTGATTAGGACAGGTTTTGTGTGAACTAACAGGACGGCGGCCATTTTGTTTCTTATAATGATTGCTCCCCAGACAAAACGAGCCATTATAACCAATGAAAGGTATTTATGAATATATTTATAATGAAGTAATATTTAAGTATTTTCATTTTTTTAATTCCCGGAGAACCCCTTTAAAGTCAGCTAGTGAAGCTGAAGTGTAGAGGAATAGATTGGCACCTTCTCCTCTTTATCTCCCTCACTCAAAGCCAGTAGTTCTATGTGTCACCTATATACTCACAGAATCTATCTAGTAATTGTAATTAGGGATCAATATATAGTACAGGGTAGTGATAGGTTAGGCTTTCGACGGCCAACTAGATAGTCAGAGGTCCGGTTGCACTGGTAAACTAGTTAGCAGGTTAAGGACTCAGTGTTAGGGTAGTCAGACCTGCATGTCATACTGTTGCTGCTGCCCTGTTTGTTGCGTGGAAGAAATCCATCATCATCTCCTGATCGGCTGTCTGTCATCTCCTGGAAGAATCCTGAATCTACAGTCATCCACAGGGGCCCCTGCACCTGGATCATCTCTTCTGTTGTGCACAGGACTCTTTCTAAATGTATATACCCGGGTATATAACTTAAGACTGTTACAGGGTTGCTGGATAGGCTGCATTCAGACGGCCGTAGTATTGCGGATCCGCAAAAATGCATTCTCAGTATACTGCATGTATGTAATGTTAGCATTGTTACTTTTATGTACATATGTAAGGGTGGGTTCACATCACATTTTTGGCATCTGTTTGACGTATATGGAGGAAAAAAAGTGATACCACAGCATAGTGCACCAGGATTTTGTATCCTGCAAAGTCCGTTAAAAAAAAAAAATAAATAAAATATATATATATATATATATATATATATATATATATATATATATTAAAGGGGTTATCCAACACTATAAAAATGTCCCCCATGTGCCGGGCCCCTCACAGTGAATATACTTTCCCCGCTCCCTGCGCCGCTCCTGGTCCCCGCACCGCTGCTGCAACTCCTCCCTGTGTGAGCATAAAAACATCCGGTATAGGGGGAGCAGCCAATGGCAGACAAACCTCCTCAGTGTCACCTGCGATACTAGGGAGACTTGTCCCCGTAACCATCTGCCATTGGCTGCTATCCCCTGACACCGGATGTTTTCATCCGCGCACTGGGAGAAGCTGCAGCGGCGGTGCAGGGACCAGGATCGGTGCGGGGAGCCAGGTAAGTATATTCATTGTGAGCCTGGCATATGGGGGAGCTTTTCATAGTCTCGGATAACCCCTTTAATGAATAATTTTTTTTACAACGGGACTCTATGGTGACGGATGCCACTGTATTTGATGTGATCAAACGTGATGTGAAACCGGCCTTAGTGTGCCATAATAGTGTCAAGCACTAATACACAGCGGAGTGGCGTGGCAGAGAAGGGAGGCTGCCATGTACTGTATGCTATAGTACAGAAGGTTGTCAGAGTGCACAGCCTGGTCCTGGTGATCAGGGGTGAGGCCTGTGTTCCCCAAGGCTTATTTACTCTGTTGGGAACTCAACAGTATCATGTACTGGAATCTATAGTAAATTCTGTAAAGATATTAGTCGTACCCCCGAATATTAATATATTTAGTGACTAATCACCAAAGACTAAATAATACTGCCATATTGAATAATAACTCATACCATGACTGGATAACAAAATACTATAATGTTATATCCCCATATAATGACTGGATAACACCACCATACAGTGACTGGATAACCACCATACAGTGACTTGATAACTGCCATACAATTACTGGATAACATTGCAATACATTGACTGGGTAACACCGCCATACAGTGACTGGATAACACCGCCATACAGTGACTGGATAACGTTGCCATACAATGACTGGATAGCAGCGCCATAGAGTGACTGGGTAACACCGCCATACAGTGACTGGATAATATCGCCATACAGTGACTGGATAACACTGCCGTACAGTGACTGGAAAACACCGCCATACAGTGACTGGATAACTTTGCCATACAATGACGTATCAGTGGGCACAGTACAGCCTGTGACTAGGGGCACTGTACAGGTTATAAGGATGACACAATTCAGGGTATATTGGTATAGTACCTATTAGTAGGCACAATATAGGGTATAAGAGGGGATAGTGGAGGTTAGGAGGCACAGTATCCCCTTATGCTCCTGTAATGTGCCTTCTGCAGAGTATTATAATGGGGCATAGTGCAAGGTATAGGGCACAGTATAGGGTAGTGAGAACAGTACAAAGTAGGGGAAACAGAGTACAGCATAGGGGGCCCAGAACAGGGCAGGGGGCACAAACAGTGCAGCATAAGGGGCACAGTACAGGGCAGGGGGCACACAGTGCAGCATAGGGGGCACACACAGTGCAGCTTCTAGGGGCATAGTGTAGGGCAGGAAGACAGACTCACCATTGTTAGTCAGGCAGGCAGTGAGTCTTAAAGGGGTTGTCCGAGTTATGACAAAAAATATATAGCACTGTAAATCTGATAGGCAGCAATATATAACTAAGTTAAGCAAGTTTTAGGCAAAAAAAAATCCATATTTCCTAATTTCCCTGGTTCTCTTCTGGTCTTTGTTTACATGCAATAACAACAATCTCAGCCCCTCCCCCTTCTCCCCGCCTCTGCAAAGGGAATGAATACAAGTGCTGAGTGACATGTCTGCCTGCTGGAATACTCAGCAGCATGTTGTATGTGCAGGACTACAAGTCCCAGCTGTACAATGACACTGCTGATACACACAGGAATTTCTCCCTACCTGTTCTTGTACAATACAATTCCTCTACAGCTCTTGTGCCCAGCATTTGTCTCCTCTCACTGCTGCAGCTACTGTTTGTTGTAAAGCCTTGAGCCCTCAGTGTGTTCTGGCTGAAGGGGTTAATGTTTTATCTGAAGGAAACCAGGAAGAAAGCAGATAGCAGGAGCCTGGCAAAGAAAGGGGGCGTGGCCAGTGACGTCTCGTGTACAGACTGTTATCTGATCTCTGAGGCTTGTGAACGAAACATCACAGAGCAGAGAGATAAGGTGACATCACAGGTCATGTGACCCTCAGTCAACTCTGAGAAACCAGCAGCTTTAGAAACACAAAGTATATGGGAAAGTTGTTATACCTGACAAGTTAGAAACATATAAAGAACAAAAAAATAACTTGGACAACCCCTTTAAAGTCTGCAGCATTGGCTGGCAGGCAGGCTGAAGCTGAGAAAGCGCTGCTCAGGGTTGCTCCTGCTTCTTGGCTGTCTGTTACGGCCAAAGCAGTAGGACAGCCGCACTACAAGCAACTGAAGCAAGGCAGGTGGGCAATCAGGCAAGAAAGGCTGCCAGACGGGCATGTGTGCAAACAGTCTCACATCTAGGGTCCACATGGTGCTTCTGGGAGTGGGCCCTGTTTGTCTCTGACGTGTGACTTTAAATGATTGGTGGAACAACAGCTCCACGCACGCACGACAGCTTCCGCGCACTGCTGCTCCAGCAATCAGATAACAGTGCAGCAGCGCAGAGGAGAGGCAGGAGAATCCCTCTGCGCAGCGTTACAATCCCCTCTCCCAGAAATTTTCCTCTCCTTATACAACACCCACGGAGACTGGAACGCAAAAGGGTGCAGACCATCAATGCAGTCCAGCTGCTAGAACTGATCATGGCTCAATATTTGCATTATTTCTGTGTGGCTCCCATGCTGTATAAGCGTGGGGGCCATTGACTGAAGGGCACAAGGGGGATTAGGAAAGGGTTAAATGACAGAGGAGGGCTCTCTCTGGACCGAGCGCGCCGCAAGGGGGTATATCTCTTAATATTATAAAAATTAGTTTGTCTATCTGTCCGTCTGTGCTCTATACGCGACCAAACTACTGGACCGATTTTCACCAAATTCAGCACACAGGTACATCAGGTGTCCGGGAAGGTTTTAGACCAGGTCTCAGCTCTCTAGGACGTACCATTCCCAAGATATTCCCAAAATAATCTCCATTAGCCAATATTAGTCTGGGAGCATTTCACTTCAAATTCCAACTGCCATTTTCTCCAGATGCACACAGGTTTCCATAACAACCTAGCCAGGTAATTAGCAGCCAGCTGAGGAGCTTAGCCATTTCTATTAGCTGCTTTAAAGGGGCAGAGCGCTGTGGATGACACTGTTAAAGGGGTTACCCTTTACCATAAATATAACTTATGTTTTAGACTAATTTTAGACTAAGACCATTCAGTAGTAATAAAAGATGTTTTCTTCTACTGCTACCCATTGCATGTCCTCATAAATTACCATGGCATCAACCTGTAATTCAAGCGGCCCCCTAAAGAAGGACTTAAAACCCCCACCCCTGGTCTCGCTAAGTCACGCCCCCGACTCAGTCAGGCCATGCCCCCTCCCACTCCGCAGTCAACAGGTATTGAAAAAATAAAGGTAAAAATCATTTTCAGTCAACTACATTGACTTTCTCTCGGCAACGACACACAGAAACATTAAATGTAATAGATGAAATACACTAATTTTAGACTAAGACCGTCCAGTAGTAATAAAAGATGTTTTCTTCCACTGCTACCCATTGCGTGTCATCATAAATTACCATGGCATCGACCTGTAATTCAGGACACCCTCAAAAGAAGGACTTAAAACCCCCGCCCCAGGTCTCGCTAAGTCATGCCCCCGACTCGTTCAGGCCACGCCCCCGCCCACTCCGCAGCCAACAAGGATTGAAAAATTGGAGGTAAAAATCAACTTCTGTCAGCTTCAGGGGTGGGAGGGAGGATGACTTTCTCTCTGCAACAACACACACAAACATTAAATGAAATAGATTAAATATACCCGTGCGAAGCGATGTTTTATTCCACTGCTACCCACTGTGTTTCCTCATAAATTACCATGTCATTGACCTGTAATTCAGGCCACCCTGAAAAGAAGGACTTAAAAGGACTCCCCCTTCCCCCAAGGTCCTGCTAAACCACGCCCCCGACCCAGTCCGGTCACGCCCCCTCCCACTCCACAGCCAATGGGGATTGAAAAAATGAAGGTAAAAATCAACTACTGTCAGCTGCATTGACTTTCTCTCTGCAACGACATACAGAAACATTAAATAAAATAGATGAAATATACCCAGGCAAAGCCGGGTCCATCTGCTAGTACTGTATAAAGGATTAACTCCTCCTCCACTTCCTCTTGGTGCGCGCTCGGCCAATGAAGAGTTTCCCACCCTCCCTCCCTTTATTTATTCCTCTGTTTCTGAGGTTGATCTGTTAATTATATTTGTTTTGTTTTGTTTTTTGGTTGGCTCACGATACCTGTAATTTCAGATGTCACAGCTGGCAGAGGGAGGACCTTGTCTAAGAAGAAGATGGCGAAGTGGCAGTCACCTGAAGTTTCCACAAAGACATGCTCACCGTTGCCACGGTGACCAGGCATGCGAGGTAACGAAGAAAGTACAGTGGCTTGGGAGTTACGGGTAGACAACGTCCTTCTATCTGTGGCCTCTCCCCTTTTTACCACAAAGATAAAGATTCTCAGGGGCGGGCTGGGCCGGGGGGCAGGAGGGCAAATCCTGCTACTACTCCCGGTGGCGGCGCACTGATGTGACGTCATCGCGCCGCCTGCGACGTTCCTCAGGAGCAGACCCGCCAGAAGAGGCCGGGTCTGCATCGTGGGACCGCGCCTGGACAGGTGAGTATTAACTGCCCTCTCCCTACATGCTCTCTACATGCACCCCTTAACCTAATACTGCCCCCTGCCTCCCTATTACTGACCCCCCATACTGGCCCTGCCTTACCCTAACCCTAATACTGGCCCCTGCCCACCTAGTACTGACCACCCTGCCTTACCCCTGACCCTAATACTGGCCCCTGACCCCTAATACTGACCCTGCCTGACCCCTAACCCTAGTACTGGCCCCTGACCTCTAATACTGACCTGCATTAACTCATAACCCTAATATAGGCCCCTGACCCCTAATACTGGCCCTGCCTGACCCCTAATCCTAGTACTGGCCCCTGACCTCTACTACTGGCCGCTGACCACTTGTTTTGGCCCCTGACCCCTACCCTAGTACTGACCTCTAACCTAGGACCCCTAACCCTGATATTAGCCCCTTACCCCCTAGTACTGACCCCTAATACTGGCCTTGCCTGACCCCCTAATACTGGCCCTGTCGCACCCCTAAGGCTACTTTCACACTTGCGTCAGCAGGATCCGTTTGTGAGATCCGTCCAGGCTCTCACAAACGGATCCGTCCTGATAATACAACTGTCTGCATCCGTTCAGAACGGATCCGTTTGCATTATCTTTTACATAGACAAGACGGATCCGTTCAGAACTCCATTGAAAGTCACTGGGGGACGGATCCATTTACTATTGTGCATGAGTAAACGGATCCGTTCCCATTGACTTACATTGTAGTCATGACGGATCTGTCTCCATTCTGCTCAGTCAAGCGGACACCAAAACGCTGCCAGAGCGGAATGGAGACGGAACGGAGGCAAACTGATGCATTTTGAACGGATCCTTATCCATTCAGAATGCATTAAGGAAAAACTGATCAGTTCAGGACCGTTTGTGAGAGCCTGGGACAGATCTCACAAACGGATCCTGCTGACGCAAGTGTGAAAGTAGCCTAACCCTAGTACTGGCCCCTGACCTCTAATACTGGCCCCTGACCCCTACCCTAGTACTGACCTCTAACCCTGGACCCCTAACCCTAATCCTGTCCCTAACCCTAATATTGACTGCTAACCCTAATACTGACCCCTAATACTTTCCCTATCTCTAATACTACGCCATACAGACCCCTAACCCTACTACTGACCCCTAACCCTGAGGCTACATTCACATGACCATATGTGTTTTGAGGTCCACACATTGCGGATCCACAAAACAAGGATACTGGCCGTGTGCATTCCACATTTTGTGGAACACACATGCCCAGCCCTATGATAGAAATACCTGTTCTTGTCTGCGATTGCGGTCAAGAATAGGACATACTCTATCTTTTTTTGCGGGGCTTGCGGAACGGAACTTAGGATTTGCGGCCCCTTTGAAGTGAATGGAAATATGGTTGTTTGAATGTACCCCAACGCTGCCTCTAACCCCAGTACTGGCCCCTAACTGATACTGACCCTAATTCTAATACTGGCCCTAAAGGTGCATTCAGACAACCATATTCAGACGACCGTATTTCTAAGTCTGAATCCGTTCCACAATTTTGCCGAACTGGTGCGGACCCATTCATTTCAATGGTGCCGCAAAAGATGCGGACACCACACCATGTACTGTCCGCATACGTAGTTCCGTTCCCCCCCAAAAAATATAAAGCATATGTCGTATTCTTGTCCGCAAGAATAGGCATTTCTATATAGGGCTGGCACTGTGCGTTCCGCAAAATGTGGAATGCACAAGGCCAGTATTTGTGTTTTGCGGATCCACAATTTGGGGACTGCAAAACACTTTTGGTCGTCTGAATGTAGCTTTATGCTAATACTACGCCTATCCCTAATACTGACCCCTAACCCCAATACTGACCCCTAACCCCAATACTGGCCCCTAACTCTAACACAGTGACCATAATATATGACTGTCCACATATATCTGTACACAATGCATCTTTTACACCTGACATATACACACAGAGTACTGATATGTCAGGTAGAAGGTATAATAGATGCAGTGGGTAAACGTATATAGTATATACAGCAGTGTACTGATATGTGAGGTATAATAGATGTAGTGTGTACAGGTATATAGTATACAATGCAGTGTACTCATGTGAGATACAAGGTGTAACTTATACATCACACCTCACATATCAGTACACTGCTGTATATACTATATATCTGTACACACTGCATCTAATATACGTCATACTTCACATATCAGTACACTGCTGTATATACTATATATCTGTATATACTGCATCTATTATACCTCATACCTCACATATCAGTACACTGCTGTATATGCTATATATCTGTATATACTGCATGTATTATAAAAGTATAATAGATGCAGTGTGTACAGATATATATACAGCAGTGTACTGATATGTGAGATATGAGGTATAATAGTTGTAGTGTGTACAGATATATAGTATACACAGCAATGTACTAATATGTGAGGTACAAGGTATAATAGATACAGTGTATACAGATATATAGTATATACAGCAGTGTACTGATATGTGAGGTACGAGGTATAATAGATGCAGTGTGTACAGATATATAGTATATACAGCAGTGTACTGATATGTGAGGTACGAGGTATAATAGATGCAGTGTGTACAGATATATATTATATACACTGCTGTATATACTCTATATACCCACTGCATCTAGCTTGTCATGTGACCGTTAGCAACTTGTAGCCAGTGACGTCTCACCCACTGCAATCTAGCTTTTACAGAGTATTATAATACAGTGTGTGTATGCTGTATTCAGGGGGCACACTGAAGGGGCACTATACACAAATGGGCACATATACTGCAAGAGGCAAAATACATAAAGGGGGCACACTGAAGGGGCACTATACAGAAAGGGGCACATATAAGAGGCACGTTTTATAAGGGGCACCAAGCATGTGGCACTAGCATTAGGGGCACTGTGTGTAGCACTAAACAGAGGGCACAGGGCATATGACACTACACAGAGGGCACAAAGCATGTGGCACTATACACAGAGGGCACAGAGCATGTGGCACTATATACAGAGGGTAAAGGGCATATGGCACTGTATACAGAGGGCACAGAGTATGTGGCACTATATATAGAGGGCACAGGGCATATGACACTATACAGAGGGCACAGAGTATGTGGCACTATATACAGAGGGCACAGAGCATGTGGCACTATATACAGAGGGCATATGGCACTGTATACAGAGGGCACAGAGTATGGCACTATATATAGAGGGCGCAGGGCATATGACACTGTATACAGAGGGCACAGAGTATGTGGCACTATATATAGAGGGCACAGGGCATATGACACTATATACAGAGGGCATATGGCACTGTATACAGAGGGCACAGAGTATGTGGCACTATATATAGAGGGCGCAGGGCATATGACACTGTATATAGAGGGCACAGAGTATGTGGCACTATATACAGAGGGCACAGAGTATGTGGCACTATATACAGAGGGCACAGAGTATGTGGCACTATATACAGAGGGCACAGAGTGTGTGGCACTATATACAGAGGGCACAGAGCATGTGGCACTATATACAGAGGGCATATGGCACTGTATACAGAGGGCACAGAGTATGTGGCACTATATACAGAGCGCACAGAGTATGTGGCACTATATACAGAGGGCACAGAGTGTGTGGCACTATATACAGAGGGCACAGAGTGTGTGGCACTATATACAGAGGGCACAGAGCATGTGGCACTATATACAGAGGGCATATGGCACTGTATACAGAGGGCACAGAGTATGTGGCACTAATGCTGCTGTTATATTCAGGGCACGGAATGTGGCACTAAGATGAGTTTGTGTCAGTATGCAGGATGCCAATGTGTTGGTAAAGCGTGAAGCTGAAGACATCTTCTCGGCAAAATCTGCAAAGCTGAATTGTGGATGGGAGGAGTCGTCATGGTGGTCTGAACCAGATGGGGAAGAACTTAGGAGGAGACGTCACCTGTAAGTCACTAAATGGAAATGATTATTCTGCTACTGACTGTGTATGATGGGAGCTGTAGTCATCTGGATGATCTACAGCTGATGATGGGTGGTAGCATGCTGTTTTGTGCAACAACTCCCAGCATCCCTTTACACTTGTTCAGGCCATACTGGGAGCTGTAGTTTCATATGGTGAGGGCTGACCTGACTACTCAGATGGTATCTGTACTAAACATTTAAAATCTGGTGCTGTATTTATGTAGAGAACTTGGTTCTGATGCTGTATTTATGTAGAGAACTTGGTTCTGGTTCTGTATTTATGTAGAGGACTTGGTTCTGGTGCTGTATTTATGTAGAGGACTTGGTTCTGGTGCTGTATTTATGTAGAGAACTTGGTTCTGATGCTGTATTTATGTAGAGAACTTGGTTCTGGTTCTGTATTTATGTAGAGGACTTGGTTCTGGTGCTGTATTTATGTAGAGGACTTGGTTCTGGTGCTGTATTTATGTAGAGAACTTGGTTCTGGTGCTGTATTTATGTAGAGAACTTGGTTCTGGTGCTGTATTTATGTAGAGAACTTGGTTCTGGTGCTGTATGTATGTAGAGAACTTTGTTCTGGTTCTGTATTTATGTAGAGAACTTGGTTCTGGTTCTGTATTTATGTAGAGAACTTGGTTCTGGTTCTGTATTTATGTAGAGGACTTGGTTCTGGTGCTGTATTTATGTAGAGAACTTGGTTCTGGTGCTATATTTATGTAGAGAAATTGGTTCTGGTGATGTATTTATTTAGAGAAATTGGTTCTGGTGCTGTATTTATGTATTGAACTAGGTTCTGGTGCTGTATTTGACTTATGGGTTTGGTTCTGGTGCTGTATTTATGTAGTAAACTTGGTTCTGGTTCTGTATTTGACTTATAGGTTTAGTTATGGTGCTATATTTCTTGTTGATTTTGTTGCTGTATTTGACTTATGGGCCTGGTTCTGGTGTTGTATTCATGCAGTGAACTTGGTTCTGGTTCTGTGTTTGACTTCTAGGTTTGGTTCTGGTGCTGTGTGTATGTAGTGATCTTGGTTCTTGCTCTGTATTTGTGTTAAACAGACATCTGATGCTATACGTCTAATACTATCCATTCACATTTGCGTTTGGGTCACAGATTCTGTTAAAAAGACCGGTCAGAAAAGTTCTGCATGCAAGACTTTTTTGTTCGGTAAAGGAGCAGCATCCTGAGCAGACCCTATTGTACTCAATGGAGTCGCTTCAGCTCAGGAGTTGGTAAATCTGGTCCCTCTAATGATCAGGCTGTTGCTACAGACTCAGCCATGTTCTGTATCTGGGATCCAACATGAAAACACAACCAGCTGCCGCCTTTTAACCATTTAAAGCCCATTTACCTATACCGGCTTTATGGTAGGCGGAGTTAAACAGGTTAAGAGTGGGCCGCTACACATGGGCCAGTGCTGTGTGCTTGCCCCCCAGGCTAAAATTTGCCAGCCAGCCCCTGAAGATTCTATTGAGTTATTTGTTAGATAGAGAGCCCCAGAGTGTGTTGTATGGTGAATGTCGCTTCAGTCGTGATTACATAATGTGCTTGTGCACATTTTGGTCACCAGGTGGCAGCAAAGCTCAATGACTAGTTATAATATTGGTTACACTGGAAATGTCTCTTCTTGCCTGTAATACGGAGAAAAATAGGACATGTTCTATAATGTGCAGAATAGCCACATGAATCTGCAGAAATAACGGATGTGTGCATATCCCCATTGAAAAGAATGTATAGGCCCCCCAGAGCGTTTAGCTTGGGGGACACATGGGGGCAATGACCTTAAAGGGGTTTAGTTAGGGTTGGTTTTCTCTCTCTCCTCCTCCCTCCCCCTTGGCTGTGTTTTCCCGCTTTTTTATTTCAGGTAATTTACTTCAAGTTGTCTTCAAACCGGTGACAGCTGGTTCCAGCTGGTATCTTCTTCAATCTGTGGTGGCAAGAAGAGCCACTTCTGATTGGCTGTCGGCGTTGCTGGGGGAGAATTCCAAGCCTCTGATTTGTCTGCATAGTTACGATGGGAAAGATGTTGTCCTTAAATAGCTGGGTTCGGCGGCGCTCTGGGCCAGTTCCTGAAGACCAGATCGTCGCTGGACCTGCAGGATGGAAGATTTACTTCGCTGACTGATTGAGAAGGCAGAAAGCGCAGGAGGAGAAGATTGGCTGCGGAGCTGTCTGGAGCTGCCGCCGACTCTTCCATAGATGACATCGCCGCTGCTTCAGCTGACTCAACTACCACTATCCCAAGCGCACTAACCTAGACAAGGACTCCCAGCCTGGAGATTCGTCGGCCGTGCAGCGCCGGGAGGAGGGGTTAGCAGCCCGTCCATGCAAAAGAGCTAGAAAAGCTAGGACCACCTACACCCGTCCCCCGGCATCCGGTCATGGGCGGAGAAGTGCTGGAGGGATCCCTACCTCGTCTAGTCGGCGGTGCCAGCGGTCCTCCAGGAGCACAGAGAGAGAGTGGTGCAGAGTGGCAGCAGCAGAGATGATGTCACAAGGGGGCGGAGCCAGTGTCAGCAACGCAGCCAGGAGGCTGATTCCTCTTCAGCTCAAGCAAGATCCAGCGTTCGGCGCAGCCAGGAGGCTTTGGGGTTGGCTGTTGAGAAGCTGCCACGTACTGTGGTTGAGCTATCTCCAGCCCCCCAAGAAGACTCAAGCCATTATCCAGGTTCAACCTCTGGAGGTGTCCAGGAGGAGCAGGATAGTGGTAAGAAGCTAAATGTTGTCCATATGTCTGGATCTGATGTTGTGTCAGAGCTTTGTAGTCTGCTAGTGGATTGGGCTGGCAGGCATGGGGTGAATGCAGTTAAAGATACTAGTGTTAATGCAGCTACAAATGTGTGGTGTGCAAGTGAGATCAAGACGGGTAAATCTCTTAATGCTGATAGTTCTATGTTACCTCTTTTGGACAAAGGTACTGGCGTTAAAGAGGTGTGTGTTAAGGAGGCTTTGGCATGTCTTGCCACTTAGTTTTCATTTAAACATCAGCAATAAGGAGAGGATTTGGCGTCTGGAGTATGTGGACATAATGGCTTTATTGCCTTCCGCTAAGGAGCATGTGGCTCGTTCTGATAAAAAAGATGAAAAGGGTGACGAAGAAAGGAAGCGTTTAATACCGAGGTCATTTAACATCTGGCTTCAGGCTTTTTGCATCTACTCAGCGGTGTTGGGTGAGAAGCATTCTGGATTTTGTTCAGGTTTATTTCAACATTTAGATATTGTGCTTGAAGCTTATTGTAATTTCGGAGGAATGGCGTGGTTTTATTATGACGAGACTTTTTGCCAAAAATTGGCGATTCACCCTTCATTGAGATGGGGGGTGAAGGACATTGGATTATGGGTTAATTTAATGTTACCTCAAAAAGCTGTTCCTTTTAAATCAAGGAATGCTTCTCAAACGGTTATAAAAAAGGGGGTTTGTTTTGCATTCAACGAATCGACCTGCAAATGGCTTAATAATTGTCGTTTTAAACATAAGTGCTCCTTTTGTGGAGGCACGCACCCCATGGTGCGATGCTCCAAAAGAAGTTCTCAATCTGGTCAGCAGCAGCCCAGCACCAAGGAACAAGTTCTTAAAAGCATGGAGTCCAGTGAATCTGTCCACAATGCTGCCATGGCTAAATTGTTACCCAGATCGGTTAAAAGTTAATTTTTGATGGCTTCAGTGAAGGTTTTGTTATTCCTGAATTCCTTGGTGAGGGCTGTTGTTGGGTGGAAAATTTAAAGTCGGTTTCTTTTCATAAGAAAGTGGTGAGTGAAAAATTAGAGAAAGAATTGGATTTGGGCAGAATTGCAGGTCAATTCAGTAATCCTCCTTTTAAAAATTTTAGACTGTCTCCACTGGTTGTGGTTCCTAAAAAGGAGCCTGGTGAATTTAGAATTATCCATCATTTGTCATTCCCAGAGAAGGATTCTTTAAATGATATGGTGGATAAGTCTGAGGCTTCAGTTAAATACGCCTCTTTTGATGGTGCTTTATCATTGCTTAGGCATTTTGGGAAGGGAGCGTTATAAGCAAAGGCTGACATTAAGGCAGCCTTCCGTTTGTTACCAGTGAAGCCGTCTGGTTTTAGTTCTTTGGGTTTCCAGTTTAATGGTTTTTATTACTTTGATAAATGTCTTCCTATGGGTTCTTCATTATTGTGTTATTATTTTGAGGCCTTTTCTACTTTTGTTCATTGGGTTTTGCAATGTTTGGTTCCTTCGGGTGGAATTTTGCATTATTTGTACAACTTTTTTTTTGTGTTTTTTTCTGATTCTGAGCTTTGTCTTGAGTTGTTGTTTAAGTTTTTAGAAGTTTGTGGTTGTTTTGGTATTCCGGTAGCTGATGAGAAAACGGTGTCACCTTGTTGTTGTTAAGAGTTTTTGGGAATAACTATTGATTCTGTTAGAATGGAGTTTAGATTATCTGAAGCTAAGCTGGAAAAAATCATATTTTTAGTGGTTTCATTGTTAAGAAAAAAAGAAATGTTCTCTCGGAGACATGCAGTCAGTGTTAGGTTCTCTTAATTTTGCAAGTAGGATCATTCCTATGGGAAGAGTGTTCTCTAAGTGTTTTTATTTTGCTACTAGGGGTTTAAAATCTCTTAGTTCACATATACGGCTTACAAAAATGTTAAAGGACGACTTGTATATTTGGTTGGAATTCCTGCAGAATTTTAACGGAGCTAGTTGTTGGCAGGCTGATTTTGTGGACTCTGATGCTTTAGGCTTGTTCACAGATTCTGCCTGAAAGTTGTGGTTATGGTGCGTTTTGGGAGGGTAGTTGGTCTGCTGAGAAATGGCCTGATTCTTGGATTTCTTGTGGCGTAACTAAAAATATTGTGTTTTTGGAGCTTTTTCCAGTAGTTGTTTCTGTGGTTATTTGGGGTACGGAATTTAGGATCTTAATTAATACAGATAATATAGGTGTTCTTTTCGCAATTAACACTTTATCTTCAAAATCTGAATTAGTTGTGAAATTACTACGGCATTTAGTTCTGTTTTGCATGAAATATAACATTTGGATTAAAGCTAAATATGTGGAGGGTATTTCAAACTGTATAGCAGATTCTTTGTCTCGTCTGCAGCTTGTCAAGTTTTGGGAACTGGTTCCAGATGCAGAGCAGGAAGGGATCCCTTGCCCTCTTCATCTATGGGACCTTATCTGGGAATAATTTCAGATAATATTGTGAATTCGCTGGCACCTAAAACATGGGCTGCTTATTCAGCTGCATGGCGTGGTAGGGTGTTTTTTGCTAAGGCTACTTTCACACTAGCGTTTTAAAATTCCGGTATTGAGTTCCGTCATAGGGGCTCAATACCGGAATAAAACGCTTCAGTTTTGTCCCCATTCATTGTCAATGGGGACAAAACGGAACTGAAGACAACGGAATGCTCCTGAAAGCATTCCATTCCGTCTTCAGACCGGAGAACAAACCGCAGCATGCTGCGGTTTGCTCTCCGGTCCAGGCATCCGCACCAAGACGGATCCGGAATGACCCCCAATGCAAGTCAATGGGGGTGGATCCGTCTGGTGTGACCATAATGGTAACCGGATCCGCCCTCCATTGACTTTCAATGGAGTCCATTACGGATCCGGGTACACATAGACACACACAGACATAAACATACACACACATAAAGACATACAAACACACATACATACTTACATGCTCCCCGGCAGGTCTTCGGAGCGTCAGGACGGCTCACACAGGTCACGATTCCCCACAGCGCCCTCTGCTGGGCGCCTGGTGGAATTGTCAGATGACGATTCCACCAGGCGCCCAGCAGAGGGCGCTGTGGGGAATCGTGACCTGTGTGAGCCGTCCTGACGCTCCGAAGACCTGCCGGGGAGCATGTAAGTATGTATGTGTGTTTGTATGTCTATATGTGTGTGTATGTTTATGTGTATGTATATGTATGTACGTACTGTGTGACATGTGTGGGGCCGGAGCGCGGTTCCGGCTCCACACATCTCACTGCGGCAGGCCTGATCCGGCAGCACCCTTCACCTGCCGGATCAGGCCTGCCGCCAGTGTGAAAGTAGCCTAAAGCATGTCAAGTGGATGTTTGTGATAATGCGGTAGATAAACGTTTGCTATTTGTTACTAGCTTATGTGAAAGGAATCTTTCTTTTTCTGCTGTATCCAAGATAGTGTATGGTGTATCTTTCTTTCAGAAGCTATACGGTATGGTTCCGCTATCTTCTTGTTTTCAAATTAAGCAAATGTTGAAAGGTTATAGGAAACGCTTTTCAGCTATTGATAATAGAAGACCAATATCTAGTCAGCTTCTGTTGGAGTTGTATAATGTTTTGCCAAATGTACAGTATGCTTCCATTCTTTTGAGGTTTTGTTGTTTCGTACAGCTTTCATTTTTGCATTTTTTGCTGCGTTGAGAATAGGTGAGTTAGTTTCAATTAATCGTTCTGTCTGTTGCGTTTTCGGATGTGTCTCTCAAGGATAGATCGGTTGAAATTTTCTTGAGGAGTTCAAAAACCGATCAGTTTGGTAGAGGCAGGGTTATTAAGTTAAATTCATTGTCTGGTTCAGTTTTATGGCCGGTGGTTACAGCTAAATTGTGGATTTCAGTATGTCTGTCTAGTTCTGGCCCCTTTTTATTGAATAAAAATTGTTCTCTGTTAACTAGATTTCAGTTCTGTTCAGTTTTAAAAAAGTGCTTAGATTTGTTGGGTCTGAGTTCTTTTAGAATAACTTCACACTCGTTTAGGATTGGGGCCGCTACCGAGGCAGCTAGATGTGGCCTGGATGAATCGGTAATTCGTAGGATAGGTCGTTGGGATTCTCATAGAGTTAGGTTGTATGTTAGGCCTGATTTAATGTTATCGGACTAATTGAATTTCTGTTTTCACAGGCTGTCAATTTATAGTATGGATTCTAGGCCATTAATTTATATTTTGGGCTCAGAAGTGAGCTGAAGGGAGAATGTATTCTACAAACTTATCATTTAATAGTTCAGAGTTACAAATATTTTGGTGGGGAGTTAGGGTTGATATGGAAAAGGCTAATCAGCGAAATTCGTAAATTACTGGCTCATTGGCCTTCTCCTAATTTAATTATCATTCATCTTGGTGGCAATGATTTAGGGAAAGTGAAGACCTGTGATCTCTTATGGGAAATGAAAAGGGATCTAGCCTTATTCCAATGTATGTTGCCAAGTACGAAACTAGTATTTTCAGAAATTGTTTCTGATGTGGGGGGGCTGGTGAAGGTAGAAGGCGAGCCGCGTGGATACTACATCTGCCTTCTACCTTCACCACCCCCCCACATCAGTGCCTTTCAGAACGCACTATACAGCCCTGTCGGGGCTGCAACTGAGGTCATGTAAGAGGTCTATTGACCATATCTTCTTTATGACTCACTGTGCCCAATTTATATTATATTATTATTCAACCACTCACTGGCATTGATTCATGGCATCTATCTTTATGGTGCAAGTAGGTTTAGGTCATTTATGTGAGATCCACTTTTCACTTTTTGCCCGTGTAATCGTGATTTATTGTCTTATCCGGTGCTAATTTTTTTGTGTGTGCGGTCAGCCTTCATTTTTTATACTTGGTTTTGGTGCCATTAGTCATTATACTTAGCACCAACTCCATCTATCGGTTACTTCATCATCCTTCCATATTAACCCCTGATGAACCTCACCTGAGGGGAAACGCGTCGGGTTTCTTCTTTTCTAACAGGGAGAGGGACATTCTCCCCTCCTTTTTTCAGGGAGAATCGAGGGAGAGACAGGTTAGGTACGGGACCAGGGGGTCTCCACCATCAGGGGACCTCTCTGGGTCAGGGGTAGTGTGAGGTATTAAAATAGGGATAGCTTCCCCTTATCTCTTACCCCACAATATACCCCGGTCTCCCCTCTCAGACATCTTAATTTTATATCCATTCATTACTGAGAAACATAGAGCGCTGTTACCTTATATATGTAACGTTTGGATTTTTATCCAGCAACCTTCATTTTTATCTTTATTGCTATTCTTGATTAAAAGTTAAGTTTTATATATCCAGCTCCTCTGTAATTAGTAACTTTTCTAGCTGGTGGTTGATTTCATTTTTTCAATAAGGACATTGTTTACACTGTGATATATGGTTTTCAGAAATTGTGCCTAGATTATGTTGGTCTAGGGCGGAATGTTTATTTTATGAAAAAATAAGAAAAAGGGTAAATCGAGCAATGGAAAAGTTCCTTCCATTGCTAGATGGATTTAGCTATAGACATTTGGATTTGGAGGGCTTTGTTCCAGGATTGTTCAGAGCTGACGAAGTACATTTGTCGGAAATAGGTTTGGATATTTTTAACGTTGGTTTCGAGAATATAGTAGACAAATGGCTGCAATGCTTGTGGGGGGCCTCGCCTTTGTAAGGCTTGGCTTGTGGGGCTGTATCACTCAGCTATTGCTGAGTGGATTTTGGTAGTTAATGGAGATCTTTAAATGGTTATTTAAGTGATGAGTTTGAATTTTTAATTATTTATTGAGTATTTATTAAATTAATTTATGTATACCCTTAATAAAGCATTGCGGCCATTTTTTATTCCAAAGAAGGTGTATTGTTTTTATTTATTAGATGATAAGTTTTAGTAATAGGGTCATTTCCCTCCATGTATAGGCCCCCCAGAGCGTTTAGCTTGGGGGACACATGGGGGCAATGACATTAAAGGGGTTTAGTTAGGGTTGGTTTTCTCTCTCCCCCTCCCTCCCCCTTGGCTGTGTTTTCCCGCTTTTTTATTTCAGGTAATTTACCTCAAGTTGTCTTCAAACTGGTGACAGCTGTTTCCAGCTGGTATCTTCTTCAATCTGTGGCGGCAAGAAGAGCCTCTTCTGATTGGCTGTCGGCGTTGCTGGGGGAGAATTCCAAGCCTCTGATTTGTCTGCATAGTTACGGCGGGAAAGATGTAGTCCTTAAATACCTGGGTTCGGCGGCACTCTGGGCCAGTTCCTGAAGACCGAATCGTCGCCCCACCCACCTTCCCTTGTATTGTCGCTTGCTTTATTAGTGGGTCTGTATCACTCAGCTATTGCTGAGTGGATTTTGGTAGTTAATGGAGAGCTTTAAATGGTTATTTAAGTGATGAGTTTGAATTTTTAATTATTTATTGAGTATTTATTAAATTAATTTATGTATACCCTTAATAAAGCATTGTGGCCATTTTTATTCCGAAGAAGGTGTATTGTTTTTATTTATTAGATGATAAGTTTTATTAATAGGGTCATTTGCCTCCATGGGTCAGTGTGCCATCTGCAAAAAATGCACATAGAAAAATATGGTTGTGTGCATGAGCCAGCTGCGGTAAGGGAGCCTTCACAAAATTTCTGTGACTTAAAATCATTTCCATTCACCTGAATGATGTGGATTTTATATTGTTCAAAATTGGAATAAAACCCTAAGCGTGGGCTCCAGGCCCCTTATTGAGGGCTTTGACCCTCATCTCGCTTTCTTCTCTTTTTCGATTCTGTGGGCAGTTGTCACTTTTTTGCATCCAGCATGCCCACTCGCTCAGTATCCTGATTCACGGGTTGGGTACAGATATTAAAGGATTACTCAGGGTCAAAAGCAAGTCATCAGCAAATAGGTTGACTTTATACTCCTGTGAGTGGATCTTAAATCCAGAGATATCTAAATTGTCTCTGATGAGATTGGCTATGAGCTCCATAGGGTGAGCAAAAAGTGCCACGGAAAGTGGACACCCCTGACGTGTGCCTCTGTGGATTGGTATTGCAGATATGCTGGTTGAGGGTAACTTAAAGGGGTTTTCCGAGATTTTACTCGGTGGGGGTCCGACACCTGGGACCCCCGCCGATCAACTGTTTGAGAAGGTACCAGCGCTCCCGTGAGCGTCGCGGCCTTCTCTTAGCTTTTCCAAGGCTAGTTACGTCACGTTCATTGGTCACGTGGCCTAGGAGCGGCTCAGCCCCATTCAATTGAATGGGGCTGAGCACGATACCGAGCACAGCCGCTGTACAATGTAAAGCTCTGTGGTTGGTAAGCTGCGAGAAGGTAGCATATCGACGGGGGTCCCGGGTGTTGGACCCCCACTGATCAGATACTGATGAACTATCCTGAGGAGTAGGCACTTAGAATCCTAGAGACCGAGACCAGTCCTGTAATTAGTTAGGGTTTCTGTTTGTGTCAGGCCACAAGGATTGTTAACTGTTCATTACAAGGACTGCACATTTAAAGCTACATTTCACACTAGAGAGCTGTTAAGCTGCACCACAAACTCAAGCCAGGCTGGTGATTACTCAGAAGAAGCACTAAGGCACGTGCTACTTGACCAGTTATTGGAGGGGTAATACTATAGAGTATAATAAGATTGTAAGCTGTTGTGCTGTACTACAGGTTAGCCCGCACCACACACCTAAACATTTGTTCCTGATTTTTAGGGTAATAACAGGTAAGGATTGGCTGTTTTAGTTGAGCCCGCCAGCAGGTAAATTACTGCTCTACCTCCAGCATCCACCAGATGGCGCCACACTGTGCAGCAGAAGGGTCTGAGCCTTCTGGTTGGGTGTATGTACATTTAATTGGTGTTACCAGCATTTGTGGTTATACTCATTACCATGTTTAAGTAAAATACTGTTCTGGCAAAAACTGGTGTTTCAGTTTGTGACTTCGCTGTTTCCTGAGGAGCCCACCCCGGTACACGGCTTACAATAGCCATACATCCACAATGTATAAGCTGTACTTTCTTTGTACAGGACTGCACCTTAATCTACTGCGGAGATCAGCAACCTCTAGCACACCAGCTGTTCTGCAACTACAACTCCCAGAATCCTCCTTTTACTTGTATGTGGCAAAACAGCCAAGTAAGTGTGCATGCTGGGAGTTGTTGTGTCACAGTAGCTGGAGTGCTGAGGTTGCTGATCCCTGACCTACTGAATGACTGTGACTGAGGCTATTGACACATCTGTGTTGGAGGCTATTTTTCATATCAAAATGGCAAACCCCTCGGTGGACCCCATTATAAATCAATGGGATCTGTTGGGTGTCACTGGTAGAAACCATGATGCAGACGTGAACAGAACCCAAGTGACCTATCATTCAGAAAATTCAGCTCAGAAGTCAGTTATACTCCGTATTTATATAAACTGTGAAGTGAAATATTCTCCCTACACCTTTAAAATGTAACATGAGGTTCTTAGCGCACAATGTAATGAAATTGTGCGAGCCCATCTGCCCCGTCACGGCGACCTCAATCAGATGGGTCCCTACCCTAAGACTTTTTTGTTTAACTGGACACCCAGAGATATAGCTCACATGATATAATGATACATTGATACAATGCAGATTCTGTGAGGTCTGGGGTCAAAAGATGCCCACAGCAGCTCCACTTAACATTACCTGTTCTAAAAGTGTTAGTGTAGGGACCCATCTGATAAAGATGCCATAAGGTTTAGCAGATGGGATCACACGACTTTACTTGTGTGAGAAAATTTCACTTAAAAGTAAGACCCCGGGGTACTCTCATCCAGTTTTTTCCCTTTTTATTTTGCAAAATATTGATTTTACAGGGAATCGGTCACCAGATTTCTACGGCGTTCACTTTTAAACCCTAACAGCTCCAGTGCTGATGAGACTCCATATTCATGAGATCACGGCCTCTTCACCCCTGATTTTCCCAAATGAATCAGCAGCAGGTGAGCGGGGAAAGCCAGGAGCTCAGGAATATTCGGGATTCAGCATGCACTGGAGCTGTTCAATAAAAGACTTTGGCAAATGATGGGTCAATTACAGAAAGTGACCTTACTTTTTGTTAAGGGGATTTGTCACTTGATTATATTGCCTTTAGGACACCATAAATCTGGTGACAGATTCCCTTTAAAGTCATAGCTTTGAGGAGTTGCATAATCATATGACAACAATCACTCCCTAAGTCATTTGTGCCCCCAGCACCGTCATAATAAAAAAACATCACTATATAGATTACACTTTATACGTACACTAGAGATATTATACTTACTCTATAGAAATGCTATACACACTACATATATACATATATACTACGTATATATATATATATATATATATATATATATATACTACACTTACTATGTACAAACGCTATATACACTACAGTTAACCTGTACAAACAATATATACAGTACTCTTACCCTATACACGCGCTATATATACTACACTTCTCTGTACAAATGCTACATAAAAAACAATTACCCTGTATAAAGGCTATATACACTACACTTACCCTATATGCACATTATATACACTACACTTACCCTATACAAGCACTATATACACTACAGTTAACCTGTACAAACACTATATACACGACTCTTATCCTATACAAACGCTATATATACTACACTTCACTGTACAAACGCTATATACACTACACTTACCCTGTACAAAATCTATATACACTACTGTTACCCTGTAGAAACACTATATATACTACACTTACCCTATACAAGCACTATATACACTACAGTTAACCTGTACAAACACTATATACACGACTCTTATCCTATACAAACGCTATATATACTACACTTCACTGTACAAACGCTATATACACTACACTTACCCTGTACAAAATCTATATACACTACTGTTACCCTGTAGAAACACTATATATACTACACTTACCCTATACAAGCACTATATACACTACAGTTAACCTGAAGAAACACTATATACACTACACTTCTCTATACAAACGCTATATACAATACACTTACCCTGTACAAACACTATATACACTACACTTATCCTATTCAACCGCTACATACTCTACACTTACCCTGAACAAGCACTATATACACTACAGTTAACCTGAATAAACACTATATACACTACACTTACCCTGTACAAGCGCTATATATACTACACTTCTCTGTACAAACGCTATATATACTACACTTACCCTGTACAAAGGCTATATACACTACACTTCTCTGTACAAACGCTATATATACTACACTTACCCTGTACAAACGCTATATACAATACACTTACCCTGTACAAATGCTATATACACTACAGTTAACCTGTACAAACAATATATACACTACACTTACCCTATACATGAGCTATATATACTACACTTCTCTGTACAAACGCTATATATACTACACTTACCCTGTACAAACGCTATATACAATACACTTCTCTGTACAAACGCTATATATACTACACTTACCCTGTACAAACGCTATATACAATACACTTACCCTGTACAAACGCTATATACACTACAGTTAACCTGTACAAACAATATATACACTACACTTACTCTATACATGAGCTATATATACTACACTTCTCTGTACAAATGCTACATAAAAAACAATTACCCTGTATAAAGGCTATATACACTACACTTACCCTATATGCACATTATATACACTACACTTACCCTATACAAGCACTATATACACTACAGTTAACCTGTACAAACACTATATACACGACTCTTATCCTATACAAACGCTATATATACTACACTTCACTGTACAAACGCTATATACAGTACACTCACCCTGTACAAAATCTATATACACTACTGTTACCCTGTAGAAACACTATATATACTACACTTACCCTATACAAGCACTATATACACTACAGTTAACCTGCAGAAACACTATATACACTACACTTACCCTGTACAAGCGCTATATATACTACAGTTCTCTGTACAAACGCTATATACAATACACTTACCCTGTACAAAGGCTATATACACTACACTTACCCAGTACAAACACTATATACACTACACTTACCCTGTACAAACACTATATACACTACACTTACCCTGTACAAACACTATATACACTACACTTACCCTGTACAAACACTATATACACTACACTTATCCTATTCAACCGCTACATACTCTACACTTATCCTGTACAAGCACTATATACACTACACTTATCCTATTCAACCGCTACATACACTACACTTACCCTGTACAAGCACTATATATACTACACTTCTCTGTACAAACGCTATATACAATACACTTACCCTGTCCAAAGGCTATATACATTACACTTACGCTGTACAAACACTATATACACTACACTTACCCTATACACACGCTGTATATACTACACTTCTCTGTACAAATGCTACATAAAAAACAATTACCCTGTATAAAGGGTATATATACTACACTTACCCTATGCAAGCACTATATACACTACAGTTAACCTGTACAAACACTATATACACGACTCTTATCCTATACAAACGCTATATATACTACACTTCACTGTACAAACGCTATATACAGTACACTCACCCTGTACAAAATCTATATACACTACTGTTACCCTGTAGAAACACTATATATACTACACTTACCCTATACAAGCACTATATACACTACAGTTAACCTGCAGAAACACTATATACACTACACTTACCCTGTACAAGCGCTATATATACTACAGTTCTCTGTACAAACGCTATATACAATACACTTACCCTGTACAAAGGCTATATACACTACACTTACCCAGTACAAACACTATATACACTACACTTACCCTGTACAAACACTATATACACTACACTTACCCTGTACAAACACTATATACACTACACTTACCCTGTACAAACACTATATACACTACACTTATCCTATTCAACCGCTACATACTCTACACTTATCCTGTACAAGCACTATATACACTACACTTATCCTATTCAACCGCTACATACACTACACTTACCCTGTACAAGCACTATATATACTACACTTCTCTGTACAAACGCTATATACAATACACTTACCCTGTCCAAAGGCTATATACATTACACTTACGCTGTACAAACACTATATACACTACACTTACCCTATACACACGCTGTATATACTACACTTCTCTGTACAAATGCTACATAAAAAACAATTACCCTGTATAAAGGGTATATATACTACACTTACCCTATGCAAGCACTATATACACTACAGTTAACCTGTACAAACACTATATACACGACTCTTATCCTATACAAATGCTATATATACTACGCTTCACTGTAGAAACGCTATATACACTACACTTACCCTGTACAAAATCTATATACACTACTGTTACCCTGTAGAAACACTATATATACTACACTTACCCTATACAAGCACTATATACACTACAGTTAACCTGAAGAAACACTATATACACTACACTTACCCTGTACAAGCGCTATATATACTACAGTTCTCTGTACAAACGCTATATACAATACACTTACCCTGTACAAAGGCTATATACACTACACTTACCCTGTACAAACACTATATACAATACACTTAACCTATACAAGCGCTATAGCCACTACGATTACCCTGTACAAACACTATATACACTACACTTATCCTATTCAACCGCTACATACTCTACACTTACCCTGTACAAGCACTATATACACTACAGTTAACCTGAACAAACACTATACACACTACACTTACCCTGTACAAGCGCTATATATACTACACTTCTCTGTACAAACGCTATATATACTACACTTACCCTGTACAAACGCTATATACACTACAGTTAACCTGTACAAACAATATATACACTACACTTACCCTATACACGCGCTATATATACTACACTTCTCTGTACAAATGCTACATAAAAAACAATTACCCTGTATAAAGGCTATATACACTACACTTACCCTATATGCACATTATATACACTACACTTACCCTATACAAGCACTATATACACTACAGTTAACCTGTACAAACTCTATATACACGACTCTTATCCTATACAAACGCTATATATACTACACTTCACTGTACAAACGCTATATACACTACACTTACCCTGTACAAAATCTATATACACTACTGTTACCCTGTAGAAACACTATATATACTACACTTACCCTATACAAGCACTGTATACACTACAGTTAACCTGAAGAAACACTATATACACTACACTTACCCTGTACAAGCGCTATATATACTACACCTCTCTGTACAAATGCTATATACAATACACTTACCCTGTACAAACACTATATACACTACACTTACCCTGTACAAACACTATATACACTACACTTACCCTATACAAGCGCTATAGCCACTACAATTACCCTGTACAGACACTATATACACTACACTTATCCTATTCAACCACTACATACTCTACACTTACCCTGTACAAGCACTATATACACTACAGTTAACCTGAACAAACACTATATACACTACACTTACCCTGTACAAGCACTATATACACTACACTTACCCTGTAAAAGCGCTATATAAACTACACTTCTCTGTACAAACGCTATATATACTACTTCTCTGTACAAACGCTATATATACTACACTTACCCTGTACAAACGCTATATACACTACACTTACCCTGTACAAACACTATATACACTACAGTTAACCTGTACAAAGGTTATATACACTACACTTACCTGTACAAACGCTATATACACTACAGTTAACCTGTACAAGCAATATATACACTACACTTACCCTATACACGCGCTATATATACTACACTTCTCTGTACAAATGCTACATAAAAAACAATTACCCTGTATAAAGGCTATATACACTACACTTACCCTATATGCACATTATATACACTACACTAACCCTATACAAGCACTATATACACTACAGTTAACCTGTACAAACACTATATACACGACTCTTATCCTATACAAACGCTATATATACTACACTTCACTGTACAAACGCTATATACACTACACTTACCCTGTACAAAATCTATATACACTACTGTTACCCTGTAGAAACACTATATATACTACACTTACCCTATACAAGCACTATATACACTACAGTTAACCTGAAGAAACACTATATACACTACACTTACCCTGTACAAGCACTATATACACTACAGTTAACCTGAAGAAACACTATATACACTACACTTACCCTGTACAAGCGCTATATATACTACACTTCTCTGTACAAATGCTATATACAATACACTTACCCTGTACAAAGGCTATATACACTACTGTTACCCTGCAGAAACACTGTATATACTACACTTACCCTATACAAGCACTATATACACTACAGTTAACCTGAAGAAACACTATATACACTACACTTACCCTGTACAAGCACTATATACACTACAGTTAACATGAAGAAACACTATATACACTACACTTACCCTGTACAAGCGCTATATATACTACACTTCTCTGTACAAATGCTATATACAATACACTTACCCTGTACAAAGGCTATATACACTACACCTACCCTGTACAAACACTATATACACTACAATTACCCTTTACAGACACTATATACACTACACTTATCCTATTCAACCGCTACATACTCTACACTTACCCTGTACAAGCACTATATACACTACACTTATCCTATTCAACCACTATATACACTACACTTATCCTATTCAACCGCTACATACACTACACTTACCCTGTAAAAGCGCTATATATACTACACTTCTCTGTACAAACGCTATATACAATACACTTACCCTGTCCAAAGGCTATATACATTACACTTACCCTGTACAAACACTATATACACTACACTTCCCCTGTACAAACACTATATACACTACAGTTAACCTGTACAAAGGTTATATACACTACACTTACCTGTACAAACGCTATAAACACTACAGTTAACCTGTACAAACAATATATACACTACACTTACCCTATACACGTGCTATATATACTACACTTCTCTGTACAAATGCTACATAAAAAACAATTACCCTGTATAAAGGCTATATACACTACACTTACCCTATATGCACATTATATACACTACACTTACCCTATGCAAGCACTATATACACTACAGTTAACCTGTACAAACACTATATACACAACTCTTATCCTATACAAACGCTATATATACTACACTTCACTGTACAAATGCTATATACAGTACACTCACCCTGTACAAACTCTATATACACTCTATATACACTACTCTTACTCTGTGGAAACACTATATACACTACACTTACCCTATACAAACAGTATATATACCACACTTACCCTACTCAACTGCTATATGCTCTACAATTACCCTGTATCAACCCTATATACATTATAATTACCCTATACAAGCGCTATATACACTACACTTACTATATACATACACTATATACACTACATTTACCCTGTACAAATGCTATATACATTACAATTACCGTATACAATCGCTATATACATTACAATTACCCTTTACAAACGCTATATACCTTACAATTACCCTGTACAAACACTATATACACTACACTTATCATATTCAACCGCTACATACTCTACACATACCCTGTACAAGCACTATATGCACTACAGTTAACCTGAAGAAACATTATATACACTACACTTACCCTGTACAAGCACTATATATACTACACTTATTCTGTAGAAACAATATATACACTACACTTACCCTGTACAAATGCTATATATACTACGTTTACGCTGTACACACAATATAGATTACAGTTAACATACAATCATTTTTATACAGTGAGTTACTGTTTACACACAATATAGAGTACACTTACCCTATGCAACCAATATATACACTACACTTACCATAAACACAATATGTAGATTACAGTTACTCTATGCAAATATGTGCAGTAACTTACCCTATACACACACTATATAGACTACACATACCCTATACTAACACTGTATAGACTATATTTACCCTGTACAAAGCTAAATACCCTGCAACTACCCTATTCAAACTCTATATACTCTACACTTACCCTGTACAAACATTATATAGACTAAACTTACTATGTACAACCACAATATACACTACTCTTACCATATGAAAATTAAAGTTACTCAATACAAGTATGTGCAGTAACTTACCCTATACACACATTATATAGACTACACATACCATCTACACACTATATAGACAATACTTAACCTGTGCAAACACTATATACACTACACTGACCTTATAAAATGCTATATGCACTATATATATATATATATATATATATATATATATATATATATGCTATGCTTACCTTATGAAACACTGTATAGCCTACACTTACATATACACACACTATATAGACTATATTTACCCTGCACAAATATGGTATAGATTACACGTATCCTGTACACACACTACACTTACCCTATGCACTCATAATATGATGATATGACATGATAGAAACTAAACCTACCCTATACACATGCTATATACACTACACTTACCCTACAAAACACTATGAAGACTACACACTCTGTATAACCACAGTATATACTAATTTACCCCATACACACTATGTAGGCTACACTTACCCTATACAAACACTATATAGACTACAATCACCCTATAAACACACTATATACACTAGACTTACCCTATACAATTTCTATATACACCACACATAATGTACATGGTGCTAATGCCTCTCTGCTCTGCACACGTCCCCCCATCCCTTGATTGACAGGGATAGACATCAAACATGGTGAGGGCGGAGGCAGCAGATGCAGTCATGCTCCTCATATCTGTGACACTCAGCTCTGGGTCAGACTTTACCTTCACACTGAGAAACAGATCTTTAGCTAGATGTGGAGAGTATTACCTATAGGTATCTGGAAAGTCATATTCACCCTAGAGCGATGTCCTAGCATCACATCATATACACTACCTACTGTACAGCCTAGCAAGTGCAGCATGAGAAATCAATAGTCTTACTGACATGTCCATGCTGTGTGATATCTGCTGTATGTATACAATCTGTACATATACAGATCAATGTGGATTTATTCCTGTGTTTATATGCATGAACACATATATACATATAGATCTCAATGTAATATTAGGGTCTCTAGCCCTGTCAGTCAAGGAGATGGGGGAGTGTGCACAGCACAGGGCGCTACAAAAGTGGTCTTCCAAGCACTCAAACTTGCTCATTTACATATACAAAATCAGTATGATCAACCCTACCAGGCGCCTGGCTTAGTTGGGTTGATCACGCTGACAGATGCTCTTTAGTATCTACTGTTAAATAAGAACAATAATTTTCCTGAGATACAGAAATCTTTTCTTACAACCAAAATGACAACGATATGACGCGATGATCTGCAGAGCGATCCTCCTGCATGAGGCAGACCCAGAGACGTCCATCTTCACTGCTCACTGAGGGGCAACTGACTGGATACAACCGACTTTTTTTTCAAACTCAAATCGACCAATTCTATTGGAGGTTGTCGATTCCTATTAACATGGTAAACATGGTAATGCCGAGCAATTCTATTGGTGGATGGCTAATGCTATTAACACAGTAATTCCAAGCAATTCTATTGGAGGTTGTCGATTCCTATTAACATGGTAATGCAGAGAAATTCTATTGGTGGATGGCTAATGCTATTAACATGGTAATGCTGAGCAATTCCATTGGTGGATGGCAACTCTTATTAACATGGTAATGCAAAGAAATTCTATAGGTGGATGGCTAATGCTATTAACTAGGTAATGCAGAGGAAGTCTATTGGTTAGTTGCCTCAAAAAAGGGAGTGTAGTTTTGGTACATAAAAGTGCAATTCAAATTTACCGCTGTGTGCTGCTGCTCTGCCCCTGCGCTCCCTGGACTGTGCTAGCAGAAGAAGAGCTGTCTGGTCTCCTGCTGTGTGCCCTGTATGCCCTTTCTGCTTCCCCTGGACACATTCCGTGCCGTATCTACTACTTCTTATAGTTGGAATAGAAACCAAGCTGTGGAGTAAAAAAAAAAGCATAAAAAATCTGCCTGAAAAACGTTTTACTAAAAATATGTCAAAAACGCATAAAAAAGTGTGTAATTTTGTGGTGCAAAAATCTCCTTGGGTTCAGCACTGATTTTTTACATGTTTATTTTGAAAATCAGCTGTGTGAACTGACCTTAAGAATCGCACAGGAGAATCGCTCGTCTCTCTCTCCTCCTCCGACTTGTTGATGTGGCAGTCAAGGTGGATTCTAGCTTTTCTGCTGCCTGAGGTGAAACTTGAAATGGCGCTCCTCCTTCTCATGCCACATTCTCAATCCAAGGGCCCCCCATCCTCACCCAGCCAGAAAACTTCAGCACTAAATACCTCTTAGATCCAGTGATGTTTCCTCATCTTTTCCTTTGGGTCCAGACCACCATGACTTCTTTCACCCACGTCTTCCCTCTGCAGAGTTTGACACACAGACATCTTAGTTTCCTCATTTTATCATCATCCTCCTCCTGGTGCCCCAACATTGTTATCCTGCTAATGCTCCCAATACTGTGCTCACTATGCACCCCTATACCTGCAGAAAAAACAGTGCCGTACCTATATTCCCCACATAGCATTATTGCTTCTTAAAGTCCCACCAACAGCAATTCCATCCCAGATTGCCCTAATTAGTAATAGTGCTTCTTACAGTGTCCCAATAGTGATGATGCTCTGCAATATTAAATCCCATGTAAGGGCCCGTCCCGTGTTGTGGACAGCTAATAGAGGTCCGCAGTGCATGGGAATCAGCCGCCTGCCCGCCCATTCATTTGAATGGGTCTGTGATCCGCAAGATTCAGTCCACACCACAAAAAATAGAATATACATACCTACCGCTAATTTTTGTGGTGCAGAGACACGGCCCGAAATCCGCTCTGCACCTCATCTTGCAGATCTTCTGACTCATTCAAATAAATAGGTCTGCATCTGTGATTCAAAGCACACACAGTCTGAACCGCTATTTGTGTGTCGCAATACGGCATGGGCCGCACATGTTTGTGTGCATAGGCCCTAAATAACATCACTTCCTCCAGGCCCCTAAACATACAGCCTCATGTAATTAATATCTCTTCCTTCCCCCCAGCCGCTTCTAATATCCAGTCCCATGTTGTGGAACGCACATGCCCAACCCTATGATAGAAATGCCTGTTCTCGTCTGCGATTGCGGTCAAGAATAGGTCATGCTCTATCTTTTTTCAGGGCCGTGGAACTTAAAGGGGTATTCTCATCTTGGACAATGGGGGCATATCGCTAGGATATGCCCCCATTGTCCTATAGGTGCGGGTCCCGCTGCTGGGACCCGCACCTATATCGAGAACGGGGCCCCCAAAGTGAAGAAGTGCGCACCGCGCAAGCGCGGCCCGCTCTCCATTCACTTCTATGCGGCCGCCGCAAATAGCCGAGCGCTGGCTCGGCTATCTTCGTCGGCTCCATAGAAATGAATGGGAGCGGTGGCCGTGCATGCGCAGTGCGGTCCCACTCATTTGTTTGGAGCCGACGGAGATAGCCAAGCCAGCTCTCGGCTATTTGCGGCGGCCCCATAGAAGTGAACGGAGAGTGGGCCGCGCTTGCGCGGTGCGCACTTCTTCACTTTGGGGGCCGCGTTATCGATATAGGTGCGGGTCCCAGCGGCAGGACCCGCACCTATAGGACAATGGGGGCATATCCTAGCGATATGCCCCCATTGTCCAAGATGAGAATACCCCTTTAACTACGGATTTGTGGCCCCATTGAAGTGAATGGAAATATGATCATGTGAATTTACCCTAATGTTGCCTCTAACCCCAATACTGGCCCTAAGGGTGCATTCAGACGACCATATTTCTGGGTCTCCATCCGTTCCACAATTTTGCGGAATGGGTGGGGACCCATTCATTTCAATGGGGCCCTAAAAGATGCAGACAGCACACCATGCACTGTCCGCATCCGTAGTTCCGTGGCCCCACAAAAAATATAGAGCATGTGTTCTATTCTTGTCAGCAAGAATAGGCATTTCTATATAAGGCTGGCACTGTGCGTTCCGCAAAATGTGTTTTGCGGATCCACAATTTGGGGTCTGCAAAACACTTTCGGTCATCTGAATGTAGCTTTATGCTAATACTACGCCTAACCCTAATACTGGTCCCTAACCCTAATACTGACCCCTAACCCTAATACTGGCCCCGAACCCCAATACTAACCCCTAACCCTAATACTGGCCCCTAACCTAATACTGGCCCCTAACCCCAATACTGGCCCCTAACCCCAATACTGACCTCTAACTCTAATACTGGCCCTAATATACTAACACTAATGCTAATCCTATCCCTAAAACTGACCGGAACCTTAACTACAACCCCCAATACCTCACATACCTCACACAGTGACCATAACATACAGTATGACTGTCCACATATATCTTTACACACTGCATCTTTTATACCTCACACCTGACGCATAGTATACACACAGAGTACTGATACGTCAGGTACAAGGTATAATGAATGCAGTGGGTAAACGTATTATAGTATATACAGCAGTGTACTGCTACGTCAGTTACAAGGTATAATAGATGCAGTGGGTAAACGTATATAGTATATACAGCAGTGTACTGCTACGTCAGTTACAAGGTATAATAGATGCAGTGGGTAAACGTATATAGTATATACAGCAGTGTACTGATATGTGAGATATGAGGTATAACACATGCAGTGTGTACAGGTATATAGTACACAAAGCAGTGTACTGATGTGAGATACGAGGTGTAATTTATACATCACACCTCCCATGTCAGTACACTGCTGTATATACTATATATCTGTACACACTGCATCTATTATACCTCGTACCTCACATATCAGTACACTGCTGTATATACTATATATCTGTACACACTGCATCTATTATACCTGTACCTCACATATCAGTACACTGCTGTATATACTGTATACCTGTACATACTGCATCTATTATACCTTGTACCTCACATATCAGTACACTGCTGTATATACTATATATCTGTACACACTACATCTAATATACGTCGTATCTCACATATCAGTACGCTGCTGTATATACTATATATCTGTATATACTGCATGTATTATAAAAGTATAATAGATGCAGTGTGTATAGATATATAGTATACACAACAGTGTACTGATATGTGTGGTACGAGGTATAATAGATGCAGTGTGTACAGATATATAGTATACCCACTGCATCTAGCTTGTCATGTGACCGTCAGCAACTTGTAGCCAGTGACGTCTCACCCACTACATTCTAGCTTTTACCTAGTATTATAATACTCAGTAAAAGCTAGATGTGTACGCTGTATTCAGGGAGGACTCTGAAGAGGCACTATACATAAAGGGGGCACACTGAAGCGGCACTATACACAAATGGGCACATATAAGAGGCACAATACATAAAAGGGGGTACATATAAGAGGCACTTTTTTTAAGGGGCACCAAGCATGTGGCACTAGCATTAGAGGCACTGTGTGTGGCACTATAAACAGAGGGCACAGGGCACATGACACTATATACAGAGGGCACAGAGCATGTGGCACTATACACAGAGGGAATATGGCACTGTATACAGAGGGCACAGTGTATGTGGCACTATATACATAGGGCTCAGAGTATGTGGCACTATATACAGAGGGCACAGAGTATGTGGCACTGTATACAGAGGGCACAGAGTATGTGGCACTACTATTGGGGACCCTGTGTGTAGCACTAATGCTGCTGTTATATTCAGGGCACAGCATGTGGCACTAAGAGGAGTTTGTGTCAGTATGCAGGGTGCCAATGTGTTGGTAAAGCGTGAAGCTGAAGAGATCTTCTCGGCAAAATCTGCAGAGCTGAATTGTGGACCGGTGAAGTCATCATGGTGGTCTGAACCCGATGGAGAAGAACTCAGGAGGAGACGCCATCTGTAAGTCACTAAATGGAAATTATTATTCTGCTGCTGTGTATGATGAGGGCCGTAGTCACCTGGATGATCTACAGCTGATGACGGGTGGTAGCATGCTGTTTTGCACATCAACAACTCCCAGCATCCCTTTACACTTGTTCAGGCCATACTGGGAGCTGTAGTTTCACACCATACAAGGTCATACGGCGAGGGCTGACCTGACTACTCAGATGGTATCTGTACTGAACTTTTAAAATCTGGTGTTGTATTTATGCAGAGAACTTGGTTCTGGTGCTGTATTTATGTAGAGAACTTGGTTCTGGTGATGTATTTATGTAGAGAACTTGGTTCTGGTGATGTATTTATGTAGAGAACTTGGTTCTGGTGATGTATTTATGTAGAGAACTTGGTTCTGGTGATGTATTTATGTAGAGAACTTGGTTCTGGTGATGTATTTATGTAGAGAACTTGGTTCTGGTGATGTATTTATGTAGAGAACTTGGTTCTGGTGATGTATTTATGTAGAGAACTTGGTTCTGGTGATGTATTTATGTAGAGAACTTGGTTCTGGTGATGTATTTATGTAGAGAACTTGGTTCTGGTGATGTATTTATGTAGAGAACTTGGTTCTGGTGATGTATTTATGTAGAGAACTTGGTTCTGGTGATGTATTTATGTAGAGAACTTGGTTCTGGTGATGTATTTATGTAGAGAACTTGGTTCTGGTGATGTATTTATGTAGAGAACTTGGTTCTGGTGATGTATGATTTGTGATGAAGTAATGTGTAACTAATGGAATTTGCTTGTGAGCTTTGGTGAAGCAGCAAAACTGTAAATCTCTAATTACAGTTCAGTGGAAAACAGTGCCCCACAAAGTACTGTACTTACATACTTTTTTTTTCTTAATTTAGGCTGGGTTGACACATGACTGATTAGCTGCAGATTAGAAGCAGAAAATCTGCAGCGTTTCTGCTTCTAATCTGCAGCAGAAAGAAACGTACCAAAGGAAAGCTCAGATTAGACGCAGTTTTATTCTTTGTATTGGAAAAGGTGAAATCCGCAATGAAATCTGCAGTATAAATTCTGAAATTCTCATCCACTTTGCTGGTACTGTACAACGCTGCGGATTTACTGCATGAAAATCCGCAAGGGCAAATCCGCAGCTAATCAGTCACATATGAACCCAGCCTTGGGAAATTGGTTAAAGCACACCCAAAAAAATCCTCCATTAACCCCTCAAAGCCAACCTATTCTCTCCAAAATAGGCGTTTCTCTGCCATTTAGACAGAATGGGGCACATTTACTAAAGCACTTGCTACTATTTTAGGTGTAAAATAGTCGCAAGTCCCCTTTTTTTAACTGGCTGTGTGACAATATTTAGTTGCACGACCTGTTTTACGCTATGTCCGCCAGTTGGGAATGAGTGGGCGGGGCTGGACCATAAATGTTAGTGAAAAACTACTCCAACCAGCCATAATTTGTAAGGTCCCTATATGTGCCGCTGTATGCTGATGGGAGATGGGGGTTACGAAATTTTCATTGGAACCCATGTTACCCCTCTCCTTGTACAATACCCACTGGGGACTGGAAAGCAAAAGGCTGCAGACCATCAATGCAGTCCAGCTGCTAGAACTAATCATAGTTCAATATTTGCATTATTTTTGTGACTACATAAGGTGCTTTTGCAAGTTTTGGCCACCAGATGGCAGCAAAGCTCAATGAATTATAATACAGGGTGGGCCATTTATATGGATACACCTAAATAAAATGGGAATAGTTGGTAATATTAACTTCCTGTTTGTGGAACATTAGTATATGGGAGGGGGAAAACTTTTCAAGATGGGTGGTGACCATGGTGGCCATTTTGAAGTCGTCCATTTTGGATCCAACTTTAGTTTTTTCAATGGGAAGAGGGTCATGTGACACATCAAACTTATTGAGAATTTCACAAGAAAAACAATGGTGTGCTTGGTTTTAATGTAACTTTATTCTTTCATGAGTTTTTTACAAGTTTCTGACCACTTATAAAATGTGTTCAAAGTGCTGCCCATTGTGTTGGATTGTCAATGCAACCCTCTTCTCCCACTCTTCACACACTGATAGCAAAACTGCAGAAGAAATGCTAGCACAGGCTTCCAGTATCCGTAGTTTCAGGTGCTGCACATCTCATATCTTCACAGCATAGACAATTGCCTTCAGATGACCCCAAAGATAAAAGTCTAAGGAGGTCAGATCGAGAGACCTTGGGGGCCATTCAACTGCTACATAATTATGTGTTTCCCTCTTTATGCACTGAAGCTGGCACGTTCCCTGAGTTTTTCCAGCAAGATGGTGCACCACCACATTCTGGGTGTCAGGTCCGAGTATTCCTAGATGAACAGTTTTCTGGAAAGTGGATTGGTCGTCGTGGGCCAGTTGAATGGCCCCCAAGGTCTCCCAATCTGACCCCCTTAGACTTTTATCTTTGAGGTAATCTGAAGGCAATTGTCTATGCTGTGAAGCTGAAACTATGGATACTGGAAGCCTGTTCTAGCATTTCTTCTGTGGTGTTGCTATCAGTGTGTGAAGAGTGAGAGAAGAGGGTTGTATTGACAATCCAACACAATGGGCAGCACTTTGAACACATTTTATAAGTGGTCATAAACTTGTGAATAACTCATGAAAGAATAAAGTTACGTTAAAACCAAGCACACCATTATTTTTCTTGTGAAATTCTCAATAAGTTTGATGTGTTACATGACCCTCTTCCCATTGAAAAAACTAAAGTTGGATCCAAAATGGCCGACTTCAAAATGGCCGCTATGGTCACCACCCATCTTGAAAAGTTTCCCCCCTCCCATATACTAATGTGCCACAAACAGGAAGTTAATATCACCAACCATTCCCATTTTATTTAGGTGTATCCATATAAAAGGCCCACCCTGTATAATGAGTTATAATATTGGTTATGCTGGAAAGGTCTCTTCTTGCCTGTAATACAGAGAATAGGACATGTTCTATAATGTACAGAACAGCCACACAAATCTGCTGAAATAACGAATGTGTGCATATCCCCATAAAAAAATGCTATCTGCAAAATTTGCAGATAGAAAAATATATATAAAATAGAGTGCATGAGCCCACTGCGGTAAGGGAGCCTTCACACATGGCAGATTTTGCTGCAGAAAATTTCTGTGACTGAAAATCAGTTCCATTCACCTGAATGGGGCTTGCAATAAGCCATGTGTTTGCCGCCAAAACCTCCCCCTTCAAAGGAATGGAAGTGATTTTTAGTCACTGAAATTGTCTGCAACAAAGTCTGCTGTGTGTGAAGGCATCCCTAAGACTTATGACCTGAGCTCTAACTATGTAATCAACAGGGAGTAAGAAATTAGCAGAATTTTGATTGTAGCTTTGGATGCGAATGGAGTATAAATGAGAATCTCAGAAGAAAAGTAAGGAAAGCTTCTAAAGATTTTATGTTGTTCAATACTGGAATAACACCCTAAGTGTGGGCTTCAGGCCCCTTATTGAGGGCTGTGACCCTCATCTCGCTTTCTTCTCTATTTGGATCCTGTGGGCTGTTGTCAGTTTTCTGTATCCAGCATGCCCACTCGCTCAGGATGCTGATTCACGGCTCCTCTTGTATCTCCTCCTGTAAATTAACAGGCGGTGTAAAAAGAAAGGTGCAGAAGTGCTCCTACCACGACAAAGTGTATGTAAAAATAAAGCTAATTGTATTACTTTTCTAATACATTTGATGGCAGTACTATACTGTGTCCTGCTAGTACAAGGCACCGCACCTCTTTTCCCCTACACAGAGGCCCATATTTACTTATGTCAGTGCACCTACACAATGTTGTGATCTGCGCCCATATTTGGTGTACATTGGCCATATATGCTGCAATTTTGGTGAATGGGTGCATCTAGTTTTTGAGAAAACTTGTGCACCTGGCTTTCCAAGGGTCATAACTTACTGAAAATGGGTGTGGCTTTGTGGAAAATGGGGAGCAGCCTAATGTGAGATTTAGCATAACATTGCGCCATATTCCAACATAAAATTCTGCTTCAGACTAAGCCAACCACTAGTTGGTATACGGTTATACAAAAGCATCTGTCCCTGCACCAGACTTATCACCCAGCCTGAGCCCCTGTGATAAATCTGGTGCAGGTCTAGAAAGAATGGTCTTACGCCATCCACAGGATTAGTAAATCTCCACTACTGTTTAAAATCTAAGCTTCCTCTTACTGCCACTGGGGGGCGATCTGTATGCAGATCAGTAGAAGCCTTATACAGCTCTACACACATCAGCATCTAGTGATTGCAACAAGAAGCCAAAATGTTTACAGGTAGGTTTGGCGGGTGCTTCCCTGTAGTCTGGGATCATAGTTGTGTACTATCCATGGAGGCAGGCCAAGCAGCTGTTATGGGGCCTGGGTGGTGGGTGTTGGTGGATGTGAGACCTGGCACTGAACTTTTTCTGTTCCCAACAAAACATTGCCAACAACTGCCACTAGAGGGAGCTCAGTGCAAAGAGGTTGTTATAACTGAGTGATAATGTGGGTTGGGGATTTGGTGGATTGGGTCTGTGGACCAGCTGCTGCTGGGATGATGGTATAGAGAGGATGAGTGATCATTGGACATGTGATTGATACCCCTAAAGCTGTGTAGATCATATATTGTTATTTTATATGACCCTTCGTTTTGTTGTTTCATATCCACCAGTTTATGAAGATGGTCAACAGGGTCATCTCTCTCACTTTCTGTTACCAGACCACATATTTACACATAGTGGCCCATCCTTGGACCCTCACCATTGATTAATCTCCTCCTTCCCTGCCCTGTGTTCTTGAGACCATAATTCCACCCTGACCATGCCTATCCTGATCTGGTACAAGTGACAGTGATTCCTCCCATGAAGAGCACTGAGACTTTACTTGGTGGTCCTTGTTCCTTAGAAGAACTTACTGAGTGGTGTGCTGTGGTTTTGTCTTCACATCCATGTAAGTGACACAGTTCTGCTGATTATTTGAAATACAAATAAAATCCAAACATGATTCCATGTTAGTAGGTATCTTGCCTGGACATCTTCCTATGGGATATGTTGAAGGATAAAGGGTTTGTAACATAGCTTTTATTTGAGAGTGAGGGTGAGGCAATGTTGGAGAGGGAGCCAAGTCATCTTAGGTAGATGTAGATGGAGAAGGGAGGATAACGGACTGATGAGTAATAAAAACAAGGGGGTTGGAATAGTCAAAACTCCTTCCCTTAACAACTCAGATGCAATGATCTAGGTGAGTTGGGTCAAATTCTGGAAGTCATATGAGATTTCCGGATGCTGAGTTGCAATACCAGACACAACCATGAACAAGAGTAGCACTGTTTCTGGAAAAAAGCAGCATGTTTGTTTTCAATTCTTGGACAACCTCTTTGTAAGAATCTTTAGAAAGTTCCTCCATCATCCACTAGTTACTTCTTCCAATCCATTACATTCAGCAGGCCCCAGTGACCACCAACAGAATAACTCAAATAAGGAAAGTTCCTCATCTCTCAAGGTGGCCACACACTTTAGATACCCATCAGCAGGAGCGGACTGGAAACTTAGTGGCCATGGAAAGCTAAAAGTGGCCCCTTGTTGAAGGTGAGTCCAAACTGACAAAAGGCGGGGCAACACAAGCAAGCAGGGACAACACAAGTAGGCAGGTCCAGCAATACTGTAGTGCAGCACAAAATCCTGCTCCACCAGAACCAAATACCACAGTGACGCACAAAATACTGCTACCCTCACTGAAGTATTCACGTGTATCACTGTCCTGAGGACTGCGATGCAGTTGAATTCAGGAGAGCCAGGTGCATAAGACCCTGATGACCCTTCATTAATTAATGTTGAGAGAATCAGATCATTTTGTACCTGGCCGATGGCTGTGAGAAGGGTTCAGGCAGCCCCCTGGGCATAGGCCCACAGAAAACTTTCCCTGTAGGGTTTATGACCAGTTCATCCCTTCCCATCAGCACCAAGCAAGCAACAATATGTAATAACTCTGTTCTTATTATGGAGAGGGGAATAAGACGCTGAGACTCCGATGACACCTTGGATTGGGTATCCAACAAGTTTAATTTCTCTTTGCCCTGACAGCTGCCATTGGGAGAGAGTCTGAACACATGTTACATGATAGATATGATAAGCTGGTCCTGCAGACAGATAAAGATGACATTCATGTAATGAGTGTGACCACCTTAAAGAGGTATTCCACAGCATATGACATAAATGTCTGACAGATGTGGGTCCCACCTCTGGACCTGCACCTATCTCTAGAAGGAGGCCAGATCTAAATATAAATTATGCAGCACATATTTATAGGAAACATTAAAATAACTAGAAATTCACTTAAAGGTTAAAGGGGTTTTCTGCTTATGACCACAGTCCGTATTAGGTTATATAGAGCCAAAGCTTTGCTGTTTGTGACTCCCTCCTTTGAGCCATGGGAGGGGTCTGCTGCAGACGAAATGTATTTTCAAGATCTCTGCTTGCTTTCAGTGAAAGAAAATTAACACTTTAAAAAGAAATTGGAATTTTCCTTTTGAATCCTTCAAAGGGCCTTTCCGGATCAGGGTAATAAGCCGTAGAAGGTTTTTTTTATTTTTTATTATGTAGATGTTGTCTCTCCATGATTGGAACTTGTTATTCGTTGTAACTTTTGCTCCAAATCAGTGCCGAGCAGAGTTTAATGAGTGCTCCTCAGCGCCAGGGTGACGCTGCGCAGCAGAGGCTGATCTGACTGTCGCATTATGTAAATTGTCTTCCCACTCATCCTCCCCCATAACATCGAGCACTGCTGTCTCCTTACATAAATCCACTAAAATCCGTGTCCTCTGCCCCTGACACGAGAACAGATTGATTCTATATTTTTCTCACTTCTACCACATTCTTCCCTGCAAGTACAATTTGTCACTTTGTCGAATTTCAAGTGAATAAAGTTAAAAATTGTTCTCTATACTTTTTATTTATTTATTTATTTTTTAGAAAATCCTGGAGTCTTCTCACCTGTGGACAAAAGATTGCTTTCTCAGTACCTACCCCTCTGTGGCCCTGCCAATGCCGCCCAACATGAAGACAGGAACACATCCGGTCTGGATCTGAGTGGAAGAGGCCACAACCAGTCTGAGCGCAGCACAAACAGTGGCATCGGTGGCGCGAAAGATGGGTAAGTACTGAGGAAATGATTATTCATCCACAAGTGAGAAGATGTAAGGATTTTCTAAAATAGCTTGGTGCAGAACCCCTTTAAATCATCACATTACTGGATACAATTTTAACAAACACTCAGCTGTGAGAAGTGCTCTGTACAGGTTTTCAGCCTATTGGTGCAAACAGTCACATTCCAATTCACTGACACAAAGCAGATATTTTGAAACTGAGAATTAAAACATAAAGCATATTAGAAAGTTGTGTGGCTTTCTAGTATACTAAAGTGAACCCACACTTTCAGATGACTTTTCAGAATAAGCTGCCATGTCTATGTGTACATGAGTAACAGCACTATTTTCAGCCATGATATCACCTGTAGCCTGCATTATTTAACAGTTTAACTCTCTGAAGGCTCTATCTCTAATATTCAGTTCTCCCTATCCTGGTCTGTGGAGAATAACTGAGATCATGTCTCCCATAGACAGCACATGAGGAAAACAGGAGATTTTACTCCCTAACTCTGTCTCTCTCACTCCTAAAAACTTGGAAGCACCATATAGGACATTATAAAGAAGCACTGAACAGTACAGATGTGAATAAAACACTTAGGCCCCTTTCACACGGGTGAGATTTCCGCACGGGTGCAATGCGTGATGCGAACGCATTGCACCCACACTGAATCCTGACTCATTCATTTTAATGGGGCTTTTCACGAGCAATGTTTTTCACGCATCAGTTCGCCATTGCGTGAAAATCGCAGCATGTTCTATATTCTGCGTTTTTCACGCAGCCCTGGCCCCATTGAAGTGAATGGGTCTGCGTGAATCATGCATTGCATCCACACGCAAGTGCGGATGCAATGCGTGATTCACTGATGGTTGCTAAGAGATGTTGTTTGTAAATATTCAGTTTTTTATCACGCGCGGAAAAAACTCAACAACTGAACGCAATCGCAGTCAAAACTGACTGCGATTGCGTGCGGATTGGTGCGGATGCGTGCGGATTTTCCAGAACGCACCCTGAACGCATCCGGACTGAATCCGTGACGCTCGTGTGAAAGAGGCCTTAGGGTGAGATATAACACTTATTATTAGCTGCTGCAACCCCTCCCTGTCTGTGACTGCCACTGCAGCTTACCTCCTCCCCTCCACAGACTAACATAAGCAGTTACATGAACAGTGAGCTGACAGTGTGGGCTGGTCTCACAAGCCAGTTTAGTAGTGTCTAAACTCCATGTATCATAAGGACCTTCTGACATCACAGGGTCATGTGACATTCAAAGTATCAATTTTAAAGTCATCATGCATCTAAACCCCATCATTAGGGTCCGTTATTATTATTATTTTTGTATTATCTTATCTTTATTACCATAGGGCATGGGATGTAAATATTACCCTTTTGGCACATTCTGCGTTTTCTTAAAAGCCAAATGACTGTGTCTCTGATAAGATATATTACAAAGTTTTTTATATTCATCTGTATTATTGGTTTATGCTACGTTTTGTGACACAACTGTTACTATTTAAACTTAATTTTCATAAAATGTGTAACCTAGTTATGCAGTAATACAGATTTGTTTCTGAAGTCTAAGACAGCTGGATGACAAGCCATGTTAGGAATTGTATTGGAAACTATGTTGAGTAACACCCAGCTTTTCTAGATGTCTTCTTAGTCCTGTAGTTAATGACAGATCCCTCAGTTTTGTAATGCTCCTTCATTAGACAAAATTGCTGTTCAGGGGTCTAGGCAAGTTGAGTGCCAACTCTTTTGTATAATCTATGACTGTACTAGTTGTAGTAAATAACACATTTTTAGAGGGTTAGGAAAGATAGGTGATCATCGCTGTTTGGATCTGTAATGATCACCATATTGATTCTCGTCTAGCTTTCTCAGATTCCTGCCTAGGTCTGTAGTCAATGACACGTTTACTCTATTGCTTTTTAAGTAGGTGAATGGACATTCAAGGTTCTAGGAGAGTTGGATGACCACTCCTGTTTAATATGTAATGGTGTCCATATTGTTTTTCATGCGGCTTTGATTTTTTTTTTTTTTTGGGGGGGGGTAGAATTTAATAAATGTTCTTGCTATTCTGAATGTCAGGAAGTTTTCCTTCAGTCACTGCTGCTGTCGCCTACTGTTTGCAGTAGGAGTGGGATGTGGTGTCTGGGAGATGTGCTTCAGGGTTGGGTAGTGGGAGGTTTTGAGATATAATCTGTCATCTCTTCTATATCCCACAGTGAGCTGGGACCATCCTCATATGATGGAGTGACTGGTGGGACAGTGAGGAGACACTACTGCTGGTGGGTAAGTGAGTGGGGGGGGGCAGGTGAGTTTGTAAATCTACCTGCATCCTGATGGTGTATGATGCACAGCGTGAGTATAGTGCAGGGGGTGAAGACCTCCACCACCACCTGTTGAGGGTATACTTAATTAAGAAACATGTTTAGTGCTATTGTGTATACATTGTATTGCACGTGTGCTCACTGTATGGCACTATTATGTGAACTGTGTGGCATATTTGTGTAAGCACTCTTGCTTACACAATTACATGGGTCTTGTATGGCGAGATTATTTCGGCACACTATACAGTATGTGGCTGCTCTACGTCAGCATTAGGTGGGCACAGTGTATAAAAGTGTTATGTGGGCACTCTATGGCACCAGAACTGTGTGGGACCACTGTCGGCACACTATTATGTGGGTGCTCTATGTCCGTATTAGGTGGGCACAGTGTATAAAAGTGTTATGTGGGCAGTCTATGGCACCAGAACTGTGTGGGACCACTGTAGGCACACTATTATGTGGGTGCTCTATGTCCATATTAGGTGGGCATAGTGTATAGAAATGTTATGTGGGCAGTCTATGGCACCAGAATTGTGTGGGACCACTGTAGGCACACTATTATGTGGGTGCTCTATGTCAGTATTAGGTGGGCACTCTATGGCACTAGGACTCTGTGGCACCACTGTAGGTACAATACTATGTGGGTGCTCTATGTTAGTATTAGGTGGGCACACTATATAGAAGTGTTATATGGGTACACTATGGCACCAGGACTGTTTGGTACCATTATAGGCACAGCATTATGTGGGTGCTCTACAGCTTCATTATATGAACCCTGTATTACAGTACTATGTGGCCAGCATTATATAGCACTGTATGGCACTATTTAGTAGACAATTATTCAACATTTTTGGGTACTGTAGGATTATTCTGGGGGTACTATACGGCAGTATTAAGTAGGCACTGTACAGCATCATTATGTTCATCAATTATTATATTATTATGCAGGCAGTTTATGGCAGAATTAGGCAGGCACTATATGGTGGTATTGTGGCAGTGTGTAGCACTATTATTTAAGGAAATTATAGAAATACTGCTGTTTCAAAAGAAAAAAAAAGTAAGTAACATATAAGATTTGCCCAGAGTCCCTGACTATTGTACATCCATGTCCTAATTGCAGAACTAGCAGATCTCCAAAATAATGTTATAAGTTATAAGCCACAATTATAAGTCTGAGTTTACACATCACTTTTGTAATGCTTTTTAAAAAGATTTAAAAAATGGATGTGTTTTTTCAGCAACTGCTCCCCCCCCTACCCCCGGCGAAACATGTTAAATCAATGTGGTAATTGCCTATGCAGTTGAAACAAATACATTTTTACATGTTTCGCCTAACACCCCCCTCCCTCCCCCCCGATTTTATGCATTTTTTTCTGAAGGCATTTTTGATGCTTTATGAAAAAGTACCACAAAAGCAATATGTAAACCCCACCTAAATCCGTAAAAATTATCAATTGTTACAGAGTACCAGAGGTCAGTCTTGTAAAAACTTTGGACCTGTAAGCAATGAATGTTTCTATTTCCTGAGAGCAAGCAGAGCTCTGATAAGGAATGAAAACACAACTTACAGGATATTAAAAAACTGGAGATAGGATACTGTACATTGCAGCCTATGGACCAATGGCTTAGAGGTCCAATAGTCAGCAGCAGCCTGAAACCCCTACCAGATGCTATCATAACAGGTGGGCTTTTTTAACCTTGGACCCCAGTAGACGATGCAGTGTCTCGTTTCTGTCTCAGCTCTCAGATCTATGTGAATTCCTTAATGTGATTGCGATCTAGATCCCAGACACGGCACCACTATTTACCTGAAGCTTAAGGAAGGAGCATGTAGACAGGGCTGGAGGGAGAATAGGGGTGTAAATATAGGGGGAGTGAAGAGGAAGAAGGCACATCCAGGTCCCTCTGCCTCATATGAGAAGACCAGCTATTAAAGGTACTTGATAATTTGGGGTCTATCTGGTGATGCAGTGATATATCCCATTATGCTGCATTGGTAGGGCATTTTAGAACAAGGATCAGCAACTCCAGTTGTGTGGAAACTACAACTCCCAGCAGGCTCACTTGCCTGGCTATTCTCAGAACTCCCAAGTTGTAGTTTCTGAAGAGATGGAGTGCTGAAGGTTGCTGACCACTATTCTAGAGCCTGGGAAAGCTGCTTAACAACCTCTGAGGGAGCCAAAATGGCAGCCATATTGCTGGTCATTTATAATAATTTATATTTTGGGTGGTAACCAATAAATATGGCGACTATTATACATGCATAGTATACAAGGGGTCTTACCCAGCTTTCACAGGTTCCAAAACAACAAACTTGCCTACTTTGTGTAGCAATATGTGACAGTAAAACGTGGCAGTGGAAATCTGGGTGCAAGGCCACTGTTGGCGATGTAAAGATTGGTAGATAGACACCCAACTTTCCCAGAAACCTATATAACGCATCTTCTGTGAGAGCAGTTTACTGAGAAGGCGTCTTATTAAAGTAAGGTCTATGAATATGAGATATTTCAGGCCTCACCTGTCTCATTCCATTCATCCTCACAGATCAGTCACCATGACGCTCCCATCCTGTCTGCTCCTGTTCACAGCCATTTTCATCCAGGTTGTCAGAAGTCACCAGAACCCAGGTAAGATGATGAGACCCCAGGGGAAGGAACGCAGACTGTGTCCCCAGGCCTGAGATTTCACTTCTTCCACACTGTAAAATTTTGTTATTCTCTTCTACACCACCGGAAAATGGAGAAGAAACACCTGGAAAAGTTAATATGATTGAGCTGAGATTGACAAAGTATAAACTGCTATGGTGCTCGGTCAATGATCACACAACTAAGGTGGTGCAGCCTTTATTTTAGGTTCTGCAGCACGGTATATGTTGAGGCAGGGTCATATTACCACTAGGTGACATGTCCCTTTGCTGCAATACAGGCTTCAACTCTGGCATGGTAACGGTCATACAGATGCTGGATATCCTGCTGCGGGAAGTCATTCCAAGCTGTTTTGAACTTGGAGCCGTAGTTCAGCCAAGGTGGTTGTTGGCTGCTGTGTGCATGACATCTGTCACCCCATCCAGTCCCAGACCTTCTTAATGAGGGAGAGGTGACCAAGCTGGTCAGGGGAGCTCCTGGATACCCTGAAGAGCACATTGTGTACAGGAGTGGATTAATTGTATCATAGGCCCGTAGATGTTTGCACGTTTTGGGCCCCCTCCCTCCATTTGCAATGATCATCCCCCATTTCGGTTTCCCTGTATTTACCATTTTTATTTTTTTCTGGTAAATATTAAAGAAAACTGCCACATATTTAGTATAACACACTCAGCCCCACACAGTATATAGTATAACACCCCACAGTATACAGTATATAGTATAACACCCACAGTCCCTCATAGTATATAGTATACATCATCCCACAGTATACAGTATAACACCCCACAGTATACAGTATATAGTATAACACCCACAGTCCCTCATAGTATATAGTACGCCATAGCATGCAGTTCCTCACAGTATGCAGTATACCGTATAATATCCCACAGTATACAGTACACTACAGTATGCAGTATACAGTATAACACTCCATTGTAGGCAGTATACAGTATAACACCCCACAGTATGCAGTACCCCACAATATGTACAATATACACAGCACATACACTGTATAAAGTATAACAACCTACAGTATATAGTATAACACCCCACAGTACCCAGTATATAGTATCACACAGCATGCAGTATATAGTATAACACCCCACAGCATACAGTATATAGAATCCTCCAGCATACAGTATAATGCCCCACAATATACAGTACCCCATAGTATACAGTATAACACCTCACAGTATGCAGTATACAGTATAACACTCCATAGTATGCAGTACCCCACAGTATGTAGTATACCGTATAACACTCCATAGTATGCAGTACCCCACAGCATGCAGTATACAGTATGCCGTACCCCACAGGATGCAGTATACAGAATACAGTATAACAACCCACAGTATGCAGTACCCCACAGTGTGCAGTATATAGTATAACATCCTCTGTCACCCTCTCCTGACATGACGTCATTGCCGTGTGACCAGTAACATTCTTATGTTACTGGTCACATGGCGATGACATTATCACAGGTCCTTTCTCCTATGAGCGTCCAACACAGTCAAATGGTGCAGCACTGGTCCAGGTTCAGTGCTGGTTCAGGGAATGTGAGCAGACAGCCTGGACCCTGACATTTTCTCATTAGGAAGTGAGGGATGCTCTCCTTCCTTAAAATGGGCATTTTGGGCGGTGATGGGCCCTACAGGGACATCGGGCCCAGGGCTACCGCCTCAAATGTCCCTATTATTTTCTACCATTGGTTGTGTAGTGCGGGTAGTGTGTGACTGAGTGTTATCTTGTTGGAACACCATGTCTCCTCAGTCACAGTAGACAGAAGGACTGGTTCTATGATGTCCTGGACATATGATGTCCTACGAATACCAGACAGGAATGGCTACGGTACCTAATGACGCCCCACAGCATGGCACCTATGGTGTCCTGTGTGTTTCCACACTTTGCACGATGGCAGTAGGCACTCTCCAACCCTCCTGCAAACTCTGTTTAGCTATGAAAGCAGGTTCTGCCTTGGTATTAATGATGGTGACATTAGAGTTTTCATTTTCCAGTAGCGTATAATCCTAATTTTATTCACTCGTATCTGTCTCTTCTCCACAGGTGACATACAACCAGCAATGGCAGCCAACAAAAACCCTACTCAGGTTTACAATATAAATGTGCATTGCTGCTTGTATATTTATGGCTTTCATTGCTATAGGGGACAGTGGTGTCACCGTTCTGTAGGTGGCTTAGTTATGGTGACACTGTTAGATGAACACTATGTCTGTTATTCTCATGGGGGTACAGTGGTTGTTGCCATTATGCGGTATTGTGGTTATCATTATTGGATCCCTGTGTTTCATAGTTATAGGTGCACTATAACATTGGACACTGTGTATACTTGCCCTTCTTGCGGTATGTCCAATCCTATTGGGACCATCAGTGAGTCCTGACTGTTGGGTGTTTGATCATTTTTGTGAACACCCTTTCACTTTTCTATGTGTCTCTGTTGATCCAGCAGTAATAGATATATCACCCACTTGATGATTATGTTGCAGTGTTATAAGCGGTTTGTGTGCTGGCGGTCAAACAACTCTTGAGAGTCTCATCGACATGTTTGACATCTTGGAAGACATTTGTCAGAAACTATTTAGCACAGTGTTTCTCAGCTCCAGTCCTCAGGGCCCACCTGCCGGATTTGATTTGAGAATATCCCTCAGAATGAATACCTGTGGTAAATCCTGATGCTTAGACAATAACTACATCATCTGATCTATACCAAGGAAATCCTGAAAACGTGACATGCTGGGGGGGTCCTGAGGACTGGAGCTGAGGAACACGGATTTAGGGGAAAGTTTGTTGACATCTAATTTTCAGAACAAAGTTATGAAATGTGTTTACTTGCGAGCGTTGTGATTTTCTGTGACCCCTGGTCACCACTCTGCTACAATTAGATTCTGACCAAACATGCCCTGACACATTCCTGGGCCATGTCTGCAGTAATGGGGTGTAAGGAGGGGGCCCCGACCTGTCAATGTCACACAGTGTCTGACCCCAGAGACTGGGTAATGGCCCAGCTGCAAAACGGCAAGTGCCTAAGTGTGAGCTGGAGATAATATCCACCATTGTTCTCTGCATACAGCCTGCCCTTGTTCCTATACTGAGAGGCCATCTCTGTTCTAAGTGGGGAAGAAGCGGAAATCCTAGAGATGGCATTGGATCTGAGAATTATTATTGGGGGTTGTAAGGGTATAAAAGGAGGGGTTCTATATTTACCATTCAAAAATCTAGGAAAGCTGAAGGCCTACCTTGTCGGAGGTTTAATTCCACACACATTAGTTGTCACCCTGCTTTCCCAGAAACAGATATCACTAAAAATTGCCTAAAAAATATTTTTGCCCTGTTGTCAAATGAGCTTAATTTAAAGAGCCTCTGCCAGCGTAATCAACCATATTAAATTAGGCATACTACCTGGTAGGGCTCATCATGCTTATGATACTTTTCATTTGTCTGTATGTTAGACAGCTGCAGAGATATCTGTTTTATTCATATGCAAATGAGCAAGTTGGAGCACCAGGGGATGGGGCTTAATCCCTGAAGCACAGCTTTGTAACAACCCATGTGCTCTGGACACTACCCCCTCCCTTTGATTGACAGGGCTAGACATCAGCATGGTGAGGGCAGAGCTGTGTCCTAGAATGTACATATCATATACACTGCTTACTGTAGCCTTACCACATTGAGATATTCCTAGAAAGCTAATACATATTAAGCAGTATTGTTTTCATCAGCATAATGAGCTCTACCAGGCAGTATGCCTTTTTTCTTAATAGGGTTGATCATGCTGATAGAGCCTCTTTAAAGACTATTTTAAGGTAGATTGTTCTTTAAACTGGGTTGTCTTTTTGGATAATTCCTTTTTATTAGCAGCCACCAACAGGTTCTCTTGCTGCTGGGATCACCAGTGATCATCTACAATCTGCAAGGGAAGTGATAAATTTTCCTGCGGCACCACCACAGGGGAAATTAAGCATTACACTGAAATAAATGAGCTGTGCTTGTAGAAATCATTGGTCCTCCAGAGTGAAAGGCATTTGTTGTAGATGTTTCCACTCGATGAAGGATCCATGCCCTAATAGGATATGTGGAAATGGGTTTTCTAAATGCGCCAATAGACATATAGAATGGGAAAGCTTCATCAACCTTGTGCTGCTTTCACTGAGGGCAGGATAAAGTAGTGACAGAAGCGCTGATTTCAGATGCCTGTCACTTATTATATTATAATACTAGGTGGGTGCTGAAAACTTACTGTATAATTATCACAGCCTGTCCTGGAGAAGAGCCATGGTTATTCATGAGCTCCTGGTCTCCCCATCCACCTGCTGATGATTGGTAGTTTTCACCTAGGGAGATCAGGAGAAGAAGAATACCAATTTAACCTGTGACTCTTCTTTGGCATGGACTGCAATGATTATACAGTAAGTTATCAGCAATTACTTAAGATTAGCTCAAGAGTGGCAAACCACTGAAGTCAGCGAAGTCAGTGAGTCTGGCAATTTTTTTTATTGAAAATAGAATTTATTCACAACCAGTCAGGACAAACAGACGTTACACTGTGACACAGTGCAGGCTGGAACACAGTACAATAAACACTACACATAAACATATTACTATACTATACACTATGCACAGTACCACACTGACATGAAAATATAACACATCGGACAAGTGATAGGTGAAGGGGAAGGGAGGAAAGAAAGGGAGGGGAGCCACAGGCACGAAACTTTATTGAAAGACACACACAGAGGAGGGAGAAGGGAAGGAGAGGGGTTTCCTCATCGATGTCTGGACCGTACATGATGGAGTAGTCTCTGGGCAGTCTTGGACGGACATCTTCTCCCAGTTTATGACCAGGACTATGGACATGCGTCGGGCTTTGATGTATTGCACAGTGTCTCTAATGACGGTGAGGCTGTCTGTGATCCTGCAGCCAGGAATGCTGCAGGTGTGGTCCATTTGGATGCTCCATCCAATGACAGCCTACAGCTGATTGGCCAGTACCTCAGCAAAGATCTTGTAGTCGACATTTAGGAGAGAGAGGGACAACAATTTTTTAAATATCCATCCTGCTTATACAAGATCGTAATCATTCTCTCTATCAACAACAGAGACATTCTGCCCTCCACCACCATCTCCTCGTATAGCTCCAACAGGTCTGGGCCAGTGAAGTTCTACAGTGCTACACAGAGCTCTCTGGGAGACTGTCAAAGCATGGGCTCCACCGTCAAGGGTGTTAGTAATACTTGACAGAAACTTATCAGCGACATCTGAGTCGGTGGTCTTCGGGGAGGTTGCTTTAGTAGTCTCAGATGACTCCTATGACTCCCTCCTTCCCCATGTTGATGTTTCCAGTCTCGTCTTGCAGCTCAGTCAGGGATGTGTGGCTGGCGTGGAGCTTCCAAAAAAAGAAAGAGTTACATTTTTCACCCTTCTCCAGGTGCTCTGCTTTGGAACAGAAGGTCATACGCTTGATTGCTGCTCAAAGTGTCTTTTCAGGCCCTTCTTGGTCTCCTCCAGCTCATCCCTGATTTCCCAGCCGCAGTGCTGGAGGTCCTGCAAGAAGTGCAGCTGTCTGCAGATCCCTGAACTCTCTCTTCCACTCACACATTTGTTGATGACCTTTCGCCTGAAAGAACCTATGAAACTTCACTTTAACATACTCTCACCATTCAGAAGCCCAGGACAGCCCATTGGCCTTGTGGACAGAAAAGAAGCAGGGGACCATGGAATACCCAAGGTGTTTCACCTCCCGAGAAGTGAACACAAAGTTGATGCGAGACCGCTGTGAGCCATCAGCGTTCCGCAAGGACGCTTGAGTCATCATCTTGATGAGCAATTTTGAGGAAGCATCCAAACTGGTTGTTGCTGAGGTGCTTCTGTCTTCTTCGATGGAGTAGTTGCAGTCTCAGCCCAGCACCACTGCCCTAATGGTGACAAGCTGGGTCTGCAGTAGCTGGAAAAGTTCCAAGTGCTAAATCCTGACAAGGGATGCTTACACGTTGATGAGCCTAACCATCTCCCCCGCCCATGAGCCACCTGTGACCAGAAGCCTGCTGCAGATGAACTCATGGACAGAATCAAGCGTGAAAGCGCTCCCTCTGATAAGCATAGTGACTCCTGCAGCACCTGTGCTGCCCCCACCAGACCAGCAGGAAGGGCCGTGAGATCACTGCCTGGCCAGATGGTTGTACGACCTGAAAGAAGGCAAGGCACATTCTGGCAGCATATAAATATCACAAGTCTCTGAAGGCAAAAAGGTTAGCACAGTCTGCAGTCTACACCTATCCCTGATACTTCTGACATTGATGCTAAAGATGTTAAAGTTAGACATACTGAAAGAAAAAGGGGGTGGTTAGTGCAAAACATACAGCTCAGTTACCACTCTTGTCGGGTGGATCCTCGTCTTTGGGGACTGCTTGCTCCGGGAGCTCTAGCAGTCCCTCATTCTCTAGTTAATCAAGAAGGGAAGGATCTTGGTAGTCCTGGAGCTCCACAGACTGTGGTTCAGGCACCAGAACCTCCACCAACTGCTCCATCACCTCTTCTCCCAGCAGCAGGTCCTTAGTGACCTTCACCACTTTCTTTTTGGAGGACTCAGTACTTGTGCTGTCCCTCTCTTTCCTCTTCTTTACAGAGTACCTGCAGGGACAAGAGGGGGAAACTCCTCCAGGGAGAGGGCTAGAGCAGGGGTTGTTGAGGGGTGGAGTGTTAGCACTGCTGCGGAAGAGTGTCTACCCATATTTTTTATGCTGCCTTCAGCGAGGACAGCAAAAAGTTGATTTCAGGCACCCTTTAAGGCTTTTCATGGGCTTAGATAGGGTGCTGAATCTCTTTAAAGAGACCAGTCAAAGTACTCCAGGGTTTGGAGACTTATTGGCTATGCTCCATGGGAAATGAATATGCAAAGCGTTATCTCCCATTAAAGTGAACCATCTCGCCAGCGCCATATATTGGAAGTGGCCCCCTATGAGTTAAGATCCGACTTTCCAACCAGTCCTGTATGGATTCTTACTGGAAGTACTTCAGGGTTTGGAGACTTATTGGCATTTCCCATCCATGGGAAATAAATATGCAAAGAGGTATCTCCCAAGAAAGAGAACTATCTCAACAGTGCCACCTATTGAAAGTGGCCCCCTATGAGTCAAGATCCGACTTTCCAAAAAGCCTTGGGGTTATCTTGTAAAATTACAACAAGCCTTGATATATATATAAGGGAATATAGCCAAGCGAGATATCTATCCATAGACAGCTGTTTCAGGGTGCTTGCCCCTCATCAGTATTCAATAGGATTCTGGCTGGCTTGGTGTGATGTCTTGGAAGCAGCTTAGACAGGGGGCTGAATCCTACTCCATACTGATTAGGACAAACATACCAAAACAGCTGTATACATGGATATCTGGCTTGACTATATTCCCCTGTCAAATCCCAAGGCTTGTTGCAAATTTGGATCTTGACTCATGGGGGGGGTCACTTCCAATGGGTGGCGCTGGAGAGATGGGAGATACCTCTTTGCATAGGCTTTTCATAGGGAAATGTTGGACAACTGTGTTGGCATTGGTTATGACGATGGAGAGATGTCTCCTTTCTTGTTGAAGTTGTAAAGGGATTTGGCCAGTGCTAAAAGAGTATTGAGTGAAAAGAGCATTATCCTAGTTACCACCTCATGCTTTGGTAGCCTCAGGTCTGCAGATGAGCATCATAAATGATACCTCATTTTTACAGTTTTTGTTGGCATAGTCTATGTAGAGTTAGGCAATACAGAATGTTGAATTATGTAGTAGGTGATATTTACTGGATTATTTACTCTCCATTGACTAGATTTCATGTGCAAAGGATGGAATATTATAGTGTACCATACTACCTACCATAGTATACTCATACAACTACCCATAGTGTATCTATACCGGTAATTATATTCTACTTATACCACCACATAGTGTACCATACCACCACCCCTAGTGTACTCATACGACTACCCATAGTGTACCTGTACCACTAATTATATTCAACCTATACCACCACATGGTGTACCATATCACCAACCATAGACTGATAGTGTTCATAAAATCTTCAGTACATTTTTGTTTTTGGCTTTAAAACCTTTTTTGAAATCTTTTTACATTTTACACTTTGGGTTCTCTGAGCTATCCAACATACATACATTATCACTTTGAGTGAAACAGAGCTTCTTTACACCAGTAGTTGTGACATTTACACACCCAAAAGGGTTAATCCCTTGCGGAAGGGAAGATATAGCTTTTTGAGGACAATGAATTCAGTTTGTCTGAGAAGATGGAAGGAAGAAAAGACGTCACTCCCCAGGCCAAAATGATAATGGATGCTCTGACTATTCATGTATTACTCCCAGCGGCAGAAGAGGGGAGTGGTTGTTCCCCATCACTATATTTTGGATCTAACACGAATTGTTCTGCCCTGCAACGTGTTCCTAGCCCCTGCAGCAGTGAGGTCCCACCACACTGAGCTCTACGGCCTGGCTTGTGCTGACCAAGCTTACAGCTGCTTAACCTCCTGGATGTGATGAGATTGGGCATTGTCAACTCATAGTGTCTGCAGGCAGTGATAGCGTGGAGACAGTGCAGGCTGGTAGTAAAATCACATCCATATCAGTCCCTGAGACTCCTCCAGCCATGTGAGATCTGCACTGTCCAACTTATGAATTTATAGCACTTTCCAGTCCGATAGAGCTCAGAGGATGATGGAACCAGACAAGTGCTGCTCGGATCTAACTACCTCTACTCCCTCTTATCACCTCTCTTTTATCTCTCTTCTTCTATCTATCATGTATTTTATATTCCTCCTCTATATGTCTCTCTTAGACAAATAGAAGAGGGGTAAAAAAAAGGACAATGGGGTCATAGATAATAAACGTTGAGTGGAGAGTGTAAAGAGAAAGGTGAATAGACAGAAGGGATTTTAAGGGTTAGATAGAGAGAGTTAAAAGGAAAATGAGTGAGTGTGAGGAAAGGATAAGAATAGAAAGTAGAGGGGAATAGAGAATGTGTAATGTCTCTCTACCCCTCTCTTCTTTTCTGTGCCCCTCTACCCCTGCTCTCTAGCTCTGTCTGATTCTGTGCTCTCTGTCTCTTTCTATCTTTCTTTTTCTGTCTCTCTTTATCCTATCCCTATCACTTTCTCCTCATCTCTTGTCTCTTCCTTTTACTCTCCTTCTACTGTATCCTGTCTCCCTCCCTTGGTTTCAGGCACACACCTCACGCCTTGGTTTTTGCTGCGCTCTGATGCTGTCACTGTCTCTTACTTCCACCTCATTCCCCAGCAGCTGTCTTCAGGCGGCACAGTCCCAGCTGGAGAAAGGTCTATGTGCAAGTGCCTGGACGGAGAGCAGTCTTCACATACTGGATTCCATACCTGCAGGCACATATACTGTAGATATATTACTATGAAACTTCTGCTGTGAACAATGCATGTGTTACATATACTTAAATGCATCATTTTTTTTGGTAATGTGACACTTTCCAGGTAGGGGGTGCTATAGCAAAAAAGAAAAAAAAAGAGAATTGAGCCCAACTCTTCTTGCTGACCTATGTCATCACCCTGCTGTATTTTTCAACATGAAGACCGAGCGGCATCTTACCCCACTCTCTTAAAGGGGTTGTGTCATTTCAGCAAATGGCATTTATCATGTAGACAAAGTTAATACAAGGCACTTACTAATGTATTGTCTATATTGCCAGGGGTCTCTGGACTGGATTGGCAGGCATGCTCTATGATTGTCAAATGAAGGGTGGGAAACATAGGGTCCTGTGAATCTGTTCTCTAAGGGCCTCCATAGACTAGGAACCTGTTCTGGAAGCCCTGCAAACTGTGCCCATAGAGGATGGATCAGGGAAAACAGACAAAATCTGCACACATATCCCTTGCTGCTGTAATGGGTATAAGGGACGATTTATCAGAGTTGCATAAAAGGATTATTATTGGCTTTCGGGCCAAGGATGACAGTATTTCTGAAACTGCGCAGTTTGTGAACTTTTCTCGTACTGCTGTGGTGAAAGTGTATGGTGAGTGGTCAAATGGCAGCATTGTGAATAAGCAACATGGAAACTGTGGAGCACCATATGCCATTCATGTGAGAGGTGAACGTCGCCTACAAAGGTGCATAAGGATGGACCAACACACTACAGTGGAGTAGCTCACCATCAAAATGAACCAAGGGCTACCAGACGTATAGACTGTCTAAAACAACAGTTCATCAAATCCTACTGCATATGGGGCTCTGAAGCAGACGGATAGTCTCTGCACCTCTGCTGACAAGGTTGCAGAAAAGGCTTCACTTTTCATGGCAGTATAAGAATTGGACCTACGCTGATTGGCAGAGGGTTGCCTTCTCTGATAAGTCACATTTTCTGCTTCATTGAATGGATGGACATTGACATGTCTGGTTAGAAACCATTGCTGGAAGAACACAAGCTAGAGGTGGCAGCGTTATGGTCTGGGGAATGTTTTTGTAATATTCTCCCGGCTCATTCATCCATGTGGAAGGCACTCGCAACCGATTTGGGTATGAATCCATCCTTGTAGATCACATGCACCCATGCATGTTGATTGTCTTCCATGGGGCAGATGGGAGGCGACATAGCACAATGCTAGAAATGTCCGACATTGGTTGGAAGAGCATGACCAAGACATCCAAGTATTACCCTGGTCCCCTAATTTCCCAGACTTGAACCAACAGAGCAACTGTGGGACCACCTCAATCGTCATGTTTGCTCTATGGATCCTGCCCAATCCACCCTCCAGCAGCTATGGGATACTCTGCAGTCAGCATGGCTCCAGATACCTGTGACAACCTACCAGGACCTTATTGACTCACTCCCAGCCCGTCAATCTGCTGTCCATGCTGCACATGGCAGTTACTCAGGGTATTAGATGGTGGTCATAATAATGGGACTTGACTGTGTATATTATCACAGTGCTAAACCTCCTCCTCCCTTGAGTCCTAAAGTACTAGGGAGAGCTGCTTGTACGAGCCAATATGAGCAAAAAGAGTTGCAGTGTAAAGCATAAGAGGGACATAGAACAGCAAAGCTTCTGTAGACTACCTCAGACTCCAGCAGACAAGGTAGCTCAGCCGTGCCCTAATAGAGCAGTACCAGCACACACTAAGGACCATTAAAATTAGTAGAACCCACAGGTTCTCACATATGTAGGACCATTATTGGACGTCTTGTCATCTGTTGTGGTCTTCAGGTTTGTTAGTAGTAGGTTACCATTAGAACATCAGTGTCCTAGTTTCTTCATAAAAGGGGTCCCAAATTTGAGACCTCCAACCATTGATGTTTGGAGAGCTCCTACAAAAGGTGTTTTCTCTCTGGAGGATCCAGCATGCTGTTCATAACATACAGTAGCTCATTGATTTAAATGAGGACTTTGTAATGCATTATCTCCCCTGTGAGCGCCCTGCAGGAAAACTGAATACTTGATCTGTGGTCCCTCCACAGATTACATCTGATCTCTGTGGGTTCCACCGCCAAGGCACACTTACTTTTGTGGGTTCCTTCCTATCAAAAATTAATTTTGCACAATTGATCTTCCATTTAACCGATCGGATACAGTTTTGTTGTTTTCATCTCCCTCTACTCTGATTTTACATGTCTTCTGTATATAAGCCATGTAATTGGTCCCCCCCCCCTTCTAGGTCCTCATATCTTTACTTCTTTATCACTCAACTTTTTAGTTGCGCCGTCACCATGGTAACAAAGGCCCATTAACAAGGCAGCCTCCACAGACGCTGACACTGCTGCACTTTGCAAAGCTGTTGCAGTTTTTATCTTCTTTTCATTGTTCTTCTATATGTACCAGCTCCTGTTAGATGTTCTTCTGAGTCACATTACCTGGATTATGCTCGCAGTATAGGGTTTGTTACAATGTATCCAGTCTAGACAATCCTCCATAAGCAAAATGTGGCATATTAGCAGGGCTAGATTATAAGGAGGGTGAAAGGGGTGACTACAGCACAGGGTATGGCTGTTTTCTTTGGTGTTCTTTGAATTCTTGGGGGCTGAGCTGCAGCAACCCTACACAGTCACTACACATGGGATGGCACTGTTAGCTTCCTGGCTAAAATGCAGTAGTATGACTGGAACTGTCTGCTGCTGTAGCCTCTCCTCAGCAAGCATATTCTCTCTCCTTACTTTCTACATACAAGAAGTCTGCAAGGCACTGATATTTATCATCTCACAGACAAAGCTGGAGGACCTGCATAATTAGATCATGTGTTCAAAGGTCCTTGTGCAGCTAACAGCATATTATCCAACAGCAATATCACAAATGGTCATTAGGTGGCAGCATAACCACAGTGTGTTTATGTATACATATACAGTGCAGCTTCTTCACGTTTACAGTGTATACATTTGTATCCCAATGCATTTCTCACTGTCTCCAGTGCTGTTCACCTGCGATATCCATTGCATCCTGCCCGAGGCAATATTACTGTGATACACTGTCACAAGCCGTCTGTGACATTTTCCATCAGTATGCAGCTATGTACAAGGGCCTGTGCACACAGGATGTTCCACCCACTTTAGTGCAATACTTTTTTAAAGTACCCTCATTGGCATTCTTCTGCGGTACCAGGCTCACAGTAGGATATTACTTTGCTGGCATCTGACGTCAACCTAAAGGTACAGTACACACGGCGTATCAAACATGGTTGCAAGTGACATGGCATACTTAAAGGGGTTATGTAAAAAAAGGAAAACTGTATTTTACTCGCATTATTTGGATGACTTTCATCCCACAATATATGCATACGGGGCAAATTCTTCAGTGATTTGGCTGCTGCAGTCACTTAACAGGTCAACAATTGAACTTAGATCAAGTGACAAGTTTAAAGGGATTGTTCAGGACTAGAAAAAGATGTCTGCTTTCTCCAAAAACAGCACCACGCATGTCCACAGGTTGTGTGTTGTATTACTGCTCTGCACCGTTCACTTCAATGAAACAGAGCTGCAATACCAGATACAACCTATAGACAGGGGAGGTGCTGTTTTTGTAATACAGCAGTCATCTTTTTATAATCCTGGACAACCCCTTTAACTGCAAAGGATACATGGTTTTCTTGTAAGAGGGACAAACCTGTTTCCAACCCTCTTACAAGCATCCATGTTTTGCTAAGCCTGTACAACCCCTTTAAGGACCATGGAAGAAATTGCTCCCATTGTGGATGTTGCCGGATGCAATCACGAGGATCAGATTTATTTATAAAAGTTTTCATTTTCTACGTTATTAATATATCATCATTGCTTGTTTTCGTTGCTGATGGTGGAACATTTGCCAATTTGACGCCAGTTACAGCCAATTATGACACTCGGCTGATGGTAATTGAAACTGATTATTCCTTTTTATAATACAAATTGCGATAAAAGTTCAGACTGCTCAAAATAGAGCCATTTTATTCCCAGGATTTTTGCATTCATTAAGTCTTTACGAGGTGGAGACTTTGTCATTGAGAACATTTTCTGTCACAATATAAATTCTGATGGATGAACAGAGCCTGAATACAACCTGTGGCCATTTACTAGTATACATATCCTTAAAGGGGTTGAAAAGGATTAGGTAACATATGGCTGCTTCCTTCCAGGAAGAGCTGCATGCCTGCTGGTTTCTGGTATTGCAGCTCAGCCCCATTTGAGTAAATACCATTGCAATACCACCTCTGGACAGGTGTGGTGCTATTTGTAGAACCGAACCTGAACATGTTGGAGAATTCTCAAATAATAAAAGGGGTTTCCCTGTTTTAGGCATTTCTCTAATAGCTGTAGTGGAGAGTAATCGTCTGTCCCTGTAATGCATGGAAGTGTCTTGTCACCCAACAAGATAGATGCTGTTTGTAGCCTCTCTCCATTTCTCCTAGCCCTTTAAAAGGGGTTCTGCAACACTGCATATGTTTGCCCCATATACCTGTTTTTCATGTAATCAATTTCCTTCCCATGATTTCAGCATCACTGCATCCTGGCAGGATGTTTACATGCAGAACTTCCTGTTGTCATCAGCTTCCTGCTGGGTTTTCTAACCAAACCCAGCATACTTTGCTTGTTTCACATGGTTTGCTCCCCCTGCCACACTGTTCCCTTTGCAGTAGTCAAACTCTCTACACCAGGGATCTCAAACTTGTGGCCCTCCAGCTGTTACAGAACTACAATTCCCATCATGCCTGGACATTCTTCGGCTACCAGGGCATGCTGGGAGTTGTAGTTTTGCAACATCTGGAGGGCCACGAGTTTGAGATCCCTGCTCTACACCCTCTCTCCATGTTAGATGAGCAGAGTAAGCCCTGTGAAACATTACAGAGTAATGCATGCTAGGTTTGGTTACAAATTCCAGCAGGAAGCTAATGAAAACAGGAAGTTCTGCATGTAAACATCCTGCCAGGAAGCAGTAATGCCAAGAAAAGGGGAAAAAAAAGACATGAAAAACAGGTATATGAGTTAGAAATATGCAGAATTTGGGTACACTGGGCAGATAAAAAATATTTGATGATTAAACATTTGCAGAACTGCTTTAAGGATCTATCATCATTCATGAAAAAGAATGTGGCGAATAGGGAGAAATTAAGTTTGGGTTACACCCATTTCGAATATTAATGGGATATTGCTAGGATATGACTTCAATGTAGATAGGTTCTGGTCCCACCTCTCCAGAACCCAGAAGTGAACAGACTGCAGCCGCACATGCTTAGCCACCCTCCGTTCACCGTTGTGGGAGTTCCAAAAATAGCTGAGCACAGGCTCAATCCCAGAGCGGTGAATGGTGAGGTGGCCACACATGAGCGATGTGTTCTCCTTCACTTATGGGGCCCCGTTCTGTAGATAGTAGCGGGTCCCAGAGGTGGGACCCGCACCTTTTTGATATTGATAGCATATCCTAGGGATATGCCATCAATGTCCCAGATGGGCCAACCCCTTTAAGAGTAGGTCCACACAGGTGGGATTTGCTGCTGAATATTTCTCCAGCAAATCTGTAAAAGTACGTAGGGAGGTTTACAGCAGCAAATCAGGAAGATTTTTGGTGTGAATTTCTCTGTGGATTCTGAAAAGAGAAAACAGTTAGTAGGTTTTAAAACCACAGTTGCGTATTTTGCTATGCTGGCAATACATTTCATTGAGGATTTATTGCACATTCTGATTTCCCCATTGAAGTCAATCTGCAGCAGAAATTGACATTTAAAAATCTGCACTACAGACACATTTCTGTGCAGAAAATGTACTCAACATGTGGAACAAGTGTGAACTAAGACTAATATGTATATATTATAATTTATGCTGAATCATTTCCCACAAAACTATATATATGCTCCGCTTCCTACTACATGCACAGCGGAAGCCTTCATACGGCTATGTAAATGGAAAAATAAAAAAATGATGGATCCAGGAAGGCAGGGAGTGAAAAATGGAAATGCAAAAACAGAAAATCCAGGGCTTAAAGGATTGAAGAAATGGGGAAAAAGGACAAAACAGTTTTGGGTTACTTGGGGTATAGATGAAATCTTCAGAATGGCCACTAGAGGTCACAAGGATATAAATCTCACTTCTAGGTACTCCTGTAAGAGTTGCTATGATGTGGCTCCATGGTGTAGTTATGTTGGATACCAGGACAACAGTCGCGCCCAGGTCTGGTGATTGAAGTGAGACAAAGAAGAAGGCAACAGTATAACAATGGCACATGATAGATAGAGAGAGCCCTGTTGTAGATTTTGCTTTGAGACTTGGAAACTATGAGTTATAGAATATAATTTGGTTTCTAATTTTTTTTTTTTGCAGAATATTAAACGGATTGTCCACTTTGGCAAACCTTTCTTGTTAGATGGATGCTCCAGTTATAAACTAATGGTATTCTTTCTCACCCTCACAATGAACTGGAATTTGTAGATGAACTTAAAGAAGAACTCCCGCAAAAATTTTTATTCTCTGACCTGTTAGAAAGGTGCATGATATAATCTGTAGTGATTGTCATTTTCTTATCAGTGACTGTTTCTGTGAGTAAAAACCTCTCTTCTTATTGTAGCTGGGTCATGTGACCAACTCCCTGACCTCCAACTGACCCAGGACAGAAAGCCAGTAACTGCTCTATTCATTCCTATGGGAGCCTCACTTTCAGTCTCATAGGAATACATAGAGAATTAGACTTCCTGTCCACACATAAGTCTATGTGTGATTTGGTGGGTCTAATTGCTGGTCACATGACACAGATAAGAAACTTCAGGATGATATAAGTCAAAAATTCAGACACTGGTAAGAAAATGACATTCACTACAGATTACATCATGTACATTTCTAGCAGGACATGGAATAAAATTTTTGTCGGGAGTTCTTCTTTAACAGCATGTGTTCAGTTTCCCTACAGCGCCACTACAGGGGAAAAAAGGCATTACACAGTTCTCACTGAAATGAATAGGCTGTCCTTCTAGTGGTAGTGGAAGAGAGACGCTCTTTGTTGCAGGTTTCCAAACTAGCCAGTAGATGAGGGTCCTGAACATGGGACTTCCACCTATTAAGTCAGAATTCCAGACATCCTCTTTAAGCTCCAGTCACTGTTCAGATACTTCTTGTTCCTTTTCAAAGGCATCGGGCGATTAAGACTATCAGTCCTTGCTGAAGATAGACTACAGATGAAATGGAGGGAGGCAGAAGGACTCAGCAGTGGCTACAAGGTCCTAGTTAGACCACTAACAGGTGAGATTATGAAGATTGCTGGGATTCCCACATCACCTGTAACCAACAACACCAGGACCTTCTCTTTTATTTCAGGGGACCCAGAGCAGGAGGTAATGCTGAAAACCAAGACACCCAAAGTGACAGTAGGTGGTCTGGATCCTGGAAAGGAATATATTCTCCAGATACATGTGATTCAAGGAGAGAATGACACTCTGATAGCAAAGAAGAGATTTATCAGTGAGTAATCTGTGTGGAATTAAAGGGGAACTCTGTGCAAAGGGCCAAAAAATAGACCTGTAGTATATTTGCCAGGTTGGCAAGTAAACCCAAGGAGTTTAATTGCCAACGGCAATGCTGGGTCCAGAACAGTTTCCTAGGCTGTTCCCAGAACAACCTGCCAGATCTCTGAACGCTAGTGTGAAACTAGTCTAACAAGTATGACTTATGGACCTCAAAAATGTATTAAAGTGGCTGTACAGGATTAGAAAAAGATGGCTGCTATATTCTAAAAAAATACACCTGGTGATGCTGTAGGTTGTGCCTGGTTGGTATTGTAGCTCACTTCCGTTAAAGTGAATGGGCCTAGACTGCAGTACCACATACAATTTGTAATCCTATACAACTCCTTTACAAATGCCTCAATGGTAAGGATTTTTTGCAGAAAGTTTTTAGAAATTTTGTGAGAAACTGCCATGGAGATGAATGGTTATCTTAGTAGTTTGGATGTGTGAACATGTATATAACTGACTGTGTCTATTATATGAACATAGTAGATGATTTGAAAGCTCAAATCAAGACTGATAAGAAGAAACCAGAAACAACTCCAACCCTGAGGACCCATGAGATGGAATCTTCCCCATCTGTAAGAAGCAGCACATCTCAAACAGGTCTGCAGGAGGTCAACAAATAGGTTTATTCTTTTCTGCTATGCTCTCCTATCTTGTATCCCTCTTGTGCATTCTCATCTCCTTTCTTGTTTTCTCTTTTCTCTTCTATCTCCTCGCTCCCCTTTCTTCTCCTCTTCTCTTCTGTCTCCTCTACTGCCTCTTATCTTTCTTCTCCAGTCCTCTCCTCTCATCTTCTCTCTATACATCACTTGACTAGGGTATTGTATAATTGTCAGGAATCACCAACTCTTACATAACCAAATAAAACACAAGGACACGCTGCTTAACGATGGAATATATCGGTCACAGCAGCCTCTTAATTGACAAATAGGTATAACCATCCAATTACATAACAATAAAGGGATTGTTCGGTTTTTTATTTTGATGACTGCCGACATCCCTGTCGATCAGTTGTATGAAGAGAAGGCAGAGTTGTGTTCTCTTCACTGTTTACCTGCTTGCCGTTGACATTGCAGAGGTGAGCAGTGTCCCCATTCACTTCTGTGGGACGACTCCTTCCTATTCACTTGAAGCAGGAGCTGTCTTATTGAAGTGAATGGGACGGCTTTGTTGTAATTACACCTGTTCACTGTTAATCTGCCTCCGCCAATCTGATATTGATGACTGATATTAATTTCCTGAGGATATGTCATCAATATATATAAAAAAAAAAACAGACAACCCCTTTAACATTATCAGCCATAAGCACCTTGAGAAGAGCAGTTAAAACATGCAGGTCCTTGAAGGCCCTATTTCATGATACCAAAAATGTGATCCCCAGTCGCACCACGCTGAATCGGAATTGACATACATATCAGGATACCACAACCATTAGTTCTACAGAACCTGGTTCCAAGAACCACTTCCCAATCTTCTTCCATGTCAGCTGTCCTAGACCTGATGGGCCCCTAGCCCTTCAGCAAGTGCCATCCAAGATCTCCTCATTTCCGGCTGCCGTGACAAGTGAAAGTGCATAACCTTTGCACCACAAACCAGCATATCAGACTTAGGCTAGTTTCACACCTACGTTGTGTTTTGCGGTCCGCAAAAAAAATGGATGTCGTCCGTATGGCATCCTTTTTTTTGCGGATCCATTGTAACAATGCCTATCCTTGTCTGCTAAACGGACAAGAATAGGACATGTTCTATTTTTTTTTTTGCAGGGTACGAAACAGACATACAGATGCGGACAGCACACAGTGTGCTGTCAGTATTTTTTGCGGACCCATAGAAATGTATGGGTCCGTATCCTATCAGCAAAAAAAGCGGATCGGAGCTTGCAAAAAATAGTGTCGTGTGAAAGAGGCCTTAAATGGAACCTGTCATCAGATTTGCAATATGCAACTACTGATGTGGTGCAAAACAGCAAAACAATTGTCGTGTGCATGAGCCCTTACTGTTAATAAAGGTCCATAAAGAACCAGAATGTATTCTGTACGATTATTGTTACCTCATAATACATCAGCCATTTTGACCTAGATCTGCTTTGGGAATTACGGTATTTAGTTTGTAACAAAATAATAAAAACTGTTTCTTTAAGAGCATACTAACGTGAATCACAGTGAGATGGGCAGGCTTGCAGCGGTGACTCTTTGACCCCGGCAGTGTAAGAAGGTACCCTAATGACTCCATGACAAAAATTGACATATCGAAAGATACATTTTCAAAGTCCATTGGTTTTGCTGCGGTGTGACCTACAGCACTATATCATTACCTGCATATCACAAATCTGATGACAGGTTCCCTTTAAGGGGCAAGTGGACAGGCAGCTGTTCAGGTTTGGATTCACCTCTCTCATGGACCCTTTAATAAAGGTACCTACACTCCCCCTCCTCTTCTATCTCCACTTATTGCTTCTTCTGGCTCTCTCCACTAACTCCCGCCTTACCTCCCAATTAACCGTTTCCTGTCCTATCCTACCTACAAACCCAGTCATGTCTGGGCCTCCACTAAGGCTTCTGTTGCATTGGCAATCTGCACCTGCCTTGTCAAAGCCCCTGGAGTGCTCACCTGGTTGCCTGCTCTGCTTCCCCAGCTCACTGGCGTTCCTCTGCTCCCCTGCCCACCAGGGTAGAGCAGCTCCATCCTCTCCATGTGCAGGCTGAGGCCTGCTTCGTACGACCTCTGCCTCTCCCTGCCTGTGGAGCGCTTGTGTTTTCCCTGGCCTTTTAAGGGTCAGCTTGCGCACACCTTGGTCTTTCTCATCCTATTGCTGCCCACTTTAAGATGTTTAAGGCACCTTTTCCTGTGGGGTGCATGAGCAATAGTACTCTAGTTTCCTGCAAAGGTGTGCTGTTACCTTGATTATTTGCCTGTCTACCGACCACTGCCTGTTTCTTGGTTTGACCCTTCACTGCCTGACCTTATTTTTGCCTGATCTCCATACTGACCCTGAGCGAGCTGCCTGCCCTGACCTCAGACTGTTTATTGAATCAGATAATTTTTTATTAAACATTTTCAAAATTATACAAAAAGAGTGGACTCTTTCTTCATACATATGGTAAGCCAATAAAAAAAGTAAAGCCAGTATACAGAGTCATCGTGGAAAACCACGCAAATAACAGAAAAAGAAAATAAACCCCCTGAACCCCCCCTCCCCACTAGCGTAGAGACGGTTAAGCGCCCACAGTGGCCCCTGACCTCAGACTGTTTATTGGATTGCACAAAGTTTGCTTACCCTGACTCCAGCCTGTTCCTGACTATGGTTTGGCCTGATCCCTCAGTGTTTTATACTCAAAAGTGAGGTTAGAGATAGTAGGATAAAGACCAGGGGGCACTTAGATAATGCCATTAGGACTACTGTAGCTCTAAGCCAAATCTGTTCAGTATACACAGCAGATCCATATCTGCTTCATAGCAACTTTTTTCATCTTCTTTTCTCTTATGCCCTTCATATCTTATCTGGTCTCATCTTGCCTTCCCTTTTCTTCTCCTCTGCCTTTTTTCCTACATTCTTTCTCCCATCTTTTCTCCTTGCCACTTCCTTCTTCTCCACTTGTTTATTTTCTTCTCTCTTACACTTCTCTCCTCTTTGTTCCTCTTCTCTCTTCTTCTCATCCTCTCGTTTTTCCTGCTCTTCTTGCACAGTATACCACCCATCTTCTCTCCTCTAGTCTTCTCTCTTATTTTGTCTCCTCTCATATATTCCCTTCTCTTCTTTGTCCTTTTTTTATCCCTTTTTTTCTTCTCATATGTTATCTTTCATATTACTTTCCTTCCTTCTATACTTTCCACAGCTGTTTTTGCTAGTGACATCCCATGGCTTAAACTCGATAAATATGTTGAGAAAGCAGAACAGTTAATCAACTTTTCTTTCTTTTCTTTCCAGAGAGACCAACAGAAAGTTATCACCCAGTCACCCTAAGTACCAGACCACAAGGGCCTGGCTCTGATATAAAAAAATATGGCTCTGAAAATGCAACCATGATGCCTAAGATTTCCTCCAAAATGGAAAGAGATGTTTCTGCTACATCTGGTACCCCGCGAAGAGGTAATAAAGTCCTCCTCTGGCTGACAGTCAACCAAAGTTCATTACCTCTTCCTGAATTAATTGTTCTTGTCTCTCTCTTCAGGATCAATGCACCACTGTGACACTGCACTTGAGTGGGACATCGTTCTACTGGTTGACAGTTCATGGAGTGTAGGACGCACTAACTTCAGGCTTGTGAAAAACTTCCTCTGGGGAATACTTAGCCCCCTCCACATTTCCCGGGACAAGATTCGCATAGGTACTGTGACTCTTATGGTCATAGGGGATAAATACTATAAATTATAAATTAAAATAGCTTATGGTAATATGAAGATGTTGGCCAAGTACTTATGCATACTAGCAAGTGCTAGTACACTGTGGGGAAATAACATGAAGGAAAGAAAGATCTTGTCTAGAATAGGAGATAAGAATGAAATTGGGAAATGTCATGATGGTGGAAGGGATTTGACAATGTTCGAATATAGGAAGTAATGGTAAATGAGGAATGAAAGAGAACAATACACAGACATAATATGTTATATAGTGTATGTTCATTAATTTGCTACTGTAATTCCCAATGTGTGCATCATTGTTTTTACATATATTATTGATCCTCATCCTTAGGGCTTTCTCAGTACAGCAGAGAGCCACAAACAGAGTGGGACTTGAATACATATTCGTCCAAATCTGAAGTCTTAGATGCCATTAAAAGAGTAAAATACAAAGGAGGCAACACATTTACTGGTATGTAATGGGTGACTTCTTGTGATTTTGCCATGGTTCAGTACCCTGATAACATATATGTTTGATGTATGACTAGGTATGGCACTTATCCATGTCTTGGAGGAAAATCTCAGAGCAGCTTCAGGGGCCCGGTCCTTGGCAGGGAAGGTATTAATTCTCCTGACAGATGGGAAGTCACAAGATGATGCAATTACAGTTTCAAAAAGTCTCAAACAATCGGGAATTTATATATTTGCCATTGGTAAGGAACGGAGGCCACCTGATCCTCAGCCTGTCTTTTCGCCAACGTAGATATTCCTTTCTGATTTTTCTGCACATTTCGGATTTGTAGGTGTTAAGAATGCTGATGAATCTGAGTTGAGACAAATAGCATCAGAGCCAACAGAGCTGACTCTACATATGGTACCTGACTTTCCAATGCTAAGCGCCTTGGTGGGAGATGTGTCTCGAGCTCTCTGCATGAGACTGAAAGAGAGGAGGAGGGAAGCAAATCTTGGTAGGATATTTGGGATATGGACTAGACCTTATGTTAACTGTTCCTTGGCTTCTTACTGATACTTGTGCCTCTTATACAGGGTCCTGGAATGTTGCTGGAACAGGGTTACTTGACCCTCATCCCAGCCCTACACAGCTTGTAGTCTCAGATGTAACAGCTAAGAGCATGCGTGTCTCCTGGACTCCCCCTCAACAGCCTGTCAAGAAGTATCGTATAGTTTACTATCCATCACGAGGAGGAACTCCTCAAGAGGTATAACCCCATATTACTCTTTTGCATGACTCAGCTCCATTAATTACAAATTAATTTCCTATGAACCGATCCATGTCTTCTCTTTACTAACTGCTGTCCTAACATTACTATTCCACCCCTTCACCTTTACTCTACCAGAGAATTGACCCTCCTATTCTACTATTTATATGCAGGTAGTACTAGACGGAGACTCTTCTTCTGCCATTCTGGTGAACTTAACATCACGTACGGACTATCTGGTGTCGGTGTTCCCCATCTATATCAGCGGTGTGGGGGCAGGACTTCGTGGAATCACCTCAACCTGTAAGTTCCTACTAAACAAAATCGCTATAGTATTCTTATGCAACTGTTTTACTTGTTACAATGGCAGCACAGCAGGCCAAATATAAATATGCAGGCCAAAGGATCCTCCAACAAATCCAGGACAATATAAGAAGAAAAATGGCAGCACTCTCACAAAAAATGAGTGGAAAGAAAAATACTTTATTCACCCTATAGGTTTTTTGTGAGAGTGCTGCCATTTGTGTGTGTATATATATATATATATATATATATATATATATATAGATATATATATATATACAGTATATATGACTAAAATCTAGTACATATCCTCTGCTGTCCCTTTCAGTACCACTGACAGCTCCCCGTGCTCTCTCTGCGGATCAAGTGACAGATTCATCCATGCAGTTACACTGGCAGCCATCGGAGGGAGCCACACACTACCTGGTGACCTACTCTGCAGAGACTGATCAGGGTTTAGAGGTGACAGAGGTAATGCTGTTTCCACATTGACCCCTTAGAGTTTGACTGAACGTCTTTTAAACAAATATTTACTTTGCAGAATAAGGTGGAAGACACAAAGTTCTCTCTGATTGGGTTATGGCCTAGGACCCTGTATAGTGTAACTGTAGTGGCAGTGTCTGGGGAGGAGTCCAGTGACCCTGTCACAATTCAGCAGAGGACAGGTAAGTTCTAGTAGTCAGTCTGATGATAACGTTGGTAAAGCTGGTGCTCTCTCGTGCAGAGCATTTTCTTTAAAGATATATATAATTTATTTATAGCCTTTTACATATATAAAACCATTACATGTGGCAAAGACATTATAAGAAAAAAAGATGAAAAGATATTACTTCTAATCCTTATCTAATCCTCCTACCCATTCCCTGGGCACGCAGCTAAAGCTTGATTAAATTATCCATTTCTTGCTTCTTGAATAAGCAGCTCGTACATTTAACCCATCTTTCCTTTGTTGATAATTTTGCATGTGTATGTTCAGCCATTCCACTGTAGAAAATATTTTTATTATATTTATAAGCTGGGAATACATTGGTGAATCTTTGGAGACCCATTAATTATGTTTTTATTAGCTGCCAACAACTCTACATGAATTATAGTGTGATTCTATCAGTGGCTTTCAAAGAGCCAGCATGATCAACCCTATTAAAACAGGCATACTACCTATTAAGGTTGAAAATTAGGTGCTAGGAGCACCAAATTAGGTGCTAAGAGCACCAAAGAGCTGGACTAGCCCCTCAGGGCACTGTTTAAACTTCTGCTCTCCCCCATTGCCAGTGCCTCTTCTCCACTAATTGACAGGAACAAGCATCCTCACTGCCTTGAGGCCTGGCCCTGAAATCTTGAGCATATGCTGGTGACAGTACAATCGACATATGCACAGTTGATCTCGTTGGCTGTCCCCACTCTGAGATCTGAACTATGCATGCACCAATTGTACTATCGCCACAACATGTTAGAGATTTCAGGGCCAGACATAGTGAGAATGTCTGGTCCTGTCAATACTTAGAGGAGAGAGAGTAGCGGTGAGGGAGAGGAGGAGACCAGCCCCTCGGTGCTCCATGCACCTTATTAGTATAATAATAAAGAATGAATTTATCTGCAATAGTACATCCGATTGCAGCAAGAGAGGAGTCATTGAACTCACCATGATCAACCCTACCAGGCAATATGCCTCATTTAGTAGAGTTGATTATGGTGAAAGAAGAGTTTTATGAATCTATATGGAGCACTAATATCCAGGGATCACAATTATAAAGTAATTTTTGCTCAATGTAGCAAAAATTACAGTACATTCAGGGGAGGACATACTGCCTGTGAAGCCGGTTCGGCTGCACAGGGGCCCAGGATGGGAGGGGGCCCTTCTTGCAGGCAGCATTAGGAGATGAGCGCTTCCATTGTGGAAGCGCTCATCTCTATATTCATCTGTATTGCTGTCTTCAGGAATAGGAAGAGGAAGAGGCCTGCATTGCATCGCTGACAGAGGCAAGGAGGTAAGTATTAGTGTTTATTTTTTTAATTTACAATATGCTAAGGGCTCTGGCGAACAGTGGGGGACCTATAGAGGGGGAGGAGCAATATGGGGGCTCTTTTATATACTTTGCACACATGGGGAGCACTTTGGAAGTGGAGGAGCACTATAGTGGGCCCTATTTTATATACTGGTACACATGGGGGGCACTATAGGGGGCCCTATTTTATATACTGGTACACATGGGGGCACTATGGAGGGGGAGGGGCAATATAGAGGCCTTATTTTATATACCAGCACACATGGGGGGCACTATGGAGGTGGAGGAGTGCTATGAGGGGACACTATTTTATATACTGACACACATGGGGGCACTATGGAGGGGGAGGAGCACTATAGGGGGCCCTATTTTATATACTGGTACACATGGGGGGCACGATGGAGGGGGAGGAGCAATATAGAGGGCCTTATTTTATATACTGGCACACATGGGGGGCACTATGGAGGTGGAGGAGCGCTATGGCGGGACACTATTTTATATACTGGCACACATGGGGGCACTATGGAGGTGGAGGAGTGCTATGAGGGGACACTATTTTATATACTGGCACACATGGGGGCACTATGGAGGTGGAGGAGTGCTATGAGGGGACACTATTTTATATACTGGCTCACATGGGGGCACTATGGAGGGGGTGGAGTACTATAAGGGTCATATTTCATATACTGGCACACATGGGGGGCACTATGGAGGGGGAGGAACACTATCCTGGGCCCTATTTTATATACTGGCACACATGGGGGGTACTATGGAGGGGAGTGAGCACTATGGGGGCCCTATCTTATACACTGGCACACATTAGGGGCACTATGGAGAAGGGGGGGAGCACTATGGGGGCATCTACTGGGGCCCTATCTTATATACTGGCACTCATGGGGGCAGTATGGAGGGGGAGGAGTACTATAGGGGCCCTATGTTATATACTGGCACACATGGAGGGCACTATGAAAAAGGGGAGGAGAGGAGCACTATTGGGGTCATTATACTCGAAGACATTATGGGGGCATTTTATACTGGCACCTTATGTCAGGCACCATGGGGACAAGTGGAGGAGCACTATGGGGGCACTATATAGGAGTATTTTATACTGGTGCAAATTATAGGGAACTATGTGGCTCAACTGGGGGCACTAAGAGGGTTTTTTGGACACACAGTAGGGGGCATTGGCACACATTATGAGGGCATTGTGGGGACATTGACTCTACTGGGGGCACTAATTATTCCTATTGGGACCTTGGAGAGCACTATTACTGTGGGGGCACCCTGTCACAGTATCAGCTTAGCGCAGTTATTTTTTGGGCACATTTTGGTTACACTTTAGTGTCAGGGGCACTTTTCTGAGCGCAGTTATTTTTTAGGGCACTGTTTGCCAATAATTACTGAAGGCGGTAGTATCTGTGTGTAACTAGTATCTGCAGTGGGACTGGGCACATTCTTTGCACAGGGGCCCTCTGCTGTCTGTGTCTGCCCCTTAGTACATTATATGTTGAATTAGAATTTTGGAATGAATGAGCATTTCCATATGTGATACCATAAACCAGCATTGATTAAACTGCATTTTGGACATTGGTTTATACCAGCTTCTGTAGAATCATTGATATCAATATTAACTTTAAGAGCAGTTTTGAATTTAATATCACAAGCCATGTATTTTCCAGAACATCTCGTAATAATTCTGATTTAATTAGAAAGTATTACCCATCTCTTTAGTATATTTTTTCTTACCATTTAAATCTAGGGAATACATTAATTCTAAATCTCTTGTCCATTTGATAAAGCGAGAAGTATTCAATGATGTTGAATTCATTTCCTGATAATGGATTATGCTGTAAATTTGAGAAATTGTTAATTTATTTCTCTCCTGAGACAACACTTTTGTCCACAGATGTCCATAAATTGCCAAATCCTTCATATGTACTAGACATCAAATGTCTCCATTGAGAGTAATAAAGAAATCATTTACAGATGTACCATTTTTTAAGTAGCTTGATTGAAATTTTATATAGCATATATTGCAGTGTAAGTGTAATGGGGTCACAAATATTTAGCGTAGAGTTTCTGCAACAGCAGATGAAGGGGTTTTCCGGGAGTAGAATAATGATGATATATTGGAGTGGGGGTTTGACTCCTGGCACTGCCTCCAATCAGCTGTGGTATTCTGGTGAATGCTGTGGCCTCCTCAAAGCATACCAACACAGCGCCTCACATTGTATAGTGGCTATGATTGGTATTGCAGCCCTGGCCCATATTTTTGCTACTGGTCCACGTGATAAGAGTGGCACAGATATACCTAATCTCTTTCATTGAATGGGACTGAACAGCAGATAGGTCATGTGACCAAGAGTGTGACATCACTGGCCTAGGAAGAGGCTGCAGTGCTCACAGGAGCACGGCAGCCTCTTCAAATAGCTCGGACCCCCACTGATCACATACTGATGACATCAGTCCCAAATAAACCTTTTAAATTTACTGTAGAATGGCAGGTTAACACGGAAGCCTTCACATTAGAGGTGGTCTGGCCACTTACAGTAATCTCAGGCACAGTTCTTAGATGTTACAACAGTCCAACTGATATTAGTGGTAGTGGTGGTTCCCACATGCTGCATATACAAAGCTTGCAACTCTTCCCTGATTCAGTATTGAGCAGAGTCCCTGTAATACCTGCAAGTCTCCCTGCTTGTAGGCCAGTGCCTCCTCCTCCATTAATTGCTGAATAGCTGGTACTGTCACATGGACCACTGTGGTACCAAGCCAGAAACACTGCACACCCCTAGCACCAGTTGTGAGCAGATGTGAGAAACATTTGATGGACGTGTCTCTTTAACTAATACCTGACTCATCACAAGGGGGGTATAGTAATTACAACAGGAGAACTTGCACAAGCTCCCTTCAAGTTTATGGATATGCCCTTTTATATTTTTGCTACTGGTCCACGTTATAAGTGGCACAGCTACACCTAAGCTCTTTCATAGTTGTGTTATGGAGTGTGGGGTTATATATTACCCCAGTGCCTTATTGAAAAGGCCAGTATTAAGAGTATTGTATACCAAGAACGACCAGTATGCCCACATAGCGGTGTTGACTACAGCATTATCAACTGTGCCAAACAGTACCCAAATAAACATGATTAAAGGGTTTTCCACGATTGCTATGGTTTCCAGATATTATATACGCTTATACGTATAGTTGCTTACCTCTTCCCCGAAATTTTTTATTTTTTTTTCAATTTGAACTCTTCTGACCCCTTTTCACCATTTAAACAGATCACTCTGGTTTCTATACATCCTGTATGTAGCACTTCCTGTTGCTATATCCAGCCAAACCCATGATGCACTTCTCCTTTCTCTGCCACAGCTCCAGAACCGCCCCTAACAACACCCAGCTAGTTTATAGCTCCTCCCACCCAGCTAGTTACATTGTCATGCCCCTTCCCATGGAAATAACATTACAGGAAATAAGAAAGAGCTGTATGGACATGGTCATGTGACCACTGCCCAGAACGGAAGATAGGAGCAATAAAAGCAAAAGAAGTGTATTACACAATTACAGCTACTGTACCTTCATAAATGAATATTTTAAAGGGAATCTGTCACCGGTGACATTCCTATCAAACTGTTTGCATAGACACATAGCTGTGGTTCACCCAATTAAAATCATGTTTTTCTTGTGTTGATCCGAAGCTCCATTCTTGAGTTATGATACCTTTTTCTTAATAAGCAAATTAGGCCTTTGGTGCAATGAGGGTGTCACTATTGCTCTTGTTGCACCCAAGCTCCAGTTATTTCTGTGGCAGCACCTCCCTCGCTGCTTATATTGACAGAGCCAGGCAGTAGCAAATGAGTGACATAAGGGCTGGCCACAGAATGGAGCGGAGCTTGGGTGTAAGAGCAATGGTGACATCCTCGTTGCACCAGATACCTAATTTGCATATTAAGAAAAAGTATCATAACTCGGGAACGGAGATTCAGATTAACAAAAAAATGAAAACCAGTATTTTAATCAGGTGAACCACAGCTATGTGTCTATGCTAATGGTTGCATAGGGAAGTCACTGGTGACAGATCTCCTTTAAGGGATGTTGATGCAAACCAGAAAACCCCTTTAAAACTACACTCTGTGGTGGAGACCCAGGTCAAAAGCTGATATCGGATGCACTATGTATAGATGCCTTTAATGAAAAATATAGGAGTTATACGGGGTTAGAAAGACATGGCTGCTTTCTTCTAGAAACGCTGTCACACATGCCCATGAATTGTGTCAGATATTACAGCTCAGTTCAATGGATGTAAGCTGCAATATCGCCCACAACCTATGGGCAGGTATGGCGCTGTTTTTGGACACATTTTTCAAATCCTGACCAACCCCTTTAAACATCTTACAGAACCAGTACCCCGTAACCTAGACTTCAGAATGTCACACACAGCTCAGGGGGTGTATCCTTTCTGCTGCAGCTCACTTCCTGCAACTGTTACAGATTCTAACGTAAGATATGGCTGGTGGCAGTTGAAGGATGGAAGTGAGCATGTGCGTCCACTTCAGCAAGGTGGACAGAGATATATACAGATACACTTTATTGTTTTGGAAGAAAACAGACACATTTTTCTAATCTTGAGCAACCCCTTTAAACATCTTACAGAACCAGTACCCCGAAACCTAGACTTCACAAATGTCACACACAGCTCTGTCACTGTCAAATGGGAAAAGATACTCGATGATGGACCGATCCAGCATGTGTCATATACCCCTCACACAAATGGTGCTCAGCATGGAGAGGTGAGTGTGAAGTGTCCGTCTTGTGGTCCTTATCACTGTCTGTGAGCATCTCTTATATCCCACTGCAGCTCTGTGGAGATGATGAGAGTGACATGCAGCCCCTCTGAGCAGAGATGATGATATCACGAGGCCCCGGGATCTAGTCACAGCTAATCCTTTTCATGACAGGCTTGATGCTTCTAAATTATCCATCCCCAAAGGTGACACTGTTCATATTGTGATTCATCCTGCTCTGACATGATGGCTCTTTCCAAGATCTCTGCTTCTAAATCCACTACTGAGCGTAACCCTTAGCTTTCTGGGTGCTCATGTATCTTTATGCCGCACTGAAGGAACCATTATACCAGTGACTGCACCCTATTAAAGTGGTTGTCCCATGAATAATATAAAAAAATTAAAATAATACATAATCTAGTACATGACAATCTCTTTCTGACAATGCTGGAACCAGTCTTGTACCTCATATGGATCCAGAGATCTCCCCATTCATTGCTCCAATTGCTCTGCTAGATTTATTTCAGGCTGACAGCTCAGGTAGCGTGTCCTTTATCGGGGCGTATCCTTTCTCAAGGGGTGTGTCTTTTCTGCTGCAGCTCACTTCCTGCAACTGTCACAGATTCTAACATAAGATATGGCTGCTTGCAGTTGAAGGATGAAACTGAGCATTTGCGTCCACTTCAACGAGGTGGACAGCGATAAATACAGATACACTTTATTGAATAGCTCGCTGGCTATACTAAATTACTCATTACATGCAATTACAAAGGTATTCAGATCCAGACGCTGGATTCAAAAATGTAGAATATTTTTGTTGGACAACCCCTTTAATAGCGTTGTCCATTGTGGACAATCTCTTTGTAAGGGGTCTAGGTATAGGGGTTTCAGACATAGAAGTCACACTCAGGTCTTTGTGCCCACAGGGCCCAAATGTTTCTCAGCCTCATAAGAAGACACTAATCTTCTAAATGGCCGATGCTAGATGATGGGCTGTGTTACAGATTTTGCATTTGAGCCCAGGAGCTTCAAGTTATGCCTCTGTTACCCTGATGATAAGCTGATTATAGAGGGTCCCTGTCTGATCAGATTTTTCCCCCTCTGTTTGTGTGCAAGGTGTTCAATTTCACTGCAGTGCCCCCATAGGAGAATTGAGGCATTACACAATTATCATTGAAATCAATGCTCCTCCAGAGCAAGTGCGGCTCCTTGTACATTCTTTCTAGTCGGGCTAATGAATGTAGTTCCTGAATGGAACTCCCCCTCTATTAGCCACCTAAAGGGGAATTTGCAAATAAGTTTTCAAAATCAGAAATCCCTTTTAATTTTGAACTTTCATGTTAACTGTATGGGGATCAGTGACTGGTAAACAGCTATGGTGGAACGTATCTTTGGGGAAAACAACCTTTTTTTAACCAACAAATGTGGGAGGAGGCTCCACCAACCCTCATAGAAGTACACTTGTTAGTGCATCCTGTTGCAAACCAGTGTGGTGGCCCAGGGATTTGTATAGTTTCATAGCTATAGGGGCTGTCATGGCAGCATTTGAACAAGGCCACAGCAAATTGGAGGCCCATAGTCCACCCAGCCACATAGGAAAACAGCAGTAGAAGGTAAGGCAATAACGGTAAGATGCTTAATACCCATCCAAATCTAATGCTTCTCACAACTGAGGATTTGACACAATTTCATCTAGTCTAGACAAGATCATTGATCTCATTCATCATCTCTTTGCAGATTGAAGTCTCTGATGGAAGCTCCTCTGTGACCTTGAAGTCGTTGACCTCGCAGACTCTCTACACTGTCACGGTCACCTTCCCACACAGAAGTCCAAAGACCTTGACTATACTGACTGGAAACATTACAACGTGTAAGTGACAGGCGATTTCCCTCATGCCCATTCTGTTCTTGGCACTGCCAGGGTCCCGGGGGAGTAGTGCCCTTGTCTGTCCTGAATTTGGAGGAGGTTGTTTCCCTTTTCACAGTCTTTATTGCCACATGCTCTTGTGTGGGGAATGTTTTCGCTCCCATATCCTTAGTCAATTAGTTTTAATTACAGATCTCTGGAATGTCACATTTAATGGCAGATCCATCGAGAGCAGAGTGAGCTGACCAACAAGGACAGACATATGGCTGAATGTGTCTCTGTCAGCAGCTTTGCTGCAGTTTGGGCATTGTTTTTCAATACAGATATGATTATAATGATCAACCCATGTCAGGCTTAAGTGGCTGATAACAGGGAACAGCAGAACGCAACGCTAGGGTGGTTCTTTATGGAGCCGCAGCAGCACACAACTACTACTCCATGCAAACACTTCCTCACTGTGATGACACAAGGCTCCTCAAATAGGTGCCAACCTATGCTCAAACATTACTAACCTACATTGATGTTATATATAATTCTTGCAAAAATTTGAATTTAGGGATGCAGGAGGACGGTGGGTGCAGCAGGCCATACCTCTGTCACGCCCCATTTAACAACCCATCCTCTTCCTATTTGACAGTCTGCCTCCTCTCTGCTCCCCTCACTGCACCTTGGGCATTGGGACTGCATTTGATGATGCGGTATCCTAGTGCCAAATATGGTCAACGTGCATAGATGACTTTCCATGATAAAGTAGCCCTCCCTACTGGGCCTGGGAGACTTGTCAACTCTTCTGTGAGTCTTGGAGGTGTTTCCTTTTTCCAGGAGCCTCCCAAATGTTCCTGGAGAGTTTTCACATATGAGATATATGTTTATGATGATAAAACATCTTTAATAAGTGATAAAATTCTGTCTGCCTGTAACTACTACTAGAGGGAGCTTAGTGCAATGTATAAAAAGTATATCAGTAAGCAGTTCTGTATTAAAAAAAGATCTACAGCAACTATAAAGATATATGACGTAATTGATCAGTACAGAATGCCGGACCTTAAACTGCTAAAAGATGGAGAATCACTTAAAATTTAGTTTAACATCCTTTAGAAGGATTTTAAAGTGCAGAATGATCAAAATGTGATGATATATAGATATAATCTACCTATAAATTTGAGCCACTTTGTAATGTATCTATATCACATTACATATCCTATATTAACCCTGAGTTACATCCTCCAATATACTTAACAGGGTATTCCAGTTATATTAAAGGCTATGTACACCTTTGGAGTCATTTTTGCAAGGGTTAAAAATCAGTCTGTTTTCTTCCCATCACCTAACAGCTCATGTGTAGCTCTGATCTTTGATCTTCTGACCTCGTAAATGCAGAATTGAGCTGCACTGAGTGTTTGCAAGGTCGGAAATCAGAGGTAAGTGCTACCCATGAGCCCTCACGTGATGGGATTCAAAGAAAACAGACTGTGACAGATTGAAAACAGACTGATTTTTAACCCTTGTAACTTTAACCCTTGAACATTTTTAATAAAGCTCATTGGAAAAAAAAATATTAGCCCAAAATGATTAAAATGCAATTATAAAAAAATTGTCCTTATGGTGTGCATAACCTTTAAGCCAACTCCTTAGCATGCCAGAATGGTCGCTTCATTTGTTTTGAGGGCTCCATGGGGTACAGGGCTTCCGTTCTCATGATCAATGAAGTCCCAGTGGTAGGACCCTGACCGATAAATCCCCTATCCTGTGGATAGGGGATAATATAACCAGAACTCACTATTTGGTTGGTGAAGTCGCTGTATACACTATATCACATTACTTCTCCTACACTGATCCTGAGTTACATCCTGTAGTCCAGAGCTACACTCACTATTCTGCTGGTGGAGTCACTTGGAGTCACCATGTACATACACTAAGTTATTTATCCTGTACTGATCAGGAGTTACAAGGTTGTATTACCCAGAGCTGCACTCACTATTCTGCTAGTGGAGTCATTGGGTACATGCACACAATATTATTTATTCTACACTGATTCTGACTTACAGCTTGCATTATACTCCAGAGCTGTACTTGCTATTCTTCTGGTGGATTCACTGTGTATATACATTCCTTATCTTGTACTGATCCTGAGGTACATACTTGACATTACTAATTCTTTACTGATCCTGAATTTGATCTGATCCATTCTCTATTATACTCCAGAGCTTCACTCACTATTCTGTTGGTGGAGGTACTGTGTACATACCTTACATTACTTATCGTGTACTGATCCTTAGTTACGTCCTATATTATACTCCAGAGCTGTACTCACTATTCTGCTGGTTGAGTCACTGTGTACACACATTACATTACTTGTCCTGTACTGATCCTTAGTTACATCCTGTATTATACACCAGAGCTGTACTTAGCTTAACTGATCAAAGGAACTCTATCCAGTCACATTATGGGAATATTGCTGCTTTGTGAAGTAAGGACAAAATGTAGGTACTGAAAATTACATTTATGTGGCCCTTACTTTTGTAGCCACTGGACCCAGTACCAATGCCTATCCCGCTCTACATGTTCTGAACAGCAAAATCTGAACTGACTCAGGGCTCTCCCTACAAAATGGTGCTCAATGGTGTTGAGTGGTCAACGCCCAAGCTTCAAGGTTGATCTCACTGTGGCATGAACCTTTTCCCATATCCCATTATTTTCCCCTTTGGTTCCCCCCCATTAGAGTCTTTGCTGATGTTATATTTTGCAGTGAAAGTTCCGCCCCCTATTGGTCTGAAAGTAGTAGATCTTTCTGGCGACAAAGCGACTGTATCATGGGATCCAGGAGCAGACGATGTGACTTTCTATATCATCAAGTGGATTCCACTGAGTGGAGGAAGACTAAACCAGGTTTGAGATTTGTTCCAAAATAAACTCATAAACTAGAGAAACATTCTGGTCATTGTAGTCCTCCTCGTTTGCTAGATGTCCACCACTGGCAGTGAGCAAACAGCTGTGCTGTATGATATGGAGTATAGTACAGAATACCAGGTATCAATATCTGCACGGTACATGGATGGATCTCAGAGTGATGCATCTTCTGTACGCTACAATACAGGTAAGAAAAAACAATATCATATATCATATCATATCTATCTATCTATCTATCTACAATGCATCCTTGTGTTAAAATTTAAAACAAATCTAATTTCCCCCAGTCAATCTCCACTTAATACTCCATAACATGTGAAAACAGAATTTTTGAAATTTTTACAAAATACAAATGTATTAAAAATGAAAAACTACAATTTTGCATGGACATAAGTATGCAGACCATTTGCTATGACACTTGAAATTGAGCTCTGGGGCCTCCTATTTCTCTTCATCATGTTTCTACACCTTGAATGGAGTCCACCTGTGGTACATTCAGTTGATTGGACATGATGTGGAAAGACACAGCCCTGTCCAAGCCATGAGAAGGAAAGAACTGCCTGTACAGCTCAGAGACAGGATTGTGTAGAAGATCTGGATCTGAAGAAGGTTACAAAAAAATTCTGCTGCACTGAATGTTTCTAAGAGCACACTGGCCCCCATACTTATTAAATGGAAGAGGTTTGGACAACCAGGACTCTTCCTAGAGCTGTCGTTCCATCTAAACTAAAGTACCCAATGGGCACTCTGGTTGAGCTACAAAGATCCTGTGTGCAGATAGGAGAAACTTCACTGTAGCATTCCACCAATCTGGGTTTTAAGGCAGAGTGGCCAGAAAGAAGTCTCTCTTCAGTAAAAGACACATGAGCCCATTAAGAGTTTGCAAAAATGCATTTAAAAGACTCTTAGATTGTGAAAAACAAGATTCTCTGGTCTGATAAAACCAGGATTGAACTTTTTGGGCTCAATTTTAAGTATTATGTCTGGAGGAAACCAGACACTGCTTATCACTTGCCAAATACCATCCCTACAGTGAAGCATGGAGGTGGCATCATCATGCTGTGGGGATGTTTTTCAGAGGCTGGGACAGGGAGACTGGTCAGAGTTGAGGGAAAGTAGAATGAAGCAAAGTACAGAGATATTCTTAAAGAAAACCTGATCCAAAGTGCTCTGGACCTCAGACTAGGCTGAAGATTTACCTTCCAACAAGACACTGACCCTAAGCACACAGCCAAGACGAGACAGGAGTGGCTTAGGGACAACTGTGTGAATGTACTTGTGTTAACCAGCCAGAGCCATGTACCCAATCGAACATCTCTGGATATACCTGGAAATGGCTGTCCACTGACGGCCCCCATCCAACTTGACAGAACTGGAGAGGATCTGCAGAGAAGAATTACAGAAAATCCTCAAATCCAGGTATGCAAACCTCTTGGCATAATACCCAAGAACACTGGAGCTGTAATCGCTGCCAAAGGTGCTTCAAGTCCTTGGTCTGGATACTTATGTCAGTGCATGATTTTAGTTTTTCATTTCCAATAAATTAGCGAAGATTTCCAACCTTCTGTTTTCACTTTCTCATTATGGGGAATTGAGTGCAGAACGATGGGGAAATTGTTTTTTAGGTTAGCACGAGGCCGCAATTCATCTGCTATCTATGGGGATGTACATCACTGCTTTATATACCCCATACAGAGAACATCCTTGCAGCATTTATCCTTCATTTACTTCTCAGTCAGACAGAGATTGATCTCACTCTCAAAGTCACAGCAGGCGGATCACGAGGCTTCATAGTTTCATTCTTCGAAGAAAGCTGCCCTTCAGTCATTAGTTATCAGGGTGATTAGTCCCAGTAATAATAAGTAATTGGCCTCCTCTGAACAATGTCCTCCCTGTGACACATTGTCATCCGGTCTACTAACCACCTTCACAGCTCCTACCCTCACAGATATCAAAATGGAGACCTGTATTTGAGACCTCTGAAACCTGCTATCTGATGACCACCCTCCCACCCCCCGTGTCATTCTTTAGCTGGTTCCCAAATCTCCTTGTTTGATAAAGGTTAGGAGGGAGCTATTAGCTCTTATAAATGTGGCCCTCTTAATGGGCCCCTGTAGAGACCTTCTGGACAAAGACCTTCTGGATTCTGATGTCCAAGTCCCTAGTACCGGGTCATATATCATAGCCTTAGGTCATATATCATAACCTCAGGCAAGGTGGCTACTATCGGGCAGCCCAGTCTCTTCCATGTGACTCCTCATTCTCTATGTGCAGAGATGGCTAGTATAGGAAAAAGTATAACACTTCGCTTTTCTTCTATGCAGGAGAAAATCTGAGGAAGATGCCTATAGCCCGTGGTGGATTCACACTGAGCCGTGCAAATGGTGAGCAGTCCAGTTCCTGTAGGTTAGATGACAACTGCTATTAAAATGGAAGACAGACTGGAAGTGAAATTGACAGACCGGGGACCCGCAACTACCGGCACTCCTGCTCTGGTGAAACTACAACTCTCAGCATGCTTCTTTTACTTTTATGGGAGTTCTGGGAAGTGCCAAGTAAGTCTGCATGCTGGAAATTGTAGTTCTGCCAAATCTGGAGTCTGGCTGTTTCTGACTCCTGTGGTAGGTTGTATGAACCATAAATTACATAAAAAATAAAGAGAAAGAAATGAACAATATATGGAAACATAAAATATTAAAAGAAAAAATTAATAGAAATAAAATTATATTTGCAATTTAATCGTTTCTGGTAATTCCATATTAAAATTCCTTCGGTTGCTTCTAGGGTTATGATGGATTTACTGGAATGCAAATGACAATTTGATTACTATTTCGAAAAGTTATTTATTCTATTGAAGTGAAATGGAAGCATGCGGGGAAATGAGCGGAGTTCGGATATGAATAATTACCATTGAATTGAAGAATAAATTGCATCCTTTGTCTGTTTCCTGTAGACTTGATAGAAACACCAATACAATGTTCCACCAAAGCAGACAGAATGGGAAAGGGTTAAGCATTTAAAGAAAGTATGACCCTGACCTGAATTTCTTGCCCTGGGTACTTTTTTCTAAAAATTGCAAAAAGCTGCAATACCAGTTATGGCCACCAAGAGCAGTTTCTTTGCAGAGTGTAAGTTGAATATATCAAATAATAGTGTAATACCATCTGTTACCACTGGGTGCTGTTTGTTACAAATAGAATAGAGCTGCAGTACTACCTATGGCCACCAGGTGCAGAGTGTTAAACCATTGACCCATGTAATTTGTTGTCTTTCTGGACAGAATTCGTGTATATCATAATTTAGCAAATTTTTATTTTTAGGGATATTTCTTCAGGTCATACACATGCCATATAATTTTGAAATATATATAGTACGATAATAAGACAAGAAATTGATTGTCTTGGGTGAGGAAACTACTGTCCCGAGGTCAAACCCATATAGATTCTGGGGAAGAACATGCAGAATACATGTGGCTGTTTCCCTGGACAGAACTGAACTCGTGGCCCTGATGTATATGCAATCCAGTATTGTGTCTTTGAATCTTTCAGATTTGTGTCCACTGATCGAAGACAAAGGAATAGGCAACACTTTTCATGGTAAGAGTTCTCAGGCTTCAGGCACAACAAGACCATGCTGAAGTACAGCTTGTGAAAGGAGCTCCGATGACTCCTCCTATGTCTATACATCTTGCAATTGCAGCTGATAACGGAGTCTGTGACCAGACATTGAAGCAGTCTTAGTACTTGTCTGAAACAGCCACTAGTGGGAGCTCAATGTATACAGGTTGTTATAGTTCTCATTGCTTTGAACAGTAAGTGCCCCCTAGTGGCTGCTGCGTGCAGTCAGAATTTTATAGTTTAAAGGGGTTTTCCAGGTGGTTAGTTCTGATGTCCTATATCATCAGGATAAGGTAATCAGTATCTGATTGGTAGGGGTCCGCAACCTGGGACTCACACTGCTCACACTCTAGTGAGCACCACAACCTCCTCACAGCTTGCTAATCATGGCCCTTTCCATTGGATAGCGGCTGTGCATTGTACTGCAGCTCAACCACATTCACTTGAACAGGACTGTCCTGCGTCTAGATCATGTGATCAGTGAACGTGATGTCACTGGCCTAGGAGGTGAGTGTGGCGCTCCCTGGAGCACTGCGGTCTCTGCAAATCAGCAGGGGTGCTGAGAGTTAAACCCCCACTCATCAGATACTGAAGACCTACCCTGAGGATAGGTCATCAGTATTACATAATCAAACAACCTCTTTAAATGGTCACAGTTCTTTCAGCAAACTTTACATAAACCAATAGTAAGGATGAATATATAAAAACTTTTAATATATCTTATCAGAGAAAAATGCCTCTTTTTCCACCTCCTAAACTAAAGTTGTCTGCTAGGTCCGTCTTGAGAGATGAGACAGACGGTCAGCTTTTTGAAGGATCAGACTACATGCTGTCAATAGAATACTATGGAATGGTGGGGGGAGGTGAGCTTCTAGATGGAAAAATAAGTATTTTCTCTGATGAGATGAACTGTGTTACAAAGTTTCTTATAGTCACTCATTCTATTGATCAATGCGAAAATGTTTTCTGAAAGTATAGTGACCATTCAACTGAGTTTATACCAATTAATTTACTGGTATGTCTTTAAAGTCATCCTGTCCTCAAATTTATATTCACCCTTGTCTGGGAATATATGTTGCTAGGAAAACTGGGTGATCCCATAGTTTAACCTTCTTTAGTTTTGATTAGTTGGGGGTGGGAGTGCTAGATGTGACCTGAGAGGACAACTCAAGGATGGATATTTACTGGAGATGTTATATTATTTAAGGTGGAAATGTTCCTTGTGGAAATGTTCCTCCCTAAGTGAAGTAATGACTCTACTGGAATTGCTCTGAGGAGTCATGTTCTTCTTATCTTTACAGCCATTTCACTCAATCTGAACATTAGATCCCGGCGTCAATCAGCAGAAGTAATAAGATTGTCTTCATCTGCTTTGTGCCAGAAAATAGCGACATGCAGTGAAGATATTATAAGAAAACCTGCAGCCAGGATAAGAGGGCAGCTACTCAATTCATGTTTAGTCTACTTGACAGAGGGTCCTTTACTGTAGATGCAGAAGTTATGGGCCAATGTCCATGATTCAGCTCCGTGCTACATTACCTCTTACTTTTGAGGGGGATTTAAAGTAACAACACTACTGTGTCATGCAGCAGTGTTCCCCATCCATTGGCTTTGCAGCTTCATGTGGGTTCCTGGTTGATGCAGTACCCCAGAACGGTACTTGCAAGTTCTTCTGATATTTGATATTATTTAATTGGTTCATGCTTTGTTTATCTGTTCATGTATTTATGTAATCCCCAAAGCCATCTGTAGGGGACACTGATTTGTTAATTATGCCTTGACTCAGCAGAGGGGATTAGCTTTCCCCTTTGAAGGAGGCACTTTCTAGCTAATATTGCAAAGTTCCTCTTGCTGTCAATGAATGGAAATATTAATTTTACCTATAGAGAATGGAAACTAGAGATGAGCGAATCATCCAAAATTCGCTTCGCCGAATGTTCATCGAACTTTTCAAAAGATGCGTACAAATCATACGTTATTATGTGGTGTTTTGCGAACATGCGCGCACTAATAACGAACGTACAGTTGTTAAAGGTACGCAATTTATGTGAACACGTACGCATGAGCGTACAAATTGCGTACGAATCCTCAGCGTACTATTGTCTAGCGATTGCGTAATACGTAGTGAAGCACGATGCTAGGATTTGCTGGAGTGGAATGGTGGAGCAGGAGGAATGCTCTGAGTCTGACCCCTGGCTACATGATACTGTATCAGCAGATGACAGCAGATCATCCGGCTGCGATTGAGATGAGTGTGCCATCCACTCCACTACCTCATCCACTTTCTCCTCCACTACAATTTTGCGCCTTAGTGGGTTAGCCTGGTGGAACAGTGGCCAACTATTGCAAATTCTACAAGTAGAAGCTCCGGCTACAGGTCCTTTGCCACTGCTGCCCTGTGCCACCTTCTCCTTTTTTTGGAGCTCAAGGTCTGGCTGGAACCCTTTTGCTTTTCCATGCCAGACATTTTCACTTGACTGTGGCCCTGCAGCTGGTCTTTGTCTCTCTCCCTGCCTGATTAATTACTAGCCCTGCACTTGCCCTACAGTATCCCTGATGTGTGTAATATGGATTCCCAGAACAATTACACCCCAATTTTAACACAAGAGTTCACTGTCTCTCAGAATTTCACAGACAGTGCTTCTGCTCATTTCAGCAGTCGCAGCACAACTGATGCGTCACTGGCTTACCGAGCCTGAGCCAATCAGAGAAAGCCCTTCCCACTAGGTCAGGTGACTGCTTTCTTCCGGGGCTTTTTGCCGCACGAATAACGAACTAACAGTAAAAGTTCGCTAATTAACTGAATTTGTACGCATCAGTGTATAAAGTAACTTATACGTAGCATTAGCGTACAATTTATCAGACAAGTAAGTAGCGAATGAGTAGAAAGCTTTAAGAAAATTTTTGAATCTAATGGAGCGAATCTGAAAAAATCCAGATTCGCTTCGCAGCGGAAAATTTCCAAGATTTGTATCGAATATACAAAGCGGCGAATAGATTCGCTCATCTCTAATGGAAACCCATCCTTACCTAATACCTCTCACAGCTAAGGGTTTGTTACAATTGTATCCAGTTTAGACAAAACTCTATAAACTAAATACATCAGCTGCACAAACTTCTCTTCTGTATTGATAGTTTGTTACAATGTAACCCAAAAACAGATATACCTAAAAAGTAGTGTTGTACAATCTAATAGAAGAGACACAGGGTTTTCTATTTACAGAGGTATATTTACTGTTTGTCTGTCCATCTATTGATACTGTTGACTGATCTCACCGACTTCTCTCCTAGGTTACAACATGATGTCGGTATTTGGCTTGGATGAGAAGAATTACTCTTCTATTAGAGGGGTATCCCTAAACGCCTTTGTTTTAGGAGGTTCCAGGATTTATTCAATTGCTGAGAATATCCAGCTGACCTTATGGACCAGGTAATGGCAATGTCTATATAATGTTTGGGTGACATACGTCTTGCAGGGGTAAAGGGCTCGTTCAGTTTTATATCAGTATTATATCAGCAGTGGCCCATTCATTGTTTACATTCAAAGGCATAAGGAGGCCTACAACTCCCAGCATGTCCAGGCTGTTGTTATGTGATATCAGAGGACATTTTAGCGAGGGGTTATAAGAGGAGAGGACTAAAACTACCAGCATTTCCCAGCAGGTATTATGGGAAATCAGAGGATATTACAGGGATGAGGCATAAGAGGAGAGAACTACAACTCCCTGCATGTCCATGTTATTGTTATGGGATATTGGAGGACATTTTAGCGAGGGGTTATAAGAGGAGAGGACTACAACTCCCAGCATTTTCTGGCAGGTATTATGGGATATCAGAGGATATTTCAGGGAGGGGGTATAAGAGGCCTACAACTCCCAGTATGCCCATGTCGATATCATGGGATATCAGAGAATATTTCAGGGAAGGGTTATAAGAGGAGAGGAATACAACTCCAAGCATGTCCAGGCAGGTATTATGGGATGGGTATATTTCAGGGAAGAGTAGAGGATTACAACTCCCAGCATGTCCAGGCCGTTAGTATGGGATATCAGAGGACAATCAAGAGAAGGAGTATAAGAGGACTACAACTTCCAAAGTTTTTCATGCTCACCACTTCTCCACTGCTGAACTCCGCCTCCCCTGCACTGATCACATGACGGTGTCACTATCACATGTCCTTCCCACTTCTCCTCTCCACTGGTAAGCTTCGGCCCCTCCTGCACTGATCACATAATAGTGAAATGATCACAGGTCCTTACCACAGCTCCTCTCCGCTGCTGAGCCCCAGACCCTCCTGCACAGATTACATGATGGTGTCATCATCACAGGTCCTTACCATACCTCCCAAGTGTCCCTCTTTTGGAGGGACAGTCCCTCTTTTTGACCCAAGTCCCTCTGTCCCTCTTTGATCCTTAAATGTCCCTCTTTTTGACCTGGGGAATTAATGCATAAATGTGCATTAATAAATTTACTAAATTGCTCCTTACTAAAGTGTCTGCATGGTTTCTACCTACAAATTAGACCAAAATTTCATTAATTGGTGCAATTTTGACTTTAAAATATCTATAATCTGATGATTTATGTGTTAATATTTATATGGACATTGAAGCACAAGAAAAAAATTATCGCAGGGGCTCCAGTAATTATGTTTTGGGTGGAGCTAGAGGCGTGGCCTAGTATGAAAAAAACTGCCGTGATGCGTGCCGCAGACATTGTCCCTCTTTGCAATTTTCAAAAGTTGGGAGGTATGCCTTACCACTTCTCCTCTCCACTGCTGAGCTCCAGCCCTCCTGCACTGATCACATGATGGTGACGTCAGCACAGGTCTTTACCACTTCTCCTCTCCACTGCTGAGCTTGGTTCCACCTTCACTGATCACATGACATGATGTCATTTCAGATCCTTCAGCTCTTGCACTGTAGCAGATTAAAGTCCCCCCTTCCCCCAGCTTCACCCCCCACCCCCCTAGGTCTGTAAAGGTTTTCAGCCTGGAATGTAATCACTGACTGCAATCAGAGATCTTGTTAATGGTGAGAAATTGAAATATAAAGTCTAATAGAAAGCTGCAGAAACTAATTATAAAATGATACAGCTTCAATTGCTGGACTTTGCTTGTTCCCAGTCAGGTTGCAGTTTGGCACAGCTACATAATCTTCCCACAACACATGGCTACACCGTTCTAATCTGTCGTCCCCTCTCACCCTCAGCGTGACCGCATCCCCCTTCATATCCAAGGCCTCTGTGTAATTTCCTATATTCTCCCTGCTCCTCTCATCTCCCAGGAACCTTTTTCCTTCGTCATTTCCAGCTCGCTTCGCTTCACTTTTTATCTCATTTTCTTGGCCTATGTGAGACCCTTTTTCTGGTGGATATGAAGTTAATTGGCTGAGTGAGCCGTGAGCGTCCCAGGGAACGGCGATGGGCTCGGTCTTTTCATGTCTCTTCAGCTCTTAATCCTACAAAGCCCTGATAACATGAATCTCCTTTATATGGAGGAATTCACTAAACACGTAGCATTGGAATGCACAAATCCCGCAGACCTCTGCTCCCCAGGCTGACATTTGCCCCCAACGGGGTGGGGGAGGGGTCATTCAACTCCTATACAGTGAATTATCCCAGCGTGATAACTGAACTATGGCGCAATGCATGGTCTGGATGCTGCCATTCCCCTATCACAGGTCACACATTGGGTTTCCCCATTTGATGTGTTAATTCTACCTCATATACATCTGGAAATCTTAGACTATTCCCGTTATCTGTGAATGCGGTTTGCAGATTGTCATCACCTCCTGCTTTGAGGATAATCTAGTATTTCGATTTGCTTCCCTTTGGCAATAGAAACCTCATGTAAAATGGTTGATCAATGATTGCTGACAATATTACAGCCACTTGGCTCTGTGAAGATAGGCCGCGCTCTGCTCCTGGCCTGCAGTGGGCGCCACACATCTGCAGGGGGCCAGAGCTCAGTTGATGAATGTCTTTGCTGCAGAGAATGACATTGGAATTATTAATTTTCAGTTTATATTATTCTATCACAAAGGGAAACATGGTATTGATTGGTTCCAAGCAAATTCAGTCCATTGCACCTGAGTAAGTTAACGGGTTGGGGGCAGAGGTAGCAGTTACACCAGGGCCCTTATACTGTACCTGAGGTGACCTCAGATCTCATAGAGCCCCGTAGAAAACTTACCCTGTCCCGCCCAGTTTCCCAGTGCACTTGCATCAAACATGCAGAAAGCAAAGTAGGACTCCCCAGATTTCTGATGCATTTACTATTTTTTTTTTAATTAAGTGGAACACATTTTCTAATAATTAAAAAAAAATGATTTATGTAAGAAAAAAGTGTAACATATATTCCATAAATGTGGCGCTCATTCTGACCACCATATTTCTGTATGTATCTATGTATTTCTGTATGTATCTATGTATCTACGCCGGACAACTGGCATAAATACACTGATAAAACTCCTGCTTCCCTTCACATAGTATATTATAAAACTGTCTGTCTGCAACCACCACCAGGGGGAGCACAATGCATAGGAATTTATACACTTTGCACTGAGCTTCCCCTAGTGGTGACTGCCAGAAAATGCTATGAATCTGTGTCAGGAACAGTAGGAGTTCAGCATCGGGCCCCCCTCCCCCAAGGCCCCATAGCAGTTGTGTGGTCTGTTTCTATAATAAATACACCACTAGAGCCCAAAGTCTTCTCTACTACATTCCCATAGACCAATATTACAAATGACAAATAGTAGTTGGGGGGGAAGGAATCCTGTTACAAATTTTGCACTGGGGCCCAAAAACTTCAGAGATCACATCTCTGCATTACACAGTTTCATGCTCCGATGCTCTCCCTTGCCCTGTACTGTATCATGCAAGGCAAGGGCTTTTTTGTTTACATTTTTACACTGCCAGATGGAAGCCTCACCTAGCAGTGTTCCCGGTGATGTCATCAGCACTAATGGGCGGGCTTTAGCGCTGCCCTAGCCGTGTTACAGGCTAGGGCAGCACCAAAGCCCTCCCATTAGTGTCGGTGACATCACCTGGCTCACTGCTTGGTGGAAGCCTCCACTTTGCTTCCTCATGGAGGGCCCGTTACGTCACCAGATGTCCAGAAAAAGCCTGTGCCCTGTGCGATTCAGCACAGGGCAAGGGAGAGCATAGAAGCATGAAATGCTTCGATGCTCATGTCAGAGGGGCAGAGTGGGGGAAGAAGGGGATATGTCTGGGTTCAGAGCTGATAATCCCCTTAGGATTACACAAACATGGCTACTTTCTCCCAGGAACAGTGCCACATCTGTCCATATATCTAGTATTTCAGCTTTGCTCCATTGCAGTGAATAGGATTGAGCTGCAATACCACATGCCACCCATTGACAGGTGTGGCACTGTTTCTGGGAAAAAACAGCCATGTGTTTTGAACCCCTTTACAGAGTAACCCATTTTCTCATGCATCAATAGTACCAGTGGATATAAACATTTTTGTAATATATTATATTAGGGAAAATAGCTTTTTCCATTGATGAGCCACCTCTTCCCCCCCAACCTGCTTCACGGACTAATCATTCACTCTCAATTTACCACTAACATTTGTCTTCGGTGAAGACAAGTTAGCGGGTCACTGAAAAATTGGGTTACAGCTGCTGGCCTTAGTAATCTATGGAGGGAAAAGGATGCAGCTGCTGGAGGAAGTCAGATAGACACAGAGGTGCAGATGTTGCTGAAGCTTCTACCTCACCCAGTGCTGGATTTACAGCTACCCTGCTCATTACTGTAGTATAATGCTCTTCCTGCTGCTGCTTCTGATGGTGTACTACAGAGACATAGCAGTGCAGGATTTTTTCTTCTCTGAGAGCTGTGTATTAGAGACATCAAAGCAGCTGGTCTTCACCCACTAGTTCAGTGAAGAATGCAGAATACAAGTCATATAATCATCAGTAATAGTAATATTCCTTCCTGCACACACGATAGCGTATTCTGAAAAGTTACCATAAGCAAAATGAGGTGTATCTTCGCTACAGTACCAAACACACATTAGTAGTAGTATTATTGGTTTTACATACTTATATATCATATATGTTTGTTTCTCTTTCTTCCACCAGCAGTAATGTATTCTGCAGGCTGTGGTGCATTAGTCACCTAGCAACCACTTTTATTGCTGATTGTTGACTACTATTTACTGCCTGCAGATATAATGTATGTACAAAAGTGGTCATAGAGCTACAGGTGGATTTTAAAGGGGTTTCCAAATTCATTCATTGCCAATTGCCACAGCGGAGCATGTTCCATCCTGTTAATTTTTTTAAAAAATATAAATTCTTCATTTTAAACTATTTCACAACTTTTTAAATAGGCCGTCCAGCTTCATACAAATTCATGTTTGGCTAGGCTCACTTCTCTGCTCCATTATACGAATAGAAGAATGAAAATATCAGCAGTGCTGGATCCATCATGTTGTCCATCATTTTACAGGAGATAAACACATAGCTTGCTCTACTTTTAGTTCTGCCTTTTTTTAATGGGATCTGTGATGGAGCCCCTGAAGTAGACATTTACCTATTTTCCTAGCATTTCTCACCATGAAATGTTCAGCAAATTTCTCGTAGATGTATTTTAATGCCTCACCTTTGTAAAAATGTCTATTTGCTGTTGGTGAGTGTGGAAACTCGTACTTCTCCTGATGCTATTCGCCTGTTATACTGTAGTTATGTCTACTAAATTTACATGCCTTGCTTGGCATTAATTTACTGGTGATTTGACCAGTCAACCTTGAATCTTTGCTTTCTCTTCATAGAGAAGTACATCCCAATGGACTTCCCTCAGAACACAGCCTGAGCTTCCTTCTTCGCTTGCCACCAAATGCGGCCCAGGAACCCTTTGCTGTGTGGCAGATAACAGATGAAGATTTTCAGCCTGTCATGGGGATTATCTTGGACCGTAAGGTGTTCCAAATATAGAAGTATTTGAGATCTTGCATCTAGGGTTAGAATGTGCAAGGGGCTGGGATATACTGATTTTATTCAGTTAAAGGGGTTGCCCAGTATAAGAAAATGAGCACTACATCTGTCCACTGGTTGTCTGCTATTGCAACTCAGCTCCTTTGAAGAGCCTTGAGCTGTCACAGGTTGTTGGGAAACACCAGGCTGAGAGGTGTTACCAACGGGGTTGGACTAGAAACTTAAAGTGGCCTTGGAAAAAAATCTTAAAAGTGGCCCCATGTTGTATTGACAGAAGGCGGGGCAACACAAGTAGGTGGGGGTCAGCAATACCATAGTGCAAAATACCGTCCCAGCAGAACCATATACCACAGAGCAGCACAATATACTGCCCAAAAGCTGTCCCTCTCTGGTGGCCATCAATAGCTGCTATTTTCTTTCCTCCTTCTCCAATTCTCTCTGTTTAAGATACGGAGCAGGGGGCTTAAGAGGTGAGATGTGGGCCAGAGTAGTTGAATTTAGGGGGGCTTGTATGATTCTCCTGGCATTAAAGAGGTTATCCAACCCCTATAAAGGTCTATAGCCAATCCGCCATTGGTTGCCAACATATCCTGTAATGCCTGCAACCCCCCCTTTCCCCCCCCGGTCTTTGACCAACCCAAAATACCAAGAAAATGCCCCAATCACACAATTTGGGATACATTTGCAAAATGTTATCTGTCCATTATTTTATGTTGTATGCATTCAACATTATGTGAATACACCTTTCTAAATACTGCTATCATCTACATCATTCCTCTCCATGGCAACTAGTGTTTGAAAAAGGTCCGATTAGGACCGAAATGTCACATTTACACATTAAAGTTGCTTTGCATATGAAAACCAAATAAGCACAGTACTTCAAACAAATCTCAAGGAGTTCCTCAGTTTATTCTATTAATCACTATCACAACACAACCTTACAACCTGGACCAAACTGGTCAACATGATTTAAGACCAGCTTTCAACAACTTTGGTAGCCAACTTAGATAGTTGCTCCTAAATTCACAAATGTGGTCTATGTATGGCTTTCATATGTCTTCCTATGTTTCATTAACAGCAACTAAGCAGTCTCTGACGTATTTCCACCCTGACCATGAGGGTAAATTGCATGAGGTGACCTTTGATCAAGAAGACATAAAGAAGATCTTCTATGGAAGTTTCCATAAGGTAAAATATTAAGTATGTACTGTAACTTAATACTTGTCCGTGCACCACTAGTCATGTGGTTAACAACACTAGGGCATATTAGTATGAATAACAAATTATCTGGACATGATGAAGGTCCCTGAATGGCCACTCATGAATTTTTAGAATGAGATGCTATAGCACCCTGGAAAGAGACAAAAAGCATGAAATATGGTAAAAAGTTTCCACGTTGCAAGATTTTTGACACTGCATTGATTATGTTAATGGTACTTATTGAAATCAGTGACATTTCTCAAAAATCTAACGGATTTTGATTGTTCTCCTTCTTTTTGGGGTTCTACATGGGTTTGAACTGTAAAGATGGAATTCTCTTTTAATTTCTTTGATTTCTTGGTTCAGGTACAGTTGGCTATTAACAGAGGGAATGTCAAGCTCCATGTGGATTGCCAGAAGGTGGCAGAAAAGACAGTCAAAACTATGGGGAAGTTGACCACCTTAGGGTTTGAGATGTTGGGCAAACTAACAAGAACTCGAGGTCCAAGGAGTGGTTCCTCAGCAGTAAGTATACCTGGAGCCAGATTGCCAAGCCACCTCCGTTTTCACTTTATTCCTTCATGGTCTCTATTGCACTATGTTGCCTTTTGACTTTATGTCAGTGATTATCATGTGTAGGCAGAAACAACACAATTTCCAGGAATGAGCATGGCAATAAGTCTTACAGTCGTCTCACACTGCCCAGGTTATACCAGCATTGTTCATAACACTGTACACAAAAAAAATGCATAACTTAGGCTAGGCCTACAGAGACGACTAGTGGTTGCAGACCATTAAGATCGGAAATGTTGAGCTGTGAGTCACATTTAAAGATAGGTAATGTTATAATATAGAAATCCAGCAGGTCTGGATTTCTGCCAACTGTTGGTTTGCAACTTGTGGGTTGCAACTTGACCACATTCACTATTAGAGTTGAGCGAACCTGCTTTTTGGCAGGTTCGGGTTCAGGTTCTCACGGAATCCATCACGTAATTTAATGCCGACTTGCTGCATAATAAAGTATATGGCCAGCCCCGAGGGTTCCGTTCTGACGGTATGAAAAAACGGAATGCCTCTAAAGACATTCCCTTTGGCCTGCCGGCATTCAATTACGTTATGGATTCCATGAGAACGGAATGCTTTCACCATTATTAGGTGCAATGTGGTAATGCTTCTACAAGTCATTGTGTAGCCCTAGCCTAATACCAGGTGTACATATATAATTCTATGCCAGGAGATGCCCATGTTATACCAACTAGTGAATTTTTGCATATTTTTTTATTACAGTTACTATGATAGATTGTTTTATACCTCTTGCAGCACAGGAAGGGTTAACCTGTTTCTATTTCTTAATAGTGTCCAAACTTGGCATCAGTAAGTCATTCATTGTTCTTCCTAATGCAATGTCATCCTTGTGTCGGTGCAGCCTCCCGGCATATCAGCCCCGGCACAGAATGCCTTATTTTCATCCGTCATCTAGATTTATTTAACCTGAGACATTTTAAATTTTCAGTGATCAATGGGTCTCATTTGGAAGAGATTCAGGCTCAGAATGGTGCCCGCATCTCAGGGAATGGAGAAGAAAGAGTCTAGCTCTCCAGAGGGCGTTTAAAGAGAGGCGATATCATCAGGCTATTTATAGCACCATGGGTCAGTGAAGAAGGGACCACTGATAGGGGACAAAATGAGAAGAACGCCTCGCTAAATCAACATGTTCATTTAATTATTAACCGTGGGGGCTGCGGGTAGTATCTATCCTTAGATACCATCGTAACGTGTCCAAGTACGCAGCTACTAGTTACACAACTTTGTGCTTGTGTGATAAAGCGCATAGGCTCTGACCTCCATTGAAATGAATTGTATTCCTAATTTGCATCTTTAGCTCCAAAGATACATTATTTGTGCCGCAAGGATAGGAGGAGCAGAACGGAGGATGGGAGTGGTAGTGGCTCTGGCGACAATGATTATTCACAGTGATATTCCTCATATCGATACTCCCTAGGGCCAGGGCAGTGATAGAAGAGTCAACCCTTTCTTCCCTCGGGGGATACCAGAATGTTGTGTCTCCTGCCTGATAGTAGTTGGGGTGCCCTTGGTGTTGTGGGTTTGATGCGGATGCAATGCTGGAGTATGGCACTGTAGGCACTGTGGCCAGCATACAGTGCTGGAGTCATTAACCAGCCAGTTGTTACAAAATCTCTCTTTACTAAAGTGCAGAATGGGAGTTGTAGTACATCCAACGATATCAAGGCACAGTTCCAAGGCAAGTTACAGTGCAGTCTCTTCCCAATAGCTATATTTAGGCAAATGGCAATAATGATGGTAATAGGAGTAGTAGTCTCTGAACGCTTTGATCGCAGGTGCGCAAAACTCTCAAAAATGAGTACTGCAGTTCCACATCGGGGTGCATATCCTACAAACAGTTGGCCAAACCGTTAACGGAGTGTGAAAGGTGCCGTTAACTTTTAAGCCTTTCACAAGCAGCAAAGTTTATATCAGCCATAAACAGCAAATACCTTGCTAACATGCACAGCCTTATGATCCTGGACAGTCTATGAATGTCTTCTCCAGCTTTCCCTCAAGGATTGTTCTCTCAATAGGAATGATGTTTCTCCTGGAGCTGAACTAGCATCTGCCCCGAACAGCAAGCAGAGCTAAACTGAAGTGGCTAATGCAGTCCTGACTAGAAAGCTCCTCCCTCAGAGGGGAAAGCTAATTCCTTCAGGCTGAGTCAGGGCATAATTAACTAAACAGTGCCACCTACAGACAGCTTTTGAGAATACATACAAAGCATAATACCAAGCATGAACAGATTAAATAACATAAAACCAAGAATAATTTGCAAGTACTCTGTTCTGGGGTACTGCACTTGTGGGTTGTCATGCGGTCTAAGAGTAGGCATGTCTTTCTCGTTTGAATACATCCAGGTAGACTGGGAAAGTTTCCTCACTTACATTGAGAGAACTGATAGAGGGAGAGGTTTAGTAGTAGAGAGCAAGAAAGAGACTGTATCTATGCATTGGTGACTGACCAAAGACTGCTCTCTGTAGTTCAAAATAGCTGAAAATGCCTGCAAATTCACTGCCTCACACTTAGCATAAAGAGCATCTCTGGGGATCAGACATTGGCAAAATATTGTAAAGGTCAAGAGAGAACCCTTTTCATTGGAGCTTGCTATCTAAACGGGGTTAAGGTGGTACTCCTTAAAGTGGACCTGTCACTTAAAATTTCTGTATTCTTCATGAAATAACAAGTATGGACAATCTTTTTTTACAACTCTGCTTTGTGCTGTTCCTCCTTTATTCCTCCTAGACATGTATGAATAAATTGAAAACTGGGCATTACCACTTGGGGGGGGTCACAATTTAATACTGTCCAATCAGTGCTGCCAGTACCAGACTGTGTAATGGTAGCACCCAATTGTTAAACTTTTCAGGGCGTTTCCCATCAGTCTTCATCCACCGGTGTTATCTCTGCTGTAGTGAATTCTGGTGTCCAACTCACAAATGTGGAAGGTCTCAATATATTTTTGTATACTCTCTGTATAGGCCCTCAGTTACCTTTAGGTTTCACCTAAAAAAACTAGTATTTGAGAACTGTGCTACAGTAGCACTTCATGGGTAGGTTCCCACCTCCATTGCAGATATCCGGCCCTGTTGGACGACTTGTTCTCCCACCTGTAGGGGCAATTCTTTCAATTTTTGGTCGACTGTAAGAGTATGGGGGCATGGAAAGACCAAAGAGCATTGAGAAGAACTCAACCAGCCCCATTGGTGTGATGAAGGTAGTCTTTCTCAGTAACAGACACCTATCAGTATTCACTGGCTATGTCCAAAGTAGCAAAGTACTTAGCATGGCCCAGCGATACCAGGTAGTCCTTTGTTCGGGGGAGCAGGTAGACATCTTGCTCTGTGCTTGCATTCAGGTGCCTGTAATCCGCACAAAACTGCTGACTTCCATCCTTCCATGTGGCTGTCCAAAATTTGTTTCAGCAGTGCTTTGGCACTATGCAGAATTCTGGAGGTGATGGTAGCACTTATGAATGGGCCTGGCATCCCTAGTTGGCATCTTGTGTTTCAAGGTCAGAGTCAACCCAAGGTCTATATCACTTTTACAGTTTTAAAGTGTCAGGATGCATCCCTTGGAGTTTAATCACCATAAATTCTTTAGCAGACAGCCTTACCCTCTCTAGCTGTGCCTTCTACAGGAGCTGGTCTCCGTAGTTGTTATTGATCTTGAGATGACCTAGCACACCATGAGGGTAGCAGCACTTGTATCCAAAGGCTCAGTCTGTCAGCATGATTCTTGGGTAACCTGGTCCTCTCCTAACACACAATCTATAAGAACAATTCATTGCTTTGTTCAATGGGTCCCTCACTTTGACTATTTATTATAGAGACTTGAAGAAGGACAAGTGACAAAATGTCATAATGCCATAACAAGAGCTTCAGTAATATGGTTGCAATGGTAGTTGTCAGACATCTGCGTTCTATCCCAGAAACTGGGGACAGGAAGACCCCACAGCACAAACAGATGAGCTTACATAATAAGGGGTGATCACTGGGTATACCCCATCAGACATTCAGGACCTATCTTAAGTATCTGTCATACATAAGTATCCCTGGATCAAACCCTTCTGTTGTCTTTTAGCTGGAGCTCCAGTCATTCCTCATATTCTGCACTTCAGAGATTCCATTAGGAGACGGGTGCTGTGATGTTCCAGCCAAGGTGAGTAGTAGTCTATAAGTGCACTTTGCTGTTCCTGTCCTGCACTACATGCCCTACCCAGTGCTGCTTGATAGCTCATCCCAATGTCAATTTAACTATGAATACTTTTATGTAGTTCTGTAACTAATTCCCCAGGGGTTTATAGGTTCCTGGAATTTTCAGTCTCCACAAGTTTCCTAATTAACATATGAAGTGAGATCTGTACAGTGACGTTTTTATTGCACTGAATATGTTGAAAACAGTGAAATACTGCAAGATACTGGGGAATACAAGACACCAGGGACATCTACAGGCACTGGGCAAGGTCCTACACACTGGTAGCTAAACCCCAACATGTATACATAGGTGTATGCAACAAAGGCTTTCATTACATCTTAGGCCTCGTCCACATTTCCGTGTCAGTGACACATCCGTGAATCCGCAAAGATGTCCGTGAAGGATCCGTGGTTGGTCCATGTGTCCGTTTTTATTATCCGTGTGTCATCCGTAATTCACTGATGTTGCTCAGCTGAAAATTAATTTCCAAAGAATCTCAGTCTTCAGTGAAAAACGGACGCAACACAGATACCATCCGTGTTGTGTCTGTGATTTTCACGGACCCATAGACTTCAACAGGCGTGCTTGTTCTGCATCATAGATCAAAGTAGTCCATGTCAGTTAAAAAAATACTGAAATGTGAACAGACACATTTAAATCAATGGGTACATGTGCTGTCTGTGGAAAATTTGGACGAGGCCTTAGGTTACATGTTCCAATGGACGTGACCCACAGTTGTAGATCCCAAACAATTTACAGTGATCATATGACTTGACAGCTGTAACAAATTACATAATGCTAGCCAAATATTTATGGACAAGTATGTATTTTATTCAACATGGTGGCCATGTCATAGATTCGTCCATTGGCTCAGTACCTTCAGATTGGTCATTTCTCACCTTGGACAGGTCCTTTACAATCTCAAATCTTCTCCATTGGCCTTTTTCTCTTTGCAGAGGGATAAGGACAGCTGTCCAGCTCCACCTTCTGCCTGCACCTGCACCTCAGATGTTCAAGGACCCCCGGGGCCCCCTGGACTTCCTGTAAGAACCATATCTGACATAGAATAATAAGACATACTGTTGTTTGAGTTGGTTAGATATGGTTATACACTGTCATCTTATCTGTTTTCTACAGGGACCACCAGGTCCTCGAGGACCGAAAGGGGAGCAGGGTGAAGTTGGACCAATGGTATGAAAGTTTGTGCACCACTCTTCTGGAGCAGGTTTATTTTTAATAAGAAAAAAAAGGGGGGTCAGTCAGCACATCCCAGTGTGCAGGTGCACGTTGCTATGGCTAGATACACAAAGAAAATAAAATAAATACAATGCAACAGCACTCTGCAAACCAAATAAAGTACAAAAATGCCATAATAATCTAAAATATTTTGATGCTAATGCTGCACTTATTTAGTAAATTTGAGATTCTTGGCAAATATATTTTGTACAAAATTATCTGGGCCCGTCTGCCACACGTCAAGGCGATCTCTGTAAGACAGGAACCTAACACTATTTCCTACCTGGTATGTGCCATAATAGCCTCCGTATAATTCAGGGGGTGCTGGTTCCACATGGATGCTGGGTCCTTTCTGCCTTTTGCCATTTCTGGTGCTTCAAAGGCCTCCACTAAATCCAGGGATGCAGGTACCAACATGCATTTACTAAATGAGTGCAGCATTAGCATCAAAATATTTTATATTATTATGGCATTTTTGTACTTTTTTGGTTTGCAGAGTGCTGTTGTATTGTATTTATTTTCTTATCTTTAATAAGGAATGTTTCTAAATTACATTTCTATTCATCGTATTCATGAATGATATTAGGAGGACCCAAGGAAGCTTGGCATGCACCCCTACTACTAGGAATGCCAAAATAAGTCAAGACTTTAGATATTCTTTTTTTCTGCCCCCCCCCCCCCCCGAAAGGTGCATAGAAGACTGAAATAACCTATTGCCAGAACCCCTGTTGTTACAAAGTGGACACTCTAGGAGCCAGAGAGGCTGCCCGCACTGTAGCCAATCCATTTATCACATGGACACCCATTCATTTAGATCGGTGGCATGTAGTACTACATATATATGGCCATCCACAGCTGGGGTTCTGAGCCTGTCAATCAGCTGATCCCCACTGGTCCATGTTCAGAAATCTCCAGTGATCAGCTGCAATCACCAGGGGAATAGGAGTTGTAAAGATGAGACAACCATTTAAAGGGGTTGTCCAGCAGCATTCAATCTTTTATATATTGCTTGCGTTAGGTTAAAAATAAAAAAGAAACCATCCTCATCTTCACCGATCCCTTGATGATGCCGTTCTGATGCTGGTCTGAACTGCTTTCCACTTCCCGATCTCACTCGATACACCGGAAATGCCAGGAGATGCCTGCTCAACCAATCTCTTGCTGAGGGGGTTAACCCCTATGGCTATTGATAGGCTGAGTAGGCGTCTCTTGGCATTTCTGGTGTATTGAGTGAGATCGGGAAGTGGAAAGCAGTTCAAACCAGCATCAGAACGGCATCATCAAGGGACATTCGGTGTATCGAGCTCGGACTAAGGCGTGGAGAGCAGCTGGGACCAGAGCATTATCGGAAGCGCCAGAAGATAGATGATGTCCTTTTTTATTTTTGACCCACTGTTAGCCATATATAAAATGAATGCTAGTGGACAACCCCTTTAACAGGACCTTGCAATGGAGATGTCATTGTCCAGCTGTCACAGACTTACAGATGGTCCATTCAGTACCCTGATAACAGCTAGAGGTAGGATGATAATATATATACATTTCAGCTATCAATCCTGTTTCTGCCCCTTTTTCAGAAACATTCTGTGTGAATTTTTGTTTTTTTTTAAATGCCTCCTAAGGTGTCTAATTGTTGTCATGGTAACAGACCCAGGTACCAAGGGAATTATTTAAATTTTTTGGTCTGCTCTAGTCTACATATATCTATTGTACAAAGGCATCAGCAGCCCCCTTCAGATAATGGGGCCTCTGCTAGCTATTCTAGTCCACCCTCCGTGCTGTATTTTCTGGAGTTTCTTACACATCCTGACCTATAAATGAGGAATTTTTTATCATTATACTATTTATCCCCTCGCTTCAAGCTGTGAAGCAGATTGTGCTCTGGGATTTGAATAAAACTTTATTCCTCACCCACCTGCGTTAAATCAACACATCACACATTGGGGAATGAACTGAGAGGAAATGTAATCAACACGAGGGTGACGCTGGTCTAAAATGTTGATGAAATGTAAAACAAGGTGGCAATATCTGTGAAGATGACGTAGGATGCATTATTTTTTTCTTGTTTTTTCGAGTGCAGAGTCTAAACCATTTGTTTCCGTTCCATGTTCTTTAGGGTGAAACTGGAGTATCCGGACAGATGGGTCCAGAGGGTGTTGGAGGGCGAATGGGATCTCCTGGAGCTCGAGGAATGATGGTTACTGGACCAATGGTATCAACAGCTACAATCAATTGCCAGTCGTTAAGCCACATGGAAACATTAGTAAAGAGTAGTAGGCACGCAAAACTCAATCAATAATGTTGAGCGAGCACCTCTGTGCTCGTATGCTCGGGTGCTCTGGCCGAGCACTAGGGGTTGCTCATCAAGTGCCTCGGCCGAGCACCCGAGCATAATGTTAGTCAATGGGACTAAACCAGGCACCCCCCGCTCTGAAGAGGGGAGGGTATCTGGTTTATAGAAAAAGGCCAGAATCGCGACTTCTCCTCTTTTACTCCTTTCACTCGTAAAAGTATGCTAATTAACTGAATTTGTACGCATTAGCACACAATGTGTAAGCATTAGCATACAAATTCATACGCATTAGCCGGAACACCGAGCGGACCCGAACAGCGAGTTTGGCCGAGCATGCTCACTCAACACTATCAATCAACACTGCCTTCATGCTTGCATATTTCCTTCAATACCAAATTTTTTTGTAATAAGTCTTTTTTATTAAGAGTCAAAAGTTGTACAATGGGATAGCAGCAAACAATCAAATGCAGTCATAAAACTAAATCCACTTTTTACAATGTTGTTTAGTCTTTCCACCCTTTGAAAAAAAGTAACAGCCATCTTCCTTTAGCATCGTTGAGATATATATCATGAAAATGACTGTTTAATACCTATATATAACGCTAGTGACATATACAGTTGTAATCCCATTCACTATGACACATAGTATGCCTGTAACCAAGCAAGATTATACAGAGGCTTCAAGCCTGCCCAGGTCTACAACCATCTTGGGACTCAATAAATACTTCATATATGACCTCAATGCCTTCTTTGGCATTCAGACACACTCATGGGATCATGAAGAGTATAAATAGCATAAGGCTTTTGCCTAAATAGAATGATTTGAATGTTCCAAACCTCTTAAAAATAATGACCAAATTTGATGGTCACAGGGAACCACAAAGTTTAGATGCCTACGAGCAGTGAACCTATTTGACAGATACAGTAGATAGATGGGAGCAAAGAAGAAGTCCAGTGTAGCCACCTGCTAAGGGAAGTCCATGCAGCATTAGCACTTGATCTACTCCTGATGTTTCCATTAGATTATTTGCAGATTCCAAACGTCCTAAGAGCAAATTTGATCATACACACACTTGTATTGTTCCTGATGGTGGTTCCAAAAATGGACTTACAGCAGCTGTCTTGACGTCAAGAGTCTGAAACCTAAACATTGACAAAAAAGTTTGTAGTAGAGTTGGTTTCAGGGTTGATTTTAGTTACCTGCACACTTGAATATGCACCCACAATGAGGAGAGCATCTTTGTAGACACAGACGCTTCATGGGGAAGGGAGTTGGAGTCCTGAATAAAATTGGGGGGTTCTCCAACTTACACTTTACACAAGGTTCTAGGAAAATTGTGGTACGTCACACAAATATTTGTTTTATTTCAGGGCCCTCCAGGTATGAAAGGAGAGAAGGGGGACACAGGAAGTCCTGGACTGCAGGTAATATAGGATGAAAAACTTTTCTAAGCTACACATCCATCTCTGTCATCTTACTCTTGATCTTGTGAATTGATTGTGTCTGGGAACTTCATGCATTAGTTCAGATTTTGGGGTTTCTATGACTAAACAATACTGTAAACAATGTGGGGACATTACACCTAGCCTGGGGAGCCTTCTGTCATATGAGAGGGCGCCAGCATTATAAATGGCAGATGACAGGTTGGGAGGGGTTGGTCCTTCTACAAAAAGGGTCAAGGAGCCTCAGGTTCATGCATAAATAAATGATTTGATTTCTCTTTTAGGGTCCCCCTGGTCTGGAGGGCATGCCAGGAAGAGATGGGATGATGGGACCCAAGGTATGTTTGACTCTGACTGTAATGTGTGTTGCTCTATACTGTATATTCATTAAAGAAACCTGCTAATGATGCTTACATCACATGTGTAATCACAGATATAAATGTGTGTGCCTATATATATAACTTGTGTGTGACTTTAGCTATTTTTGTACCTGTGGGATTAGCTGTCTTGCTGTTTTTATTAATAGCTGATTGTGAATGTTTTTCACCTATATAAAACCAGTTTTTATGTCTTAATCATACATTATTCCCCCTCAATCATTCAATATATAACTGAACACGGCTCTGATTTCTAATAACACGGATTACTTTTTCTGTCCATTTTGTTATATTCTTGGAGGTCATTTATTTCCATAATTGAGTTAGTATAGTGTACTGTACTGGCTACAGTACGCATACCTTATGTCCTGCTGCTTTTGTATTCCCGTATAGCAGAAAGCAAGCCAGACCTTAGTGGTGTCCAACCTGTGCCATCTCACAGGATGCATCTCCTGTTATTATGGAAGGGGCACCACTGGCCTTGATGTCCTGAGCACCTGGAACTTGCATCTCTTGGTGCCTAAAACTATGGATAGGCAACTGAATAGGACGGAGCTTCATTCTCTAGTTTATTGTCCTTTGTATGATTTTATTATTTGGGCACTGTATGGGACACTATAAGGGAGACATGAATAGACATTTGTACAGGAAATGTACAGTGAGGCCCATTACAGGCAGCTTGATTTTCTTTGTGCAATGTCTGATGAGATTCTTATGGACCAGTAGGGTTCCTATGATGCCACTAAATCCATTTAACCCCTATCCACAAGATAGGGAGCAAACATCCAACTGCTGGAACCCCAACTGATTATGAGAACGGTGGTCGTGCTCCCCTGAATGAATGGAGTATGTGCACTTCTACACCTTTCATTCCCTATGGGACTGCTTGGCTATTTCTGGCTGTCCTATAGAGAGGAAATTGGGCTTCAGAGTGGATGCTCAAACTGCTGCTCCCTTTATTTGAAATGCTGATAGGGGATAAGTTGATATCATGGCATAACCCTTTAAGTTATGTTGACATAACTCCCATTATGAGCCTGTGTGAACAGGCCCTTAGTCTTGTACCTAAATTGTTTGTTGGCACCCTCCTGGCTGGCACCCAGCACCCAGAGTGTTTATCCCCCCCCCCCAGCTATGTCCTGCCCTTTTCTTGCTGTAGAAATGGCCAAACCATTTATTGTTGCCTTGTCTTGATTACTGTAACTCATTAATAATTGGTCACAGTCCAAACTCACTTAAATCTTCCCTGATTGCAGCAGTGAGGCTCATCCATCTATTCAGCTGCTACACCAATACCCCTGCCTTGAGGCAGTCACTGCACAGTGCTGCAACTACCTATATCTCTTTTCTCATCTTTGTCTACCACCATACCTGTGCTCTATGTTCTTCCAACGATCTAAGGCTAACATCCTCCATAATCCAAACTTCCCACTCATGCCTCCAAGACTTTTTCCTTGCTGCACCAATTCTCTGGAATGCGATTACTCTGACAATCAGAGTAATTTCCATCATCCACAGTTAAGTGCGTCATAAAAACACCTAGAGCCATCACATTACAGAAATTGACTCCTGTCCTTTTATCATTATCATTCCTCAGAACCTCATCCCTTCATCTGACAGTATTCTCCACATTCCATGAAGCATTGTACAAGACAAATTCTTGTCTCACTTCAGTGGGTTTCGGTGGCTGTTATTGCTCCGGTATAGTGATTAGTGCATTGTGTCAGTGACTGATTGCCCAAATTACCAGTCATCAAGGCAGATAATGCCTACAGCCAACATTACTCCAGTTACCCTACTGCCAGGTTCAGTCTGGCCTACTAGAGTACCAGATGGTGGGCCCAAATTTTGACAGTTTGGGTAGATTTACACTGCCTGATTGTTCGGCAGATTATCAGGAATGAACATTCCTGCAAATGCTGGTTCCTGACAATCTGCCCATCTAAATGTGCCGCCACTAACGCAATGAACAAACGAAAAGCTTGTTCATTGGGTGTTCCTGTTGTTCATGCAGGCACATCAATCATCATTTCTGGGCAGCAGATTGTGCAGACTAAACAGGGCTCTGCTGCCCAGAAACAGTTCAGCTGTATGGGAATGAGCGATCACAACAGCGATCCATTGTCCTCATACTATGAAGGAGATCGCTGCATGCAAATGCAGTGGTCTCCTTCACTGGACGAGCTCCTTCTCCACAATCGGCTTTCTTGTCAGCACGTGTAAGCCCGCATTTACTCCTCAAAATGTCCAGCACAAGACAACCCCACTGCTCCAGAGCTGACTTTGGAGACAATCGCTTACCACTAAGTCTATTTTTGGGTTGCTGATGGGTTTTTTTCTAATGCTACCCTATCTTTCGAAGCTACCATTTGAATGATGAAGGAGGGCTGATATTAACGTTTTGCACACCTACAGTTTTGGCACATGTGGATTCTTCTTTGGAACTTTTCTCCACTTAGTTTTCTAAATTGTCAACGTTTGCAGCGAGACACGCATCTCAGTGACAGCTCATTATGCTTCTGAAACTCTCCAGACAAATGTGACCTTTTAATATACAGTTGGATTTTGCTTACTGCAGAGAACAGCAGCTGGTTTTTCAATAAATCACTTTTTTTTGTAATTTCGATAAAGAATGCTAATAGCCATGCACTTGTCATGTTGACTCATAGCTAGAGAAGGCCTGTATAATATACATCATTAGCCATTTGCTGGTGCCCACAACCTTAATTGATTTCAGAATTCAGATGTACTAATACTATATTATTTGACCGCTATATATTTCCAGGGTATACGAGGTGTGGAGGGGATATCTGGAATGCCAGGACCACCAGGGCCTCGGGTAAGAAGCATAAACCATAGGATATCATGCTTTGGTGACCATTGATCTATCGAGCGAATTTTTAAGAGCCCAACACTTAGAATTACCCAATGACTCTTCTTTACACTGATTCCATTACTCCGTGAGCTTAATGAGTTGTTTTCCATGTGGCCAACTTAACGCTATAATCAAATTATCATTAGAGTTAAACGAAGTAAGTTATAAAAAATTAGATTCTGCTGTATTGCCGAATTTCACTAAGAAATTCAATTTGTATGAATTACTTTGTCACCAATCGCATTCCATTATATGTACCAGTCGCAATGACGGGTAAAGGCAATCGTGCTTTCCTTTGTCATTGAACCCCTCATCGCTAATTGTAGCCTTTAAGGGTTAATCAGGGATAAAAAAAATATATATATATATATATATACTCCCCTCATCCATTTGCTTGTGGAGAGGCCGTTCTTGATTGAAGAAACTGTGCAAAATCTCATGCCCCGGCCAGTGCACTGACATGGTGACATCACATGTCACCAGTCATGAGATTGTGCATGGTTTCTTCAATCAAGATGGCCGCGACAGCCTCTCTGTGAGCAAATGGATGAGATAAGATTTTTTTTTTTATACCGGCGTTACAGGAAAAATTAGTTCGTTACCATGAAGCAGAAAGCAATTCGGCTTTGTGGCGAATCAAATTTTTCCAGAAATTGGGAGAAAATCACATTGTCTGATTTTTAAAGAATATATTTGCAAATTATGGTGGAAAATAAGTATTTGGTCAATAACAAAAGTTCATCTCAATACTTAATATATCCTTTGTTGGCAATGACAGAGGTGAAACGTTTTCTGTAAGTCTTCACAAGGTTGGCACACACTGTTGCTGGTATGTTGGCCCATTCCTCCATGCAGATAGACCAGCGATGTTTTGGGGCTGTCGCTGGGCAACACGGACTTTCAACTCCCTCCAAAGGTTTTCTATGGGGTTAAGATCTGGAGACTGGCTAGGCCACTCCAGGACCTTGAAATGCTTCTTACGAAGCAACTCTTTCGTTATCCTGGCGGTGTGCTTGGGATCATGCGGAAAGACCCAACCACGTTTCATCTTCAATGCCCTTGCTGATGGAAGGAGGTTTGCACTCAAAATCTCATGATACATGGCCCCATTCATTCTTTCATGTACACGGATCAGTCGTCCTGGTCCCTTTGCAGAGAAACAGCCCCAAAGCATGATGTTGCCACCCCCATGCTTCACAGTTGGTATGGTGTTCTTTGGATGCAACTCAGCATTCACTCTCCTCCAAACACGATGAGTTGTGTTTCTACCAAGCAGTTCTACTGCGGTTTCATCTGACCATATGACATTCTGCCAATACTCTTCTGGAACATCCAAATGCTCTCTAGCAAACCTCAGACAGCCTGGATATGTACTGGCTTAAGCAGGGGGACACGTCTGGCACTGCAGGATCTGAGTCCCTGGCGGCGTTGTGTGTTACTGATGGTAGCCTTTGTTACGTTGGTCCCAGCTTTCTGCAGGTCATTCACTAGGTCCCCCCGTGTGGTTCTGGGATTTTGGCTCACAGTTCTTGTGATCCTTTTGACCCCACGGGGTGAGATCTTGCGTGGAGCCCCTGATCGAGGGAGATTATCAGTGGTCTTGTATGTCTTCCATTTTCTAATTATTGCTCCCACAGTTGATTTCTTCACACCAAGCTGCTTGCCTATTGCAGATTCAGTCTTCCCAGCCTGGTGCAGGTCTACAATTTTGTTTCTGGTGTCCTTCGACAGCTCTTTGGTCTTCACCATAGTGGAGTTTAGAGTGTGACTGTTTGAGGTTGTGGACAGGTGTCTTTTATACTGATAACAAGTTCAAACATGTGCAATTACTACAGGTAATGAGGACAGAGAAGCCTCTTAAAGAAGAAGTTACAGGTCTGTGAGAGCCAGAAATCTTGCTTGTTTGTAAGTGACCAAATACTTATTTTCCACCATAATTTTCAAATAAATTCTTTAAAAATCAGACAATGTGATTTTCTGGTTTTGTTTTCTCATTTTGTCTCTCATAGTTGAGGTCTACCTATGATGTCAATCAGGGGTGTTGCTAGGGTCTAAAAGATCCGGGGCTCAAGCCCCAATGAATATGGCCCAATTCTCTATGTCGACCCTCGCCCCACCTCTGCTATACAGGAGAACATACCTCACATCCAGGGCCTCCCATGTGATGTCTCCTCTGATGTAGATCTTCTCTGTCATCTTCTCCATTCGGTCCGGACAACTTCTCTCAGCCACCTTGTCTCTGCAGAGTGTGACACACACTCCTCAAATTTCTATCATCATCCCCCAACCTGGAATCCCCAGAGTGTTATCCCGCTGCTCGCTGTGCCCCCAATACCCCCAAATACTATCCTGAAGAAATAATAGTGCCCCCCAAAGTAATAGTCCTACCAATAGTATTTCCATCTTTAGTAACACTCCAGCCTACAGTGACCCCAGCACTGATAATGCTCCCCAAGAGTGCCTCCATTAGTAAAAGAGTCCTCCAGTATTAATAATGTCCTCACAGAGCCCCCAGTAGTAATAAGGCCCCCTATTGTTCCCCCAGTGGTAATCAAGCTCTCTACAGACCCCTCATAGTTCTCTTAGTAGAAATAAGGCGGATCTATAAGTCTCTCCTATAGAGCCCCCAGTAGTAATAAGAACGTCTAATGTCCCCTGGATTTATAATATCCCTACAGTGCCCCCAGTATTGATATCGCTCCCCCTACTGTTATAATGCTTACCCTGAAGTGGCCGCTGTAGTTATATTTCTCCCTTTAGTGTCCTCAGAAATTATAATTCCTCAGCCCCTCCACACTACAGTCCCATGTAAATAAAGCTATTTCCCTCCACAGTAGAGTCCTGTGTAAATAACATCACACCATCTCTCCAGCCCCCTCCAGTATACAGTCCATTGTAAATAACATCCCTCTCTATCTACAGCCCCCTCCAAATACAGTCCCATGTAAATAACATAATTCCCACCCATAGCCGTCATAAACATACAGTCCTATGTAAATAATATCCCCCCACTGACAGCCGCCTTCAACATACAGTCCCATGTAAATAACATCACTTCCTTCCCACAGCCACCTCCAACATGCAGTCCCATGTAAATAACATATACCTGCCCTCAGCCACCTCCAACATGCAGTCCCATGTAAATAACATTACTCCACGCCACAGTCCCATATAAATAACAGAACCCTGCCCAAGTCACCTCCAACACACAGTCCCATGACAACATCCCTCCCTTCTGCCCTAACATACAGTCCCAGTTAAATAACCACAACTTCCAGCATCCCTCTGCTTCTCCCTTCACTTACCTCTTCTGATGTAGCAGAGCTCACTGCAGCTTCTTCCCCACAATTCTCCTCTTCAGTTTAGAAGACAGGGGTTGAAAAGGACCTGCGATGATGTCAGTCATGTGACCAGTGCAGGATTGGACGGCACTGATCACATGACCTGTGATGTCATCACAGGTCCTACATATCTTGCAGTGCGTTAGATTCAATTGTTCTGCCGTCCTGTCTAACAGGCAGGACATTCGGGGCCTGGGAGAAAACATCAGGGGCCCAGGCCCTGAATGTTTTAGCCTAGCAACGCCCCTGATGTCAATTACAGGCCTCTCTCATCTTTTTAAGTGGGAGAACTTGCACAATTGGTGGCTGAATAAATACTTTTTCCCCCCACTGTATCTGGTCTTAAAGTCAGAAAAAAAGGACAAAGTCTTTTTTTACTGAGTACAAAATATTACTTGTGGTACACCCAGTAGCAGCAAATTCTAAGTGCAGTTTCTCGCACCTGATGAGGAGGTATGGTCAGGAGTGGGATTCAAATTCTTAACAACAGGTTCCCTACTTAATGGCGGACATGCGGCGTCACGACACGTGTTTACATACATACACCATATATATATGCAACACCCATGCACATAAATAGACCATATACATGGTACAGATACATATATACACCATATATATACAACACACATAAATACACCATATATACACTACACACACATACTACTCAACTTTTGAAAAGTCTAAGGAGCCAAACTATGAGCACCGCAACAAGTTTTTTAAAGCTCTGACCCACACCTCTAACTCCACCCAATGTCTTTCTGTACATGTCCCGACCCTGCCTAGTCTCCATTGTGCCCCCCACACAGTAGTTATACCAGATCTGGGATGGTTGGGAGGTAAGCATACATAAACAGACTATATAAACAGTACACTCACATAATTACATATACAATATACATCATACGGTATATAATTTACACATAGGCTACACTTACAGTAGATTTACCTACTTCATATACATTTTATACACATTTGTACCTAGCACTAAAGACATCTCCATCATGTGTCAGTAATACCCCCATAGTGTCCCCCATCATGTGCCAGTAATGCCCCCAAAATGTGCCAGCAATGCCCCCATTGTGTCCTCCATCATGTGCCAGCAATGCCCCCATAGTGTCCCCCATCATGTTCCAGTAATTTCCCCAGTTGATGCCCCCATAGAATGCCACATAAAAAAAACACTAATACTTCCCTCCAGCGATGCAATACAGGCCTCTTGCGGCCTGTGTCCTTCGCAGCACCAAGCCCGGCTCAGGCGGACGCGATTACGTAATTGCGCCGCCTGCGCCGGCCTCTGATAGGCTGCGGGCCTAGTGCCTGCAGCCTATCAGAGGAACAGGAGAGGGAGACACCTCTCCCTGCTGCAGTGTTCATCTGTACCGCCGTCCTGAAGATGGCAATACAGATGAATGTAGGGAGGTGCAACCGGAGAACCGGAGGGAACCGGCTTAATCCCATGCTTGGGTATAGTGGCAGATTGGATGACTAAATATTGGCCCTTGTGGCAATAGGTGTCCACTGTAAGGTTCAGACTTGACCTTTATCTGGCCTAGTAATGGTTTGGGTGATGGGTGCCTGAGCAGTAATCACTCACCCTTCAGCATTGTCTGTTATGCAGAATTTTGCTGATCACTGTGCTGTCTTGTTTCTCAAGTACTCTCTTGAAGCTCAAAGGTCTTTTTCTCTCTGGAGAAGTAAATATCGTTCCCAGAAGCAGGAGCTCTAGAGTGTGCTTCCTCTCCTCACTGTAGCTACTCTGGAACTCTCCCTTCTGGCAGAAGCAGGACCAGCCCATTCCTATGAAGAGGGGAGGAACAGGGTGGTTAGCCCTGTTCCTGCCAACCTTTTGCCATCCATACCTCTTCTGGCTGGTACTTACTCCCAAAACATAAAATATATAACAAAACACAATACATAACAATAAAAAATTTTTGCAGATCTATAGTGTTGGATTGTGTGTGGATTTAGGACCTCATTATATATGTTTGACCCAGGTCTTGCACCAATTCTTAAATGTGAAATTTTCTTATAACCTAACCTATATTGTGCCATAAGTAAGACCACCCACATGACTAATAAGCTCAGAATGAGGCTACATTCACATCTGCTTTGTTAATTCTGGTTTTGAGATCCAGCAGAGGATCTCAAAACCGGAATTAAACAGATCCGTGTCATTTACATCCAGATGCATCAGTTTCGGCCAGTATGAAAATTGTTGTAAGCCAATATGCGGCGGATCCGTTTTTGTCGCTAACAAAGAAAAAAAAAAACAGATCCGGCGCCATTGACATATATTGATTTCCATGCGGTTTGTTCCGTTTTGCAAACTGGACACAAAACCACAGCTTGCACCAAAACGTAATGGATGCATACTTATGCATTATGATTAGTTTTGTCCCCGTTGACAATGAATGTGGGCAAAACTGAACCGTTTAATACCAATTTTGAGATCTCAAAACCCAGAATTAAAAAACGTAGATGTGAGAGTAGCCTTAGCAGAGGTTGAAATTGAGAAACAACAAGTTATACTGAGTCTTTTCCTACAGACCTATATATCAATCTGCTCAGCTCATCCTGCCCTATAACATACTGCCTACAGATTGAATTGTATTGTCAGTGTGACAAAGGGATACCTTTAGGAAACTAGGTGGGAACAGCTATATTTATAGGCTTGTGCTCAATCCGTTATAAGTGCTTCATTCATACTTTGTGATTTGTTGAACTTGATCTAGAATAGAACAGAAGATCTATTTGTTATAGTGGCAACAAGCCTTATATATAGGGCAACATTTATATATAGAATTCCTATAATACATAGCCAGAGACCAGGAAAGCGAGGCCGGGAAAATACCATGCAACTGTGAGACATTTCAAATTGGTCTCATTACATATAATATATTACAGACATTTAGAGCTGGAACACCAGAAAATCTAGATAAGTCAGAAATAAGTACATTGAGATATATTGGTGCTGCATGAAAACAGATGACCAAAATTAATGACTTTTTCACACTTCGTTCCTTGTATTTAGAAAGGATTTCTGGGTAATCTGCAGAGATAAACATCATCCAGGTCCTTTCCTGATCTATGGCTTCTGTATAAGCTGTGTGGTACTGCAGCTCAGCTCCATTCATCTGCGATACTAGTCACCATGGACAAGTATTGCACTATTTCTGGGAGAAGTAGCCACATTTTTCAATTCTAATTTGTTTGGAACATAAGACACTTTGGGTATGTGGCTTTGTGGTGTGGTAGGAGGAGGGAATAGCTTTCATTTGCTGTCTCATTGGGACCAGGGTATAAAGAGTGATGTTAAAAGGGTTTTCTGACATTTTAATACTGATGACCTATCCTATGAATAGGTCATCAGCATCTAATCGGTGGGGGTCCGACACCTGGGACCCCCGTCGATCAGCTGTTTTGAGAAGGCACCAGTGTTCCTGTTGAGCTGCTCCTAGGCCATGTAACCGATGAACGTGTTGTCACTGGCCTAGGAAAAGCACAGAGAAGGCCACAGTGCTCACAGGAGCTCCGGTGCCTTCTCGGGGGTACCGAGTGTCAGACTCCCACCGATCAGATACTGATGACCTATCCTGAGGATAGGTCATCAGCACTAAAATGTGGAAAAACGCCTTTAAGTCTTGTACTATACAAAGAAATTCATAGGTTGATACTATGCCAAGTAGACGGAATCAAAATGCATAGAAGGCAAGATCCAATCTCACTATTCCATACATTAACTACATGAACATTGTCGGAACTATATGACCATATGTTGGCACTTAAATGCCCATATGTGATTGTTCTTCACAAAACCTCTTAGTACTTCCATTATCCCAATGGCATTGCTATGCAGAGACTGGAAGAGGTCTTCCTCAAACAATTGCCATTGTAATTTCAGACTTTTTAGTGACTGCTCTGCCATAGGAACCCAGTACAATTTAATGCTTCATCCAAAGAGGACTTGGTAGTGAGACTGGCAACCAAGCACTTCAGAGCTCAACTGTCCAGTTCTGTGAACTTGTGTGTACACCACACCATCACTGAGATGTTATTCCAGGACACTTCCTTACTGTTGACCAGGGTAAAATTTTGACCAACTGACTTGTTAGAAAGTCATCTTTTTATGGTTGTGCAACATTGAAAACCATCAAGCTCTAGAGTGCCACCCATTACACAGCTGATCTTTGCCAACATACTGTATGCACCTGTTGGTAGTAGATGTTGGTAAAAGGGCAGTCAATGTATTGGATATGCAGTGTATGCATAAACTTAGTGTACTGGGGTCCTAGGTTTGAACCAGAGGCATTATCTGCTTGAAGCTTGTACATTGCCCCCTTGCCACCTTGCATACAGCTGTACTTCCACTTAGTTCTCAATACTTCACCTTCTTGATTCTTACCTTCTTAACTTGAAAGACTCTCTTCATAGCTTGTAGTAAACCGAAGTCCGAACCATTTATAAACTACCCCCTATCCCCACCCCAATCAACAAGGCCCAACATTGGTAGTGCCACCTCTCGATTCAGGTTCACTTTCATTTAGACTTTTGATGTGACTTTGAATCCTACAAGGTGAACTTGTAAATTGACTATTGCTGTTAGGTGGGCTGCTATGGGCAACTCAACATCAAGCAGAACAATTGCATTACTTCTCCATATCCTATACACCACCTTCAAAGCATAACTTCAAGGCCTAGTTTATATAGAGCAGAAGTCATGCAGTTCTTGCTGCCCAAAATAATTAGTACAAAAAAGAAGCAGCGATTGGAAATGTTCAGAGAACTGTTTCTATAAAAGACTGTCATGAAGTACCACATATACTGTATGAAACTTAAACGATAGGGTCTATGTCTTCCTGAGGAGCCTGTGAGTAAATTTATTTGAATTACATAATAATGACCAAGATGATGCCGGACCCCCCCTACCTTTTCTTACGTTGCCCATACTAATTTTTATTTTGGGTAAGGGCTCATGCACAAGAATGTGTACCGCCCGTTCCGTGCATTGGGGACCGCAAATTGCGGTCCCTAGTGCACTGGCAGAGTCCATGTGGCTGGCGCAGATGGATGCAGACCCATTCATCTGTGATCCGTCCGCACCGCAAATGTTCTGTGCCTCCATTCCACACCAAACCAAACTATAAGGTTATGTTCAGACATAGGATTTTGGACATGGGTTTCAGCATGGATAAGTCACAGGTCCATTCTTGGGGCGTTTACTGCGCAGACCCCTCGCAAAGTCTCAGCCTGTCGTTTAGCTCCATTCAGTGAAACACAATGGTCCACATGAAAACCCACGGCAGAAGCTGCAGCATAGGTTAATTGGTAGAGCTAGATAATTATACTGTATTGCTTTTATTTTTCTCAGGGCATACAAGGACTTCATGGTCTCAAAGGCAACCCTGGTGATAGGGGTCAAGTTGGTGATGTTGGGCCCACGGTATGTAGATTAGAAGGCTATAACACTGTATCTGGCATATACTTATGGCTTTAATAACTCTATCCATTGGTTGCCCTGCTTGTAGGTACAATATATCTTCAGTAAAGTCTGCATTGTACATTTTGACTCAAGCTGATTGATATTTTCTCTTGGTCGTTTCTGAACATATAATCCCTTCTAACACCCTATGACTATTTACAATATACCTGTATGTCATCTAAACCAAAAAATGATCTTCAATGGGATAGCAATTTATTGCTATGACTGTATCTAATGTGATTTTTGCTTATTATTCTCCTCCTCTGCAGAGGGAGATAACCACACTTTATGTGAACTCTCCTCTGGGTGGTGCCTTTAGAGGTAATGCTCCATATGGCATTGTATGAGTTTCTTTTACACCATTGAAGCTTGCATTGCAATCCGAACTCTGGGTTTATGTTAGTAAGATTCCCAGGGTTAAAGTATTGTCCAGGATTAGAAAAAAACATGGCTGCTTTCTTCCTGGAATACTAAATACAATACCATCCACAACCCATGAAGTCATGTTTCTTCTCCTTCTTCTTCTTCTTCTTCACCTTTAATTTTAAGTAAGACCCTCCATGCCACTGTTTGGTCACCCGATGGAAAAACATTAACTGACTGCTGGCTGTAGTAGTAACTACCACTGCTAGACATGCTGTACTCTAAAGAATGACTGGGACCAACGCCTCAAAGTTCCTCTATCATTCCAAGGTTTCTGGTTACAATCTGCCAGACTGTAATCCATTCTCTCATTAGGTTTTATCTTTGACCCAATTTATATTTGTTGTTTTCTCCACTTCATAGGGTCTTCCTGGAACCCGTGGAGAGAAGGGAGAGAAGGTGAGTGACAATTAACACAAGACTAATTGCTTGTCTCTTGATTAAAGACATCTTCCTTATCCTGTGCAATGCGAAGGGACAGGAAATCATTGCAGACCAGCTGAGCTCTCATCTCTGAGCTCCTGCCATTGATTGCCAGTCACTCGTAAGAATTTTAGTGACATGTAAGGTAAAGGTCAGTCCTTTTTATCACAGGGGGAACCTCAGGCCATTGCGACAATTTACCAGTTGGTGCATCAGGTGTGCGAGAGGCTGATCCAAGGTAAGTCCCACTTGCTGCATCCACCCCACTCACAGAATATTCCAGGCAAAACTAATACAATCTGTTCTGCTTAGTATAAGGCATGATTGGGTAGGGCATGGCACAGGGATTCTATCTATTGTTTTTTTTTATCCCTGTTGTCATGCCCCACCCCTTCAAGCCCCACGCTAGGCAAAACACTGAATATTAAAGGATTTTTCTGAGTCTTTTGTACTGATGACCAGGATAGATCATCAATTATCGGTGGGTTCCGATGCCTGGCACCCTCATCAATCAGCTGTTTTAAGAGGCTGCAGCACTATGGTGAGGACTACGGCCTCTTTGCAGCTTACCAGGCACATTGGATAGTGGCTGTGCTTGGTATTGCAGCTCAGCCCCATTCACTTGACGTTACTGGCCTAAGAAGAGGCCACAGCGCTCGCTGAAGTGCAGCAGTCTCGAACCCCCACCGATGACCTATCCTAAGGATAGGTCATCAGTGGAAAACCACTTTAATTTTGCTGTTCATCTAAAAATAAACTTCTAATATCCTGCCTTGAAACAACTTGAAATGATTGATATTATAATACATGCATATTAAAAATGTTAATAGTGTTTTGGACTAGTTCAATGTGCTCCATTTGATGTCTCTTCTGTAGCTCATTTGATAAAGCTGGATGCGGTGCTTAGAGAACAAGATATACAGCCTGTTCCTGTGTGGGATACGGAATTAAAAAAGGGGGAACCAGGGCCACCAGGACCCCCAGGGCCACCAGGGCAACAAGGAGAACCAGGTGTTAATGGGGCATCAGGACAACCGGCTAGAAACGGATATCCAGGAGAAAGAGGTACTGATGTGTCTGAGGCTTGATTTACATTCATGAAGTCAAAAAATGACATTTACGAATGCTATGAGCAGGTCTAGATTTGCACTAAAATGTGGGACATTTTCTGGCTTTAGTATTAATAAAACTTTTAGACCATGCTCCCAGTAAACCATGCCCGTGTTCTTAACTTTTGTCAAGCGCAGTGTAAAAAGTTACTTTTTTTTTGCACAAACTGCAGCTTTCTGCAAGGCTTTGTACAAATTGTCAATTATTTATGCCAAAAACGGCCATAAAGTTGTTTACAAATACAAATTTCCCACCAATGTGTATTGCAGGGCATCAAGGGGCAAAGCATCAAGGGGCATTCTTTCTTTTGGTGATATTTGCCTATGCCAATCACCACTCTGGCCCTGCACTAGGCATGACACTTTGGCTGTGTTTTTTTAAAAAAGGGGTTATCTAGGATTTTTTCTTTTTTAAAACTCCTCCACCCCATTGGTACCTGTTATCTGCTTCCCACCGCTCTATCCCAGTTCTGTTGTTCCCGGGTTGTCTTCACTCCACTTCCAGTCCTTGCCCATCAATTTCTGCACAGACCGGGTTCTGTGTGCCACGGCGGACCTCTGTGGTGATGTTTCCCTAATTGACATGTCACTGCTGGTCACATGCTGCTTGAGGACATGCCACCATTGAAGTCAGTCATTGGCTGGAGTGGCGCACGTGATCTCGTCTGTGCGGAAGTTGACAGGTGGGGACTGAAAGTGCAGTGGACAGCCCATGAACCATAGAGCTGGAATGGAACGATGGGAAGCATGTAATTATAGTTCTCTTTACAGGTACTGCTGGCGGAGAAAGACAAAAATCCTGCACAACCCCATTAAAGGGATTGTGTCATCTCAGACACTTGGGGCATATCGCTAGGGACCTCTGGGACCTGCATCTATCTTGTAAACGGAGCACCGCGCATGCGTGGCTGCTGTCCATTCATTTCTCAATTAGCTGGCTCGGCTAATTACGCGGGCCCTATAGAAATGAATGTGAGCGGTGGCCATGCAAGCACAGTGTGTTCCCATTAATTTCTATGGGGATTCCGAAAGTAGCTGCTCGGCTATTTTTAGTGGGCCAATAGGAAGGTTTGGTGGTGGCCGGACCTGGCAACTCCGGTCACCACTTTGCTGGCCTCCTGTTAGGCTTTGTTTTAGGCCTCTTTCACACTAGCAGCAGCACGGATCCGGCAGCGCTCCGGCCCCACACATGTTGACACAGACATTGGGACAAGACACAGACAATGCTGCGGTTTTCTCTCCGGTCTGAAGACGGAACGGAATGCTTTTAGGAGCATTCCGTTGTCTTCAGTTCAGTTTTGTCCCCATTGACAATGAATGGGGACAAAACGGAAGCATTTTTTTCCGGTATTGAGCCCCTATGACGGAACTCAATACCGGAAAATAAAAACGCTAGTGTGAAAGTAGCCTTAGAGATAGATGCGGGTCCCAGAGGTGGGACCTGCACCTATCAGACAATGAGGGCATATCCTAGTGATATGCCCTCATTGTCTGAGATGAGAATACGTTTTATCCCATATTTTGCATCTTTTTCTGTTCCATTAGAAAGCAGAGTTTAATGGTGCTACACCATACAATTCCTCCTAAGATAAACATGTACCGCAAACAAGATACAGATTGAGTTCCATTAACATCTATACATTTGAGGGCACCAAAAGGTGTTTGAAAGTGACCCCCACAAACAAAACACATTTTGGCTTGGCAGATGGTGGTGTTAACCAAGAATTGGTGAATGACCCACAAAATTTTATATTTTTTAGACCTGTTGATCGTCTTAGGAATAGCCTTTGACATGCTTTACTAGGAATGGTTGGCTGTGGTGTCTTGGGTAGTGTTCTTCCTTTTGGAGGTAGCTGATATATTTTTGTGCCTAAGTTCATAAGTAATGTTTAGAAAACTACAGCTTTTAGAATTAGTGAAGGTCTCAAGACTAGCCACCATCTGCAAAATGGAATTTTACAGTCTTATTGTGCTTTGTTTATGAAAGCATCTGCTTTAAGGTCCTTTTACACGGGCCGATTATCGGCCGAAAAATCGTTCCTAGGAACGCTAGTGCCGATAATCGGCCCGTGTAAAAGTGGCCCTAATCAGCCGACGAACGAGCAAAACGCTCGTTCGTCGGCTGATTGGATCTTTTGGTTTCTACAAAAGATCCAATCTGTCGGGCGCACATCGGCCTGTGTAAACAGGCGATGTGCGCCTGACAGTATGGAGCTTCCGGGCCGCACGAGCGATACAGCAATCACTCGTGCGGCCCGGCGCTCGATTCATCGGGCCGTGTAAAGGCTCCCTGCCCGAGCGCCGATATCGCTGATCGGCGCTCGGGAAGAGAGACACATCGGCCCGTGTAAAAGGGCCTTTAGGCTTGGAGAGTAGTTGTTTTTAATGCTAGACTACAACCTGGAACAATACTTAATGCAGTTAAGAACTTTTGCCTGTTTCTATGGCTACCTCAATCAAGTTTAGGATTTAAAATCTGCACAGTTTATCAGTGGCCAATCTGCTTTCATGCTTTATGTATCTGACATCTCTTTTCCTAATGTACTATCTAAACTCCTCATCATATAACATTCATATTTTATTATAGGTCACAAAGGATCTCAAGGAGAGAAGGGTGCTCCAGGGCAAGGGAAAGAAGGACCCTCAGGACCTCCAGGTGCAATTGGTCAGCATCTTCTTTTTGCTCAAATTTCAATTGTAATAGGTAATATTTTCAGATTCTCAGATTTTCATATGTGTTACAGGTCCACCAGGAACAGAAAGTTTTGGAAATCGTGGCCCTATAGGTTCTCCTGGGGTTCCTGGTCCTCCTGGAGCTCCTGGGATCTCTGGCTATCATGGACCTCCTGGAGTAGCAGGAGACTGTCATTCATCACCATGCTTTCCAGGTACTTAAAAAAGAAATAACCAAAACTGCTCAACAAAGTGTACAGTCTGCAATTGTTCATTGGTTCTGGTAGTGATAACACAAATGTTGAATTACTAACACTTGAGGACACTATTGACAGTTGTCATCTGTCATTAGTTTTTCCATCTGTCCTCCCATTTCTCCAACATTGACGTCATTGGGACCTCATTCATTTCTCCATCTATTCTTTTTTCTGTTGGAGGCCATGGAGAAAACTAGCTTGACAACAGTTGATCGTCTTCCACCTTCCAACTATTTTCCTTGGAGCAAATTAGTGAAGATTCATCATGACCTTATTTTGGTGGCTGTAATGTGGCTGTCTTTTAGCCACTGGTTTATGGCTGAAAGTCGTGGCCCGACCATGGATCTAATGACCCAAGTTAACAGTATTATAGTTCAGGTCATTAAATCAGCAATGGGACAGAACTTGTGAACTTAATATGAACACTGACATATAGTTGCATTAGGTACACCAGAATGAGGCCTTTAGGCTATTGGACCAGAATTGGGATTGATAGACATTCTTGACCCTTCTATCTCCAGTTGCTCAAGATCCGAACGTCATTCCCTGAACCTACGTTGTCACTATCAAGATGGATGCATAGGACTTTTATATCAAGAAGATCTAGCAGGGACCAAGAAACCTTCCTTGATGTTGGGAGTACAACCTTCATTTAAATTTTACTATAATTAATGACCTTTTTTGGGGTCAGGTTAATGGACTACAACTGACATAAAAAAGGACCAAGGGATCATCTACAGTATTATGACCAAAGAAATGTTAGATCTGTGTTTGAGTTATACAACATTAGAAACACATGGCTGTTTTCTTCCAAAAAGGGCACCACATCTGTATTTGGTCTGTGTGAGGTATTTCATCTCAGCTCCACTGAAGTAAATGGGGCAGAGCTGAAATACCACACAACTTCTGAACAGGCCTGGTGCTGTTTTGTGAAAAAACAGATATGTTTTTGTAGTTCTGTAGAACTCCTTTAAGGAAAGGACGATGTTTCTTCTATATGTACAGGAGTATTGATGACCTCCTACTTTCTTACATTATATTATGCCTCTATATACACATTTCTATCTTGTATTCATCAATGTCTTCATGAACAGCAGTAATGGTGACCTACGGCACTTAAACCTCTAGCATTGATTATGTTACTATTATAGTCATATTGCTTCCAGATTCCCAGGACATCCCATGGGTGACAAAGTGGCAGAATTCTCACAATTGAGTGTGAGTGTGTTTAATTTATGGATCAAGGGCAAACTAATGGTTCTACACCATGACAACACCTTTAAATTCATGGAAATAGGGATGGATTTTCATATTTTCCTGATATAGAATCACTCTTATCCATAGGCTGTGTCTGGTATTGATGATCTCATTCACAAGTTAAAGGTGCCCATAATCAGTCTGAAGTTGATTAAAACATTAATTCAACTGAAACGAACGGTTGTCGGTTGCAGTTTAACAACGAACGATCATTTCACCTGACTAATAATACGGTAATTATCAGGAAAGAAGTTGGCTGGGTCGGATAGTCCACGAAAGGTCTTTCCCTGAAATACATTTTGGGAAGGTTCCCCAAAAAATTGTTTGCCTTGTGCCCAGTATCATTGAACATGTTCAGCCCGTATAAATGGCTGCAAAGGTCAGTATGTTTATAGCTGCTTCAGTGTAATAATCGTTCACCAGACAATCATTCATTCAGTGCCTATTTCTGCCTAATCTGTGTGGTCACCTCAAGTGTCGTACTGGAATGGAGATGGACCTCCAATAAATATACAGCAAGGAGGTAAAATATGAGAACTGGAAAAGATGTAAATGAAGACAGGATTCTGTAAAAATAGTCTTCAAAATTCATTATTTTCACAATAAAAATATATTTTGCATATAATGCCTTCACTTCATAGTTTACCATGTGCTTCAATAATCTCACTAATGTGCAACTATATTCTTGGCCAGGCAGTATTACAGCTATTATAGCCTTGTACATATGGTGATTGAAAAAATTCAAAATTTTCTTCCTAAGGTTCTTTATTTTTTAGTAGTACAACAAAAAAATATAAAAGTTTGGTATCGCAGTGTTCGTATTGACCCTCATATGAATGGAAAATTTAAAAAGTTATAGCTATTAGAAAGTTGGGAGTTAAAATCGAAAATGCAAAGCCAGAAATAGGCCCTGTACTATATGCTCCGAAAACAATACAAATAATGTAGAACTTTCAAAAACAGACTGAGAATAAAAATTAAAATGTACACATTAAGGCTACATTCACACGGGCGTTGTGTTTTGCAGATCTGCAAAACATGGATACCAGCCCATGTGCGTTCGGCAATTTGCAGACTGCACATGGCCGCGGCTATCATAGAAAGTGCCTATTCTTGTCTGCAATTGCGGACAAGAATAGGACATGTTCTATTTTATTTGCTGGGCTGCGGCACGGAGCAACTGATGTGGACAGCACACGGTGTTGGTCCCCAGGAAAACAACGCCCGTGTGAATGTAGCCTAAAATTGTAAATGGCTCTGTTCTGTCAAATGGAAAACAGAAATTATTTTTAACACTGTAGACATGAATCCCTTTAAAAAATAATGATTTCTATTTTCCAAGTGTAAAATTGAAAACTATACAAATATATACTATGAACCAGATGGTATTTTGCTTTAAAAATGTATTAGGGTTAAAACCAGATGGGCCGAATATAGTGGATGGATCAAACATGGCCGCTGGATAATTGCCTTATTGCCATAAGGCCTCATGCACACGGCCGTTGCCTGGCCTTTCCACTATTGCGGCACGCAAGGTGCGTTGCTGGAACAGAGACACAGAACCCCACAGAAGTACTATGGAGTGCTTCCGCAAATTGCGGTCCCCAATGCACGGAACAGCCAAACAATGGCCGTGTGCATGAGGCCTAAGGGACAGGAGCCTGAAAACTAGTAGCTGCCATATAATTTGTTGGCCAAACAGGGGCTGTGGCTGGTACGGGGTTAGGCTGGTTAGGTACGTGGCACAATATGCAAATTATTCCTGCGGTGGTCTGCAATCTTCTGAAAATACCCCTTTTGTATGAAAATTACATAAAGGGGCCCCATGGGCCCAATAGTTGACCATTATATACATTTTACCTAATAATTAATTTATACTTACCTTTAACCCTCGCATCCTGAAACTACATACTGATAAAAGAGAAAGGAGAAACGGTTAAGGGGCATTCCCAGAATGACAGAAGAAGAAAGATCCCCCCACCCCACCCTAAGTTGTGAACCCACTTCTCCAACCCCAACTGCTTCCTGTCCTACAGGTGGAAGACCCTTCTTCTGCCATCTCCTTTTCCACGTCATCTAATACTGATATGTCACAGGAACATCAAGCTCCTCCTCTCTCTTGCTGACTTTTCTCAGACATTGAGACCACAAAAGATGATTTAGAAGAAGTAAAGCCAACAAAAGATGAGGATGGTCATCATTAAGACCTGGCCCCCCCGAAGGGGTGTATAAAAAAATGAATATTTTCCATATTCTACTACATACAACTTCCATAGTCAACTACATGGAAATGGGGGGATTGTAGTACCAGCAAATTGGCCAGGTGCACATTCAGTTTCTGCACTGTTGGATGAGTGCCCGCATACTGCCCAGACTGCTGGAGAGGTGGTGCGGGCCACTGGGAGATGCAGTGGTTACTGCATCAGGCTGTAACACTAAATGAGTGGCACGGTTTTTCCACATCACTTTATAGTGATGCTCCATGTGTTGATGCTCCAACATTAGCACCCTGGCCGCGCCTCACCTTCTGCCCACACATCCTGCATTCTACTTCCCTAGTCAACTGCATGGAAATGGTGGGACTGTAGTACCTGCAACTTGGCCAAATCCACGTTCTGTGCAGTTGGATGAGTGCACTGCCACGGTAACATCCCCAGCGGCTTGGTGAAAAATTCCCACACTGGCGAGTATGGCTTTTTCTCTCCAACACTGCGTGATGCCTGCCTGCCACTGCTTTTATGAACCCGTGAACTGCAAGTGTGTTCCTCACAGGTAGTCTCCCAAATAGAAGACGGTGTATACCTCCCGTGTTTGACTACAGATCTCCCACTGCTTTCACCCTGCTGTCTCATGGGTATGTTCCACCCTGCTGTCTCAGGGGCACTCTTTCACCCTGTTGGCTCACAGTCACGCTGCCACCCTCGCCCCCTAATGATGAAGATGACCCCTTTTCACCCAGCTCACACGTGCGATCATCTGCTTGGTTGTCATATGTGTCACCCTCACCTGTCTCTTGCGCACTTCCCTGACCTCTTGCAACATGTGCTCCTACCCAACTTTCATCATCAGTAGTTGCATGCCTAGAGGAGTCTGCAGCGGACCTCTCCTCCAAGTATGGGATGGCCTGTAACTGCTGACTGTCCATAGAAGGCAGTACTATAGTAATTATATTCTTGTACATAGGTGGCAGTATTATACACTACTGGAAAATGAAAAAGAATGATTAAGCTGAGATCCAGCATCTGTATAATGGCATCTCCCCTTGCATCACAACAAGGGGAGATGCCAGTCAGTATTAATGTGACTCTTCCCCAACATATACCCTGCTGCAGAACCCAAAATAAAGGGTGCATCACCTTGGTTGGGTAAACATTGACTAAGCACCACTAGCAGTCTATAATTTGTCAATCTCAGCTTAATCACATTAAGTATTTATATTCTTTATATTCTTGTACATAGATACAGTATTATAGTCGTTATAATCTTGTACATAGGATCAGTATTATAGTAATATAATCTTGTACATAGGGGCAGTATTATAGTAGTTATATTCTTGTACATAGGGGGCAATATTATAGTAGTTATATTCTTCTACATAGGATCAGTATTATAGGAGGTATTCCCTTGTATATTGGGGACAGTATAATAGTTGTTGTATTCTTCTCCATGGACAGTATTTTAGTTGTTTTTAAGGGTAGTGCTGTAGTCATTTGTACCAGTATAATACATCTATTATACTTTGAGAACAGAGCAGGTTTCTTCCCCATCAATGTTACAATCAGTCTTATTACTGGTATGTTATATGGGGGAGTGTGGCACACTGCAAAATTACTCTTCGATGACAACAAGCCCATTTAGTCATTTCTTGGTTCTTCTCACAGTTTTTGTAATAGGGATGTAAGAATTTTTACAAGGAAAACGATCTGAATACCTCATTATACACACACTGTGCCCTTCACAGATTTAACAGCTATGTTCCTTTTTTTCCACAAGTCCCTATGGTTTTGGTAAGTTGAATGTTCATTGCTGTCACATGCCTGCTTTGCTGGCGGCGAGGGATGCGTCCAAGCTTTAAATGTGTCCTTCAGACAATATGAGCTGTTATACATTTCTTTACCAAGATCTACTAGGGCAGTGAATAAAAGATGGTCTGATATCACTGGAGTACATGCTGCCTTTGTATTGAGATTTAAAGGCAAATACATTAGGGTGTATTTGCCCTTTAAACCCTGTCCACTGGATAGGAGATAACTGTTAGGGCTCATGCGGACAAGTATAGGACATGTTTTATCTTTTTATGTGGAGCTGCGGCACAGAGCTGGCTCTGTGCCGCGGCTACCCACTCCCATAGAGGTGAATGAGGCCGCATCTATTCCGCAATATTGCGGAATAGATGCGGACCCATTCACACGGTCGTGTGAATGGGCTCTTAGACTTGGGGACTCCCACTGATTATCATAATGGAGTCTCCATTCTCCCATATGAATGGTGTGGCAGGTTGAGCATGTGCTCTGCCATTCCATTCATCACCAACAATAAAACAGTATGCAGTATACACCTATGCTCCCTCTAGTGGTGGCCATGGGAAGCCAGAATTGATTCCTTTGAGTCTATGGAAGGAATTAGGGGTACTGTATCAGCTGTATATTAAGTAATTAGTCTGACCTAAAATGTCATGGCGATAATAGGTAGAGATTCAGTTTAAAGAGATTCATATCCATCCAGGTTTTATTGGAGGCACAAGCCACTGAGTTCCTCATCAGAGCATTATTTCATGTACAGGTTATGTAAATGTATGGACGATTGTACAGAGAAACCAAAAGAAAAACTACAGAAGACTGAAGGTTCAGTTCATGTTTATTCACTTACCTGCTGAAGACCAGCAGAGTTAGCCCCTGTTTAGATAACCCCATTGCTTTGTGCAGTGAGCTGTGTACACAAAATATTTAATGGAGGATTCCTGGCCATGGAGGCAGGGAATGCCTTTGAAATGGTTTTCTGCCCTAGGGTATCCCCAGGAGCTTTCCAAGCCCACTCATGCGAGTCAGACATAAGATTAAATATTCATATACTACAGACACTGTCACACACTTTCTCACTCTGGTCATTCTTCTTCTTTGCTGTGTCCTAGTTTTGACTGAATTCTTAAGTATCTTCATCTGTTCTTCTGTCCAGTCAAGCCTGCCTGCATATACCATGCATTCATGCTCCCCATATTCCCACCCAAATCCAATGTTCCCCAACCACAGTCAGCAAAACTGATCTGTGTGTTTTCCTGGGTCAATGGGATTATATCATTCCGGCTAGCCAAGGTGGGAGGAACAGTCCAACGGTTCCTAAGAGGCAGACGATGATAAACATCCATAAGAAGATCCGGTCAATCACCATAGCGACGTACTTCCAATCCTGCTTTACCTGAAGCAATGAGAGGCCAAGTTACATATATGTAATACATGTAATAGATGGTATAAGAGATAGTCGTGATTATGGGAGGTTCAGTATTCCTATTGCAACAATGGCTGGGAACCACATATAATCCAAGGACCGGTCTGTTGGTGTTTTTGAAAGAATGCAGAGATGTTTTTCTAACTCTGGACATCCCCCCAAAATAGGGTCAACTTACATACTGATATACTCTGTTACATTGCGGAACATTACCATCAACGAACCTTCTTCATTTGTGATGACTGAATTAAGACAGACATTTTTGGAGAAATAATTCCTTGTATAGACAACAGGAGTCAAAATCTTGAATCTCCAGGAAACTAAAATATCTTTTTGACTTAACATGTTGTCCTCTTTACACAATACATTTTTGTTAGAGGGGTCGTAATCATAAGCTAATCATCAATAAGGTTGCCTTGCTGTTGAAAGCAACAGCCATCAGCTTTAAATGGTTTGTCCTATCTCACACATCGCTGGCATATGGCTAGGATATACCACCAATATCAGATAGGTACAGGTTGCACCAATGGGACCTGCATCCATCTGCAGAATGGGGCTCCCAAAGTTAAAAAGGGCACACCACGCAAGCAGGCCACCCTCCATTCACTTCTACAGGAGTGATGAACATAGCTGAAAGCTGGCTTGGCTATTTCTTGAACTCCCATACAGGTGAATGGAAAGGTGGCCATGCTTGCTATGGGAGAGCACGCTGCACATTCATGGTGCCCTTTCCTTTGATTTAGAGGCCCTGTTGTAGGCATTGCGATTGCCATTCACTGTCAAGTCTATGAGTCCTGACCAAACTGCATGGCAAACAGGGAAAAATCAGCTTGGGAATATGAAATAAGTTAGTAAAATCCAGCTCACCACTCAGAACAAATGTGGAAAACAATAAGCAGCACTAAAACGGGAATCATGAACGGACTTCTTTATTCAATCAGAATAAAGAGAAAAGGGGGCATCCATGGTTGGTCCAATTCCCTTTTTCTATTAGGTAGGATGGGACCTATGTAAGACTGCAATGATCCACAACAATAGGTGGGGAATTGGCCCAAATGTTATGGGGGTCCAGTTTGATCAGTATGTGTACGCCAAGCCTTCAGTCATGGTATGCTTCACAACAGAAATCTTGTGAAGGGTGGAAGCAACAAATGTTTAAGAGAGTGATGTGTGGTACAGTCATGGCCAGAGAATTTCAGACACAAGGGAAGGCCTTCAGAAGTCAAGCAGAACTGTGAGCCTGAAAACCAGTCAACGGCAGAATGTAAAATAGAAAGCAACGTGTGGGGGGAAGGAAGAAAGAAGTAAAGATTTGGCATACACAATCTTAGACGTAGAGGGGATTGAAAGCTACAGTATGGAGGAAGATGCTGAGAGAAAAGACAGATAACGGCCACTTCAGATGGAAATAGACTAAATGATTGCAGGCTGTGCGCTCACTTTATCACACTGTGAGTAGCTTGCTGACAATGGCCTCCATTTAAAGTTATCAGACAGCACAGCTTGCACCTGCCATATAATGACCAAAGCTGAATAACGCAGGCCTACATGGAGTGACAAGGTCGGCAGCGTCTTCTGTACAGGCCGAGACTGAACAATAACGAGGTGCGGTGTACCCCAACCCTAGTGGCTCAAGAATCAAAGAGCACAAGTATTGCTATGTAGACATATTCTTCTGCCACCTGTCTAATATGCTCATACACCATGGGTCCATGTGATCAGGTCCATTGTAGGAATTCATGTTGGAATGGCAATGATGTGAGGGAGTTTTAGATATCTTTAACTCTTCATTTTAAAGGGACTGTTCAGGATCAGTCAAACATGGCCCACTTTCATTTATAAACAGCATCACTCTTGTGCATGGGTTGCATCTGGTATTATCAAGTGGGTAAAGCTAAGCTACATTTTCGTACACCCTAGGCATACAGCCACACGGGGTGAATTTTCCGCTGCATGTGGATTTGTCACAGACTTAAAGGGGTTGTCCGGGTTCAGAGAAGAACCCGGACATACCGGCAATTTCACCCAGGCAGCCCGCCTGAAGAGGACATCGGAGCATCTCATGCTCCGATGCCCCCCCCTTGCCCTGCGCTAGATCGCGCAGCGCAAGGTCTCTTTTGTTTATAAATACTCGCTGCCGGGCGGGTACTTCCGCCCGGCAGTGAGTTCGGTGACGTCACCGGCCTTAATGGGCCGGCTTTAGCGCTGCCCTAGCCGTTTTACTGGCTAGGGCAGCGCTAAAGCCCGTCCATCAGCGCCGATGACGTCACCGGCTCACTGCCGGGCGGAAGCCTCTGCCCGGCAGGGACCGGTACGTCACCGGAACCTGGCTAAATTCCTTTGCCCTGCGCTAATTAGCGCAGGGCAAAGGAGGGCATCAGAGCATAGGTTGCTCCGATGCCCTCTTCAGGCGGGCTGCCTGGGTGAAATTGCAGGTATGTCCGGGTTCTTCTCTGAACCCGGACAACCCCTTTAACCTTTGTAAAATCAGTGGTGGACATCTGCAGCATAATTTGACCTGCTGCAGATTTAAAATCTTCACTTCTGGTCAATTTAGGCTACTTTCACACTAGCGTTTTTAAATTCCGGTATTGAGTTCCGTCATAGGGGCTCAATACCGGAAAAAACGCTTCAGTTTTGTCCCCATTCATTGTCAATGGGGACAAAACTGAACTGAAGACAACGGAATGCTCCTGAAAGCATTCCGTTCCGTCTTCAGACCGGAGAACAAACCGCAGCATGCTGCGGTTTGCTCTCCGGTCCAGGCATCCGCACCAAGACGGATCCGGAATGACCCCCAATGCAAGTCAATGGGGACGGATCCGTTTGGTGTGACACACCAGTAATCCGGATCTGTCCTCCATTGACTTGCAATGGGGGGTCATTCCGGATCCGGCTACAGAGAAACATACAGACAGACATACATACATAGACATACATACATACACATACATACTCACATACTCCAGCCAGGGACGCCGGCAGCATGTCTTCACGCGCCTCCTGCGTGCAGGTATGACGTTTCCCCACTGCGCCCAGCTGAGGGCGCTGTGAGGAATCGTCATCACTGCGCGCAGGAGGCACGTGAAGACGTGCTGCCGGCGTCCGGGCTGGAGTATGTAAGTATGTATGTGTTTGTGTGTATGTGTGTGTATGTATGTTCTCTGTGTATGTGTCAACATGTGTGGGGCCGGAGCGCTGCTCCGGCTCCACACATGTGTCAGCGGCAGTACGGATCCGTCGGCACCCTTTAGGTGCCGGATCCGTGCTGCCGCTAGTGTGAAAGTAGCCTTACTCTGCAGATTTTTTTTAGCAGTGTGTTTATGAGATTTCCTAAAATCTCATACACTTTGCTGGTACTATATAAAACTGTGGATTTGACACACACAAATCCACGGAGGCAAGTCTGCAGAGTTACCACTATGTGTGACCGTAGCCCAGTAGGGAATTCTTAATTAAAGGGTTTCTCTGTACTGAGGTACTGCAGCTCATCTCCTATTGAAGTGAATAGAAGCTGAGCTTCAGTACGCTGGTGCTGGAAACGGCACAGTATACAGGGCCTTCTGCTTCCGCTCTGTACACTGTTAGTATCTAGCAGATATGATATTGATGACCTATCCTGATATCTGTAGCTCAGAGGACCCCTTAATAGAAGAGGTCTACTACTCAAGATCTTCATATCTTGGCCAGAATGGAGGGTGTCTTGTTCTGGAGGACCTGTCCTGACCTGTCCTGCATTTCAAGCAGTCCATAGATTTGAATGGGCACTGTATAATGCTTAATTTCCTATGTGAGGGTTCTGCAGGGAAACCAAACACTTATTGACAAGTTTCTATACAGCTGATTACTGTGGAGGAGGGAGGGCTGGGTCACAGCAGGGATTACTTTGTTTATTCCTATTGCTGAGCAACACTTCTAAAAAGTATGGAATGTGCAAAGCTGTGAACACTGTGATCACTTAATGTGACCATAATAGGCCAGATATTATGTCTCGAAGCAGTGATCAGGTGGGAGAGTGTCAAAGGAGTGGATGAAATGAAGGGGCTCTGGCCATCTTTAGTGACTAATCTTACACAAAGAAAGTCTAGGAATTTCCTCACACCAATACTATTTTTGGATAAAAATGAATGTGAATCTCAGGGAAACATTTGCCCATTAATGGCTTCTTTAAGATACCCATTGCACATCATACCAAAAATTCTGTCAGTTGTGATGAAAACCCAATCAAGACAATCCATACAAAGCCATATTGATTCACCAGACTGCAAAATGCAAATGCAAAATGTTTATCAAGCACTATTGGTTATCCCTTACTTATCTTGACCGCAGGACTTATGCTTTTCACTAATCTTAAAGAGTTGTTTTGGGTTTTTTATACTGATGACCTATCCTCAGGATAGGTCATCAGTATGTGATTGGTGGTGATATGATACCCAGGACCCCCACCAATCAGCCATTTGAGGAGACTGTGGCGCTCTGGTGAGTACTACTGCTTCCTCACTGCTTACCCAGCACAGCGCTGTACACTGTATTTACTTGAATGGGAATGAGCTGCACTTAGGCCATGTGATCAATGAATGTGACATCATTGGCCTACAGTAAGCTTTATGAAGGCCACAGCACTCACAGGAGTGCCAAAGCCTTCTAAAAAAGCTGATAGTGGGTTCCCGGGTGTCAGACTTCTACTGATCAGATACTGATGGCCTATCCAGGGGATAATCAGTATAAAAATGTTGGAAAATCCCTTTAATGCACCTCAGTATAATGCATGAAGTTTAATATATTGATTTTTCAAGACGCTTACATATAAAGAAGACTCCTAATATATTACTTACACATACATTTACCAATTGTATATGAAGACATACAGTATATTGACCATTATGCATAGATACACTTTCAACAATCCAGTAAGTATTCATCTGTATACTTACAGAGAAGTCAGTATCCTCTGCTCTCAGGTGGTCTGCAATGTAGTGTACTCCTTCTATGGCCAGCTTGAGAGATGGGGACATTAGGAGAACATGCTGCTCTTTGGCACTAATTGTTTTGGTAACTTGACTGGCACCACTTGGTTTTTCTTGAGTTTTGGACTTGCATGTACATTGGGAGTTTTGACTCCCTTGCTGCCCTTCATTAACATGGCATCTCTGAGACAATGGAGAGTTGCTGGACTGGCCATTGGTCTGAAAGGAATCCTCGTGAAGGTAGCAGTACTGTATGCTTCTTGAGCGACAACGAATTGTGCCCTCATTGGTTTCTTTGGGGGTGTACATCTGTTGGACACTTACAGAACGTACTTTTGGCATCAGGTTGGTCTGAGGCTCTGCAAGAAGGTGGGTCTTATTTTGTGGAGATGGACAACTAGTCAGTGTTGATTCTTCACACAACATTGAATATTGCCCTGATGGTGACTTGCAGATCACTTGGGTGTTGGCTGTTTGTTCTAGCTGATGGCAGCAGGAAGATGTAGGTGAAGCTCTCTGACTGGTGGGACTGGCTGATGATGAGCTCTGGAAGGCTGGTTCAATATCAGTCTCAGTCCACAGTCTGGGTGGAGGACTGAGTCTTCTAGCATGTAGGGACTCAATTAGCTTCTTGCAGTTATCTTTTGCTGGTCTCTTCATGAACAGTACCCGAGGTACCACATCTAAGAATATTCTACGTACCCAGGCTGGCATGGTGTGTGTGCGTGGAGAGCGGTGGTGCACATTCAACACAAATACTGTGATGATAATAGACAAAGTTACAAAGATCATAGTGAACAGAAGATATTCACCAATCAAAGGGATTACCAAAGAAGTGGAAGGGATGATCTCTGTAATGAGGAGCAGGAAGACGGTTAGAGACAGTAGCACTGAAATACACAAAGTAATTTTCTCTCCACATTCTGAAGGCAAGTAGAAGACCAGCACTGTCAAGCAAGAGATGAGAAGGCATGGGATGATGAGGTTAATTGTGTAGAATAAAGGAAGCCTTCTAATGATGAAGGAATATGTGATGTCCGAGTATATTTCTGTGCAGCACTCATACTTTTTGATGTTGTAATTGCCAACAGCATTGACAATGACCCATTCTCCGCTCTCCCAGTAGTCTAGCTGGTCAACGTGATTGTGCATGCTAATTAGGTCAATTTTTGCTCTATCGTAAGTCCATGACCCAAACTTCATGGTGCAGTTCTGCTGGTCAAAGGGAAAAAATGTGACATCGATGCTGCAGGAGCTCTTGTAAATGGCAGGAGGCATCCATTTTATGCGTCCATCATGAAAAAGATGAGCTTTGGTCAGATGAGTAACCGCAAAATCTCCATCAGCACTTAAAGGAAAAAGAAGAAGAAATGTATTCGAGAAGATGTATTGCAAATCACAATAATGAAAGATGGTTTTTGTATCTTGGTTTTGGTTATCTTGTATAAGATGAATACAGACTTAAATAATGAATCAATACTGGTATTTTATTGAGTCTTATTTGACTTATTTACTGTACAGGCTCAATCACATGCCCAGGAAGGAAGGGGCGATAGTAGCCATTACACAGTGTCCATGGGCGAGCAGCTAAAATGTCTTAGAAACTGAACTTCACTTCTCCCAGACAATGTGGTTTAGTTGGGAACCATGCTGGAAAAGATCTGTGGAGCAGGTAACACAATCTACTTATGACACTGAGCTGGTCCAGTGCTCTTAAAGGCCTCATGCATGCCACAGTACGGCTCCAATATTATGGCAAATCTATAGGGCAACACTAAGATGACATATGACATATTACTTCTAGAAAATAATGCCTTAATATTGTGCTGTAAGGGTGTATCATTGAGCCACCATGCAGATCCAGTACACACTGCTCTGCCATATACATAAGGTCATAGATTGTCATACTTTCCCAACATTCACTGTGACTTACTACTAAACATGGTGAAATATTTTCTAACTGTTGATGTAGTGAACAACTGGTAGGATACAATCCAAATAGTCACTGGTATGGGATGACCATGAGACATTCCATCCTACCAGTTGTGGAGGAAAGCCACCATTTCACTTTACCTTAAGGGATCGTCTAGGATTAGAAATACATGACTGCTTTCTTCCAGAAACTAGAGCACACTTGCCCACAGTATGTGTGTGGTTAGCTGAAATACCACATAGAACCTGTAGGCAAGTGTGGTGCTGTTATTCTTAAGAAAGCACCCATGTTTTTCTAGTATTGGACATTCCCTTTAAGTTTATAATTAAAACTGATGACTCTTTCACCTTATGAAATGATGTCAAATCAAAGGTAATACTCATATATACTATGAATCCAGATACTGAGAACCAGGGAGTTATTGTATAGCTATGTATTAACATCTTACTAACCTCATACTTGTTTTTACTCTAGACTTGTAATTTCCAGGCATTTATTCCAAGCGGCATTCTCGAATTTTAACACTTACGCATTAAGCCTTGCAAATCCTCTAGTGTTGACTTATTAGCTCCTGTGCTGCATTGCATATTTAAAAGGCTCAGTAAAAGGTTTTCCGTATCTCTGCATTTAAATAGAGAAAGCTCTTGGCTTACTGAGTAGGAAAACACCTCTCAGTTATACTGGCCTCACAGAAGCAGTTCGGTGGCTTGCTACAATTAAAGATGTACATTGGTTTTTATTAAAGGGACACTTCATCAGAAAGGGATATATATATATTTTTAACTCAATGTCCATAGAAAACAAGTCTTATAAAGAATCTTTAGTTGTTTTTCTTTTTCATTTTGGCAGTACTGTGCCACTGCAAATTGAATACAAAATGCTGCCCGTCTGTGGCAGTCAGCACAGAGAGATAAAACTTCTATATAGATAGGGATCTCATTGTTATTTTACTACTGCTGTTGCTACAATGTCAAGATGTTATCTATTAGTAAAATAGTATATTGTAGAATTAGGATGACATCATGACAGCTCTATTGTTCTTATGATAAGACTAGATAAAGACGCCCACAGAAGAGCACTGCACTTATCAGTGTAATGTGTGATGCTGTAATTGCCTCACTCATCCTCCTTCCCTTTCTGGCCACAGTGAATGGTCTGAGAAAATCAAGCGAGGCTGTTTGCCATGCTAAAAGTCCAAGCAAAGAAGGAAGTTAAGAGTCAGGACAGGAACTAGAATACATGGAGTGGCATCAAATAACAAGCATCCACCTTGGTGAAAAAAGATGATGGTAGTGGCCCCTTACTGGATCATTACAAACAAAATGGCTTGATTCAGCTTCTACATGAGTCTTCTCCCCAGCATTTCAGTAAGACCAGACCTATGGTACTGAATACAGTAAAACAGGCAACAATTCAGCGTATGGCAAGCCTTTTTCAAGCCATGTCTTGCTATATGCCAAAACATTGCATTTTTACTGTATTTGTGATGGGATAAGAATGAAGCTGGAAAGAAAGATATATCAATGTCAAGTTTCCATTATTGGACTATTGGTGGACTGTGGCCTTCTGCTGCATTCCAGATTAATGTGAGGGACTTCTAGTGCTGTCCTCAAACCATTACTGCTTTTGTTATACAGGGGAATCTACTTTCTTCATAGAGAACTTCATCTATTAGGATTGAGATTAGTCCAGGAAAGCCCTTCACTACACATGATCCGAGGAGAGGGATAATCATGAGGGATCATGGAGAAGGTGTTGAGAAGCAAATTCATAACATTTGGAGAACCATTTACCAACCATGGTAGCAGTCTAAATCCTTCACCATACACCCTGCTGGCACCTAATGCCACAGTAAGAAATGTGGCCCCAGGTCAGGAAACCTCTGTGCTCCCTGCAGTAAAATACAGTACAGTACAGAACAGTGAAGTGGCTCTCCAGTTCAGGAGCCCAACAATCCTCTGGTACAGGTAGAGATGTGAAGGGTGCGCAGGCCATGAATCTCTGAAAGTCTTGCCTTCCCCCTCCTTTTTATGAATGAATTGTAGAAAATTACAGCAGTCGGAACATTTTAAGCTCCTATTATAATGCATGATTATTGACAAATTATTGCAAACACACGGTCATAGCAACGCTCATTCGCGATAATTGGCTTGTATAATCAAGCAGCCAATCAGCTGATGAACGGACATTTGAGGATAAAAGATGGGTGATTATTGGCAGCACATCTCCCTGTGTAATCAGGGATGTGCCTTCAATAATGAATAGAACAGAATGAGGGAGGAACACCTGCGGAAGCAGTCATTCCTCCACAATTATTTTTGCATTGGCCTGTGTAACCAGACTGCTGAGCGCCGATGGATGTGTTCTTATCCATTGGCGCTCGTGCTGACTGTACATTGGTCAGTGTAATAGCACCTTTGCTGGCTGTAGTAACTTGATCTAGTCATCAGATCGGACCAGGGGTGTAGCTAAAGGCTCATAGGCCCTGGTGCAAGAGTTCCCTCAGTGCTTTGTGGCCAGGGGCAGGGAAGCACATAACCTTCGTGCTGCCTGAGGCAAAAATTGAAATGGTACCCCCCCCTTGCCAAATTCTTGACCTAACCCCTTCCTTCCAGCCAGAGGTGTAACTTGACCTGCATGCACTTTCAATAATACGAGTGTCTTCTTATGTGGCACAAGGGTTTTTCGGCCCCCTCAGGCTCTTGGGCCAGGTAGTGACTGCTACCTCTGCACCCCCTATAGCTACGCCCCTGGCTCGAACAAAGAACAAAGGGCGGACAAAAAAGGAAGGGCAAGAGAATGCAGAGAGGTACTCAGGTAGGAAGCTGGTTCTGCTGTACAAGGCTATTCTCCACTCTTGGGAAGTGACAACGATTTGCAGGAAAGGTAAGTATGTGTAATGTGTGTAACTGTAATGTGTATATACAGGTTATGTGTAACTGCATGTGTGTGTAAAGTATATGTATGTTTGTGTAACATGCATAAATTGCGTATGTGTGTAATTTGTGTATCTACATACACACACACACTCATTGTTGACCACTGCTCTAAACTCTCCTTCCCTTTGTAGATTGGCATTTCATATAATATTAATGAGGTGTTGATATATATAGAGCGAGGCTGAAGTTTCATCCAGTTCGTGCAGATCACTTCTGTTCTATGCACATCATATCCCTCAGTTCCCGTGTAAGACAGTTTGACATCTGACGCTCTCTGCACTGTATCAGAATCCAGGATGAAACAGCGAGACGCATCTCTGCTCCCAGGCTCCTGTCACAATCAGCTGCTACTGCCAGATTTTCTGTCATTCGCCACTAATGATAGCACAGACTACACCCTCCTGACCCCCATACTAAGCTTTCCACAGGAGGGAGGATGGGAACAGATGAACCTCTTGAGTATAAGAGAGATGGAGGCCCAGGAGAACTGGCAGTGCAAGGAAGGGGGGAATTATCTCCCTATAAATAGTTGCCCTTTCTCAGGTTCTCTCTCTGGTTGTAGGACATGGGAAAAACATTATTTCCACCTAGCAGTGCACCTTAAGATGTTGTGTGGAAGGACTAAACACTGCGTTATGCTGCGTGTTTACGGGAGAGAACTAGGTCATTTTAGTTGAGTGGTTTCATTTAATTTATATCCTTCAGGTAGTATCTTAAATTAACAGCAGCATGGTAGACCATGTATCATCACTAACATGCTAGGGCAGAACTAGGCAGATATGTTGCGCAGGGCTGTAGGAGAGATGGTGACCATATCGAGAGAGCGATCCCTTACAATGGGTAATGAAAGTAGTTACTAAACCGGACATGTCAGGAGAGATTACAGGTCTTAAGTCTACTAGACTTTACCATAAACAATCTACAGCCCTCTCCATCTACAACCATCTCCAACTAGCTGTTTAAACCATTGACTGGGTCCTCAAACTTCTACAAACCTCTACCAAAGGTATTGGTTTAGTCTATTAAACCAGCACTAGAACTTTTTAGAATACACAAGGCACTGATTGGGTCTACCAGACACGTAATTTGTAACCTTGTACATCCCACCATTGATTGCCTCTAATAGTCTTTTAACCTTTATGATCCTCCACTCTGATTGAGTTCTTGACATTCTTATCAGGATAAATCCCATCAGAAGTGATTATATAAATACAAAACATCTCTAGAAAGAAAAAGAACGTCTTCTGTCCCTCAGTCAATTTAATAGTTACGTAGTCCTTCTTATGAGATTATCATCCCCCTCTGCCTGATCTCTGCATTCATAAGCTAATCACAAATGGAGTAAAAGAGAGATAAGAGAACTGCGATCACACATCACGAAAAATATAGAAAGACTTTGTCCCGTACAAACATTTCCATCTCAGTTTTAGAAGATCTTGAAAGGTCTGTTTGATAATCACAAGCTTCTTTCATGTTAAGTGGTAATTCCCTCGCTAACACTTATCGAAGCAGCCGGCCTCTCTCTTGTGTCCCTGGAGTGTTCTTGGAAAATGAAGACCACAAGAAGGTTTTCTGCAGGAGTACAATCCTCTACTTCAGCTTTCCTGCGTTAATTACAGTGGAATCTAAATGACTGGAGCAGAACCAGACACGACTTTAAAGTGTATTGCAAGCATTTCCGAGCAGTAGCAGATTATTTAACTAGAAGAGGACACAACCTCCGGTGGGAACAGTCTGCAAAGACAAAACTAAGAACTATTAAAGGGGTTGTCCGAGTTATGAAAAAAAATATATAGCACTTCAAATCTGATGGGCAGCAATATATAACTAAGTTAAGCAAGTTTTAGGCAAAAAAAATCCATATTTCCTCATTTCCCTGGTTCTCTTCTGGTCTTTGTTTACATGCAATAACAACAATCTCAGCCCCTCCCCCTTCTCCCCCCCTCTCTGCAAAGGGAATGAATACAAGTGCTGAGTGACATGTCTGCCTGCTGGAATACTCAGCAGCATGTTGTATGTGTAGGACTACAAGTCCCATCTGTACAATGACACTGCTGATACACACAGGAAATTCTCCCTACCTGTTCTTGTACAATACAATTCCTCTATAGCTCCTTGCCAAGCATTTGTCTCCTCTCACTGCTGCAGCTACTGTTTGTTCTAAAGCCTTGAGCCCTCAGTGTGTTCTGGCTGAAGGGGTTAATGTTTTATCTGAAGGAAACCAGGAAGAAAGCAGATAGCAGGAGCCCGGCAAAGAAAGGGGGCGTGGCCAGTGACGTCTCGTGTACAGACTCTTATCTGAACAGGCTTGTGAACGAAACATCACAGAGCAGAGAGATAAGGTGACATCACAGGTCATGTGACCCTGAGTCAACTCTGAGAAACCAGCAGCTTTGGAAACACAAAGTATATGGGAAAGTTGTTATACCTGACAAGTTAGAAACATATAAAGAACAAAAAAATAACTCGGACAACCCCTTTAACCTTCATCTTAGTTGGACTGACTTCTTTACATTATGGAATGTTATATCTTAGAGGAAAGTCAACTGAAACTTCTAATGTAGATGAGAAAGGTAGACAAACGGCAGATCTCAGAAGAAAGGACTAAGCATGTGGATTTCAACCTGCCTATGCCTTTTTTTCCATAGGAAATAAGCAGAGGTGTCAGGCAGCAGAATTTTCTCTCTACCTGCTGAAAAACAGGCACACATGCACATGTGTAAGAGAGTCGAGAAGAATAGCTGATGACTTGTTTGGCTGAAAGCTATTGAAGCTGTATAGATGTCCTAACTATAGGTTAAGGAAAGGTTCCTAATTCTTAAATTCAGCTATAATGCCTTATTTTACCTGCATCGCTGGTAACAAAATAGTGCATTCTCAGTGTGTATTATCCAGATATGAACATAGACCCTGGGACCATGGTGTGTCCATCAACCTCTCTGTCACATAACCAGACATACAAAATAATACTATCTAAAAGTGGCCATCAGGGGAAGGAATGAAGTGTGTGTGTGTGTGTGTGTGTGGGGGGAGTAATTATAGCAGGTGCTGAGGTTATATATTTTGTACCTGAATATATTAACAATTAACCCTTTCATTTACCTTTTTGACCAGGGATTTGAATTGACAAGAAAAGCTGTCTAAAAATGGAGAGTCCCTACCTTGATGTTGTCGTCTCTTTTTTGTTTTTTCTTCTTCCCTCTTTCTCTCTCTTTCTTTATTTTTTGCTAATTGATGAGTGTTAAAGTATTAACGTGGAACATTCGGGGTCTGGGGGACCGCTTAAAAAGAATAGCAGTAATAGATAGAATGGTAAGATACTTGCCAGCTATTATCTGTCTATTAGAGACCCACCTGATAAAAGAATGTGTGGACCGATTTAAAATGAAGTGGGCTAAGTATGAATTTCACTCCACTTTTTCATCATATTCTGCTGGGGTATCAGTTTGGGTCCATAAAAATGTGGACTTTGAACTGATAGATGCTAAGATAGACGATAGAGGAAGGTACATTTTCTTGTATGGCAGGTTGAACCAGATCCCGACTGTTCTGTCATTTGTCTATATTCCGCCTCCTTTTAGTTCAGATGTAATAATCCAGCTGCTCCAATTTATGAATAGAATAGAATATTCTCAAATGTTTGTATGTGGAGATTTCAATTGCGTGATAGACCCTGTAAGGGATAGGGTGGGTGCAACAGGAGGCAAAACTCCAGGTGTCACTCCCCTGGGTAGACTAGTAAGGGAATTTGGATGGTGTGATGTTTGGGATGAGCTTTATCATGGGAAGAAAGCTTTTTCATGCTACAGCTCAACCTATATGGCAGCCTCAAGAATAGATATGGTGCTCGCAGATGTAAATGCTTTACGTAGGATAAAAAGGGTTAGCTATGAATCCAAATCCATTTCTGACCATACTCCGCTACTTTTAGAAGTTAAGGGGAAAGTAATGTGAATCCAAAATCTTTCAGCATTAATCCACACTGGTTCGCTTTAATTGATCAAGCTAAAATAGAATGCGAAATTCAAAATTTTGGGGAATTAAATGAGCATTCGACAGACATTCTAAATGTATGGGATACGCTTAAGGCCTACCTTAGGGGAATTCTATATAAAGAAATAAATCATCTTAAAAAACAGTTTAACATAGAGGAAACTGAAAAGAAAAAAGCAGTAGAAGAAGAGCAAATTAAATATGCCCAATTGCCAACTCAAGAGGGACTGATATCCCTGAGGGCGAAGCAAGAAGACTACTGTAAATATCTCCTCATAAAGGCTCAGCATAAAATGTTTTTTAGAGGGAGTAGGCAGTTTGTGGAGGGGGGTAAGCCTACGAAGCTCTTGGCCAACATAATTGATAGTCAGCGGGAAGGTAACATTATCTCGGCTATCAGAATTAAGAATGGCGAGATAACAGTGGATGAATCAAAAATTAAGAATGAGTTTAGAGCCTTTTTTTCGGAGTTATATAGATCAGAGGGAGTGGTAGAGGATGGGGAGATACAAAAATTTCTAGATCAGGTTGACCTGCCAAAGGTGGGCGAGCTGGAGGCACGGAGATTGGGCACCCCTGTCCAGATAGCAGACCTTAAACAAGCCTTAGCGTCTTTTAGTGGAAACTCGGCTCTGGGAAGCAATGGCTTACCCTTTGAGATCTACAGAAAATATGATTCTATGTTATTTCCTAAAATGGAAAAAGTCTTTAATGAATCCCGTAAACAAGGGAGGCTTCCTAATTCCATGATGGAGGCCTTCATAGTACTAATCCTAAAAAAAGGTAAAGACAAATTAGAAGTAGAGTCGTATAGACCAATATCTCTCCTAAATACTGATATCAAGTTTAGAGAACAGACAGATATAGACTGTGATATACAGACGATGGTCTTGGGAGATGTGGCACACAGTGGGAAAAATAGCAGAATAGTTTATAAAGCACTGTTTTATGCAAGGCTTACAATAACTCGAACATGGTGCTCAGAACAATCACCATTTGTAAAGGCCTGGCTGAGTTTAATGGGAAAAGTCAAGAGTTATGAATTAGCGTTAGCAAAATTAACTAAGAAAGGGCCGGAAAAGCAAGAAAGAGTGTGGAAAAATTGGTAATGATGTTTTTTTTTTTTTTTCTATTTTTACTACTTTTGTTTTTACCTCTTCTCCGGGGTGGGGTGGGTGGGTTTAAGAGTACGGTATTAATGTATACGGATAAGTACACAAATAAGCATATAAAATGCAAATATATGTAGAATGTAAAATGTTTACACAGCATGACATGTAAAGACTGTATACGCTGTATGTTGTTTTCTCTTTTTAATGACAGTATAAATTTGTATATAGGCATTATTGTTTGTAACTTTTATAGGCAAAAATGCAAAAAGAATAAAGGAATTTAAAAAAAATGTAATGTATTTACCCAGTGACTCCACAAGAAGACTACTGAGTGCAGCTCTGGAGTATAATACAGAAAAATCAGGATCAGTACAGGATAAGTAATGTAATATATGTATACAGTGACTGCACCAGCAGAATAGTGAGTCCAGCTCTGGAGTATCAGTTCATGTTAACAAGTATTTTAATACAAGATCCATGACAGACATCTGAAAACTGCAATTAGATTTCTGCCATGGATGTGCTGCGGGTGCGCAACAGATCCACATGATAATTATACCCGTCATTCAATGGGAAACAGTGTCTATAAAAAGATAAACGGAGCCACTAATGTACTACAAAAATATGACAATCTTTATTACATCTTCACATATATGTGAAGATGTAATAAAGATTGTCATATTTTTGTAGTACATTAGTGGCTCCTTTTGTCTTTTTATAGACACTGTTTCTGATTTGCTATTTTGGGAGCTTGTACTGTTATGGTTATTTGAGCCGTTTTACTGAAGGTGGTGTGGGGGTCATTGTTACTATTATAGATACACGTCTTTTTGTCCCGCCATTTACTTTGCAGTGGGTTGATCATCAATATTTTTCCGTCATTCAATGGAACTAATCCTTGGCTGTTCAGTGTTGAATCTACCTGAAAAAAGTCGTATGCAGAAAAAAAAAATGCAGCTACAAATCTGCCGGGAAAGTTTCTGTTAGGTGAGAACATGATTGCAGGAACCCTAAACGTATACATGGCATGCAGATTGCTGTGGCATTTGACATGGATTTCAGCACAGAATCTGCATTATAATCTGTGTCAAATCCAACGTGTGTGTATATACCCTAACACAGGATGTAACTGGGGATTAGTACAGGGAGGAATGTAGATGTGCTCACTGCTGAATCCGTGTTTGCAACCTGTACGAAAATACTGACAGGTTCACTTTAATTTTGAGGAATAGAAGACATGTTCTATTTTCGGAGCATCTCCAGATAATCCAGTTTATCCTCAGTGCGTTTAAATGCCTTTACTGTATGGAAATCAGTGAAAAGGGATAAGAGATTATTGTAATAAAGCAGAATCCTGGCTTGTGCTTTTCATGCGAGATCCAATCCAACTTTTATGATGGTAGCTGCGGTCCAGGACTATTGTGTGGGGTCATTCTTTGTACAGAGCACGCGGCGCACATGTCCACGTCCTACTCCCTCCTATTCCACTACAGAGATCTTGCACTTTTCGATAAATTCACAAGATTTGTCAAGCGGTAAATGACATTCAGATAATGCATTTCATAAATGAAATGTCAGACAGATGGAAAAACATGACATGAAAAACACCAGCGCTGCCATCATATGGAGATATTTCAATATATTGGACATTTTAATTTAACAAATTTTGGAATCTTGACATCACAATTTACATTTCCTTACCAGCCTTTACCCTTCTTACAGGTCAGATCTTGCCGATCATAGAGATAACCAGTGCTACATACAGGCGGCTTATCTCTTCTTGCAGAAGCTGTTGCAGATCCCTATGTAGGACCTTACTTCTATTGTATCAATGACTAATTAAAGGTAAAATGTTTTTCAGCTGCTGCAGAACCTCATAATACACACCTTAACTGCTGAAGAACCTCATAATACACACCTCAACTGCTGAAGAACCTCATAATACACACCTCAACTGCTGAAGAACCTCATAATACACACCTCAACTGCTGCAGAACCTCATTATACACACCTCAGCTGCTGCAGAACATCATAATACACACCTCAGCTTCTGCAGAACATCATTATACACACCTCAGCTGCTGCAGAACATCATAATACACACATCAGCTGCTGCAGAACATCATAATACACACCTCAGCTGCTGCAGAACATCATTATACACACCTCAGCTGCTGCAGAACCTCATTATACACACCCCAGCTGCTGCAGAACCTCATTATACACACCTCAGCTGCTGCAGAACATCATAATACACACCTCAGCTGCTGCAGAACCTCATAATACACACCTCAGCTGCTGCAGAACCTCATTATACACACCTCAGCTGCTGCAGAACATCATAATACACACCTCAGCTGCTGCAGAACCTCATAATACACACCTCAGATGCTGCAGAACCTCATTATACACACCTCAGCTGCTGCAGAACATCATAATACACACCTCAGCTGCTGCAGAACCTCATAATACACACCTCAGATGCTGCAGAACCTCATTATACACACCTCAGCTGCTGCCGAACATCATAATACACACCTCTGCTGCTGCAGAACCTCATAATACACACCTCAAGTGCTGCAGAACATCATAATACACACCTCAGCTGCTGCAGAACATCATAATACACAACTCAGCTGCTGCAGAACATCATAATACATCCCTCAGCTGCTGCAGAACATCATAATACACATCTCAAGTGCTGTAGAACATCATAATACACACGTCAGTTGCTGCAGAACATCATAATACACATCTCACCTACTGCAGAACCTCATAATACACACCTCAAGTGCTGCAGAACATCATAATACACATCTCACCTGCTACAGAATCTCATAATACACACCTCAACTGCTGCAGAGCCTCATAATACACTACTCAAGTGCTGCAGAACATCATAATACACACCTCAGATGCTGCAGAACCTCATAATTCACACCTCAGCTGCTGCAGAACCTCATAATACACACCTCAAGTGCTACAGAACATCATAATACACGCCTCAGCTGCTGCAGAACATTATAATACACACCTCAGCTGCTGCAGAACATCATAATACACACCTCAGCTTCTGCAGAACATTATAATACACACCTCAGCTACTGCAGAACATCATAATACACACTACTACTTCTCCAGGACATCATAATATACACTGCTACTTCTCCAGGACATCATAATACACATCTTAGCTACTGCAGAAGGTCACAGTACACACCTCAGCTGCTGCAGAACCTCCTAAAGTATGATGTTTGTAGAACCTAATATTTCACAACTGAGCTTTTACGGAACCACACACTTAAAGGGATTCTGTCACCAACTTTTCACATTCTACACTGCTTGTATTGGCTTCTTGCACACACAGATGATCATAACGGCACCTTTGTTGTTTTAGTCCGATTTTATAACGTTGCAAAAACAAGGTTTTAATGGTATGCAAATAAGGGCTCAGGCCGCTTGGTGTTTTACGCCCCTAACTCCTCCCCAGCCTCGTCTTGTCGGTCCTATAATCATCTTACATCATCCTCTCCAGCAACCGAGATCCCGTTTGTGTACAGTTCACTGCCTGGCCCGGGCATGTGCACTGCAATAACCACTGAGGGCACCGGTGTCATGCGCATGAAGACATTAGCATCAAGCTGTCCACAACCAGGCTCACAATCTATGATCCCTATCAGTACGTCTTTGGAGTGAAATGGTTCAAATTGTATGGATGCAACTGAATTAGGGCTCATGCACATGAACTTATTTTTCCTGTGTCCATTCCATTTTTTTTTGTGGCCCGTATGCGGAACCATACACTTCAAAAAGACAGAAATGAATCCGTGGGCATTCCGTGTCCGCATGGCCATTCTGAAAAACATAGAACATATCCTATTGTTGTCCGCATTATGGACAAGGATAGGACTGTTCTACTGGGGACCGGATGTTCCGTTCCGTAAAATACGGAATCCATGTGGCCGGTATGCAATTTGAGGACCACAAAAACAGCAACGGCCTTGTGCATAAGCCCTTAGGGTAATACAAATTACCCTGCTAGAATACTACAGATTCACTAAAATTTGTGGGCATGCCATGAAGCTTAACCAGCAAAGAAGCCCAAAAGTTGTAACCCCCAATAAACAATAGAAATATGGAATGAAGATAATGATGGTTGCCTCACTTGTTATACAGGACGATGTCTGGCCTCCAGATCAGCTCCGAGGGGATTCTGATTGATGTGATATTCTCATATTCCAGGGGGTCCCAGCGGAGCTTGTAGTCATGCCATTCCTGCGGAATGGGACGCAGATAACACATAGGTAAACCAGCTCACCATTACAATAATTACCAGGTGGCAATACAATGGATGTCAATATTAAAAGGATCCTGTCACTTAAAGGAGACCAAGGGTGCCCATGTGATACTACCCATACAACCTATGTTAGGGTATAGTTACACGGCAATTAACACAAGAGCATCCAAATAACTGTATTTACATATGAATGGCTATCACTTGGTATATTCATATGTTAATGAGCACAGGTGATAGGTTATAAACATGTTCATGAATCCATGATCCACCCACAGCACAATTTCACAAACAGGGGATCATAATAGTAATAATAGATCCATTAACAACAGTTTGCTGACAGTTTCCATACATGTTTTCTTCTACACTACATTATAGAAATAGAAAGAGCAAAAATGTTAGGGATCAAGATCTATTTTCTGAATATTATATAAAAAATGAACAATGATGTTGGGTTAATGAAGGTGTTAATGAGCCACTGAGACCTACAACACAATGCCATAAACTCAGGAAGATGTGTAGAAAACAGATCTGTGAGCAGCAGATTTCTGATAGTTTCCATGTATATTTTCTTCTATACTTCAGAATGAAATGGAAACACAGACACGTAGGCATTGAGTCTCACTGGTTACTCTAACAGACTACTGTTACTGCCATAGGAAGGTCATGTATGAAGGACAGGGCTATTGTTGGTGGCAACCCCCTGGGTTTTATCATCCTTGTAGAGGTTTTTCTTAGGCCTATCAGTTCAGCGTCATGTGAAGGCTCCTGTGGTATCTCACCTGTTTTACCCAGACGTTGGTTGTCATCATCTGGTTCTTCTCGTCCTGCAGAGAACATAAATAGGTCATTTCATGTTAATACGGACTATGACACTGACAAGCTAGGCTGAGATCAGACACCAGGGATGACACTGATGGGCCATAATCACATCATGTTTTTAGTAGATCCATTTAAGAGATACCCCAAAAAAGACAAAAAAGTGTAAAACAGAAAGTGTAAAACAGATGCAAAAAAGTGTCCTTCCGCTGGTATCCAGATGAAAGAAACACAACGTGAACCCAACCTTAAAGGGGTTTTCCAGTAATATTGATTTTTTGGAAGTGCGAGCAGCCTGCTCCCTGAAATACAAGATTCCTACTTACCTGCTTCATGCCTTTCCACTCCTCCTTGCTGCCTCTGCTTTATCCACCTTCCAGTCCCTGCACTGTTTTCGTCTAGCAGCGCATAGGCATGGGCACATGCACCGCTCCAGCCAATAACTGGCTTCAGCAGTGATGTGGCCACATGCAGCTTGTCGTTACTGAAGCCTTTCATTGGCTGGGTTGGTGCATGTGATCATGTACATGTACCACCAGAAGAAAACAGCATTTTGTAAAATCAATATTACTGGAAAACTCCTTTAAATGTCTCACATCCACCTAGTCTACTACTGGACAAATGGTATAATACTAAGCTCCAGGGCACTGACCCATTTCTAGAATATGGAGCTAATCATCTGTTTGAGCACTGATACTATTGGCTGTCTCCTTGATCTTTATGAAAGGGTGTGGGGAGGGGGTTAGAGACAAGAATTATAAGAACTCAGAGTCAGTAGATGCTTTTTTCAGTGGGAAATATTCAGATTGGGGTTTCCTGGGACACCAGAGGAACCTATTTTTGAAGACCACCCAGTTTGCTATCATTGTACACACAGAAGTCATCAATGAGGTATAATAACTGTTTTGTGAATCAAACCCCATAGTTACCAAAATTTAATAAGCATATGAACCCTACCCTGATGAGGTCCATAGCAGTCTAGGACCACCCACTTATGGGCAAGGCTTACATATGTCCTATTCACTTACGGTACAGCCCACATTTGCTGGTACTGTCTTTGAAAATTAGGTACAGTCCCTGTAAATTTAGTTCTATTGGTCACTATGCAACCCATAAGAAACTGATGCAAGCAGCAAATGGGTTTCCTGTTGGTTCTCCAGTGTTTTCTGCATCTAAGATATTAGATTATTAGTCCCAGGGAGTGATATGAGTATTACAGATGCAGTACACAAGAATAGGGTACTTGCAAAGTTGTTTCTTGTATAATATTCTGATGTATTGAAACCCCAAAGCTCTTTAAGGATTAGCCAAGGTAAAAAATCCTGATTCTGCTCCTGTAGGAAGCTGGGTGATGGACTTAGGTCTGCCCCTAGTTCAATGTGTGAATCTAGTGCTTGCTGAGGAAGTGAGAGGAGCTACATGTGCTCATCCTTGGGGTGCTATTGGAGAAATCCATCTCTACTTAACAGAACTCCTGAAAGAAAGAGAAAGAAAGAACTAGAAGAATCTGCACAGCAGTAAGTAAGGTATTTGCTGTTTAAGGCTGATAGAGACTTTACTGCAGTGAGGGGAACATTGCTAGTAAACTTTCACCCTATCCTGGCCAGCCGTATCTTAATCCTGTACCTCTCAGCCTGGGAATTGCAGACAAATTTGCAGGAACCTTATTGCCAGTCTTAGATTCCTCATAGAGATACAGAGCCTTTGGAGTGATAGAGAAAATGAGTACTACAACCCCCATCTTTGCCTATATCCATACATTGCTATCAGGGAAGAATTGCAGCCAGAGCCACTAACACTCTCATCCTACACTCCGCTTCTCTGGAGCCACAGAACAAAGGTATAACTTTTCGGTCCCAATGTAAGATCTACGGGTGTATGAGACAGAGCTGCATTTTCATCCCTCAAGCACCATGGCATGTGTGTGACTACTATTTCGGTATAGCTGTACCCCAGGGTTAATACTCTGTGTACAGGACTGTGGAATACATTGCTGCTACAGACGACAAAATAAACCTCTCTACAGGTGACCTCACCAGCTCTGAACAGTTGTAGATATATATTCAGCACCCATTTAACTCTTTTTAGACTTAGGGGAGATCTAATAACTATGTATAAATATATCAGGGGTCAGTACAGAGATCTCTCCCATGATCTATTTATCCCCAGGACTGTGACTGTGACGAGGGGACATCCTCTGAGCCTGGAGGAAAGAAGGTTTATACACAAACATGGAAGAGGATTCTTTACGGTAAGAGCAGTGAGACTATGGAACTCTCTGCCTGAGGAGGTGGTGATGGTGAGTTCACTAAAAGAGTTCAAGAGGGGCCTGAATGTATTTCTGGAGGGTAATAATATTACAGGTTATAGTTACTAGAGATGGGTTGTTGATCCAGGGAGTAATTCTGATTGCCTGATTGGAGTCGGGAAGGAATTTTTTCCCTAAAGTGGGGAAAATTGGCTTCTACCTCTCAGGTTTTTTTTTGCCTTCCTCTGTAGGAAAACAGACCGAACTGGATGGACAGATGTCTTTTTTCAGCCTTATAAACTTGGCTACTATGTTATGTTAGACTGACTCCCCCCCCATATAGCTCTATTCAATATTCCTTGTATTACATGGAGGAACAACTTTGTGCCAACCTGAAATCACCTTTCTAACAAAAAAAAGGCTACCAAAAGTGGAGAACCTGTTTGACTAATGACTCCAGCCTTGTCATCATTATTATAGTTTAAGTTGTCAGGGCTTGCTGGCATCTGTGGTTCCAGTCTCATTAGACACAGCTTGGTATTCTATATGCTATTTGTTGTGGAATTCATATCTTTTCTGCATGTATCCACACTCCACATACACATACAATAATTAGGAGGAAGCCAGCTAATTTCTGCTGTACGCTCCAGGCTGAGCCTTTTTTCCGCTCTTGCCATAGCACCACCTGCTACATAAACACTTGGTGCAGTGAGAGGGTGTTCTGGCGGTGGTGCGCAGTGTGTACAGTGATGCTGAGCCCATTCTGTATGTGCCAAAAAAGCCTGAAGATAATTGATTATCCGGATGAAGAGTAAAATGGGTAAACATAGAGCTAGAGGCGGCCTTAATACCATTAGTGACTCATCCTAACCACTATCAATTATTGAGGCGGCTTCACAACACTAAGCTCTGTCATTACTAGATACAAAAGTGTAAATCTTTGTGTGTGGGGGGTGGATAAGACTGTCATGACAACAGAACGAGGGGACTGACTACTTTAAGGTATAAACCTACAGAAGGCAATCAGTCTCTATACACCATTTGATTGCTCCAGCTTTCTAATGGTCCTGAAGAGCTAGTAGAAAACTATGGAGCATTTGGGCATGATGTATGGTCGCTTTCTAAAACTACTTTTCAAGAACATGGAAAAGGTGGATCTTTGCCCTTTTAGGAAATGTGGTATGAAATATCTAATGGTTTCCATATAGGCTGACACTCAGCTGTTACTGTACACACTTTGTGCAGTCTACTAGTAGTCAAAGAAGAGCCTATGCGAAGACCATCACAGCAGGCACCCATCTTCTTAACACCCTTGAAGAGCATATTTGCCTAGTCAAGGATCAAGCCAGATGTGTGGTACGTATCATACACTACATAACTAATCAGGGGTCTGGGGATGAAGGGTGGCAATGAATCTGGTCCTTCACTACAGCTTCTACTTGGGCTGTCACTCAGCCTTCCTAAACTCCTAATTGGCAAATCTCTGTATGTATGCAGTGATAGATGGATGATGGATATCTGCAGGTACTTTTTTTTTTAACACGTCTGCAGGAACAGTTTTTTGACGTATCCCTGCATATACAGGCCGACCATTCAGAAGTCTAGGACACCTGGGTGGCTGCAACCCTTAGTGAAGCTGTGATGAGGACCATATTGGTACATAAGACAAAAATAATGATGTTCAGATTCTGTTCACATGCCCATACTGGTTACCACCTAGCTTTTCCAGACACTATACTAATTATATAGGTGAAGAAATAGTAATGGGTAATGTTATTAATAAAATGCAGTCAGTTACAGCCATTTTAATAAGAGAAGACATAGTTTGGACAGAACTGATGGAATTTATGGCACAGATCCAACAATGCAACACGCAGCCAGAATATCTGTTCACCTGAATGAGTCACAGGCGTGCAGAGACTCACTGCCCCCAATTATATTCACTCAGACTGTATTGTGGTTCCAAAATCTAAGACAACCTCTGTTGATCACGAATGTCTTTCAGGGTCGAACAGGAATGAAACAGTGAGGGGAAGTTGGAATATTTCTATAATACCAGGAGAAGTTTTATAGTCCTGACTTTTTTGACATCCATGATCGAGGCTTGTAGGGGACATTTTGTACAGTTCACCTAACCAGAAGGACGTACAACCCAGTAGGTCAAAACACAAACCCTTCTACATGATAAACAGCCACGTTCCATTGTTGGTACCTGTGTTCAACGGTTGTGGATCAATCATGCGCTTCACCAATCGTGAAAAAAATTGAGTTTTTAGTGTTTTTGAACTCTCTTTTGATCATGAAGATCAAGGATGATCTAGATAGGGTTCATGAGCTGGGATGCCCACCAATCTACTATAAAAGAGGTTGCCATGTTTGGCAAGTCATCTGAACTCTATAATCAATTCAGTGATTCTTCTTGGAGCCAGAACCAGCCCATGGCCACCATGGTACAGCAGCAACCTGTGGCCACTGCTGCCTGACTTACCAGCCCTGGGTTTCTGTATTACAGCAGTGCAGACCTGCCTCCTGCTTTCCCCTTCCCAAATAGCACAGCTGTTGGGGTTGCCCTGTCCCTTCACGCAGGCTGTGGCCTGCTGCCAAGGCCTCTTGACCTCTGCCCTTAGGGTGCCTTGGGGTACTTAAAGGGGTTGTCTGAGTTATTTTTTTGTTCTTTATATGTTACTAACTTGTCAGGTATAACAACTTTCCCATATACTTTGTGTTTCTAAAGCTGCTGGTTTCTCAGAGTTGACTGAGGGTCACATGATCTGTGATGTCACCTTATCTCCCTGGTCTATGATGTTTCATGTACAAGCCTCAGAGTTCAGATAACACTCTGTACACAAGACGTCACTGGCCACGCCCCCTTTGGCTCCTGCTATCTGCTCTCCCTGGATTCCTTCAGATAAAACATTAACCCCTTCAGCCAGAACACACTGAGGGCTCAAGGCTTTATAACAAATAGTAGCTGCAGCAGTGAGAGGAGACAAATGCTGGGCAAGGAGCTATAGAGGAATTGTATTGCACAAGAACAGGTAGGGAGAATTTCCTGTGTGTATCAGCAGTGTCATTGTACAGCTGGGACTTGTAGTCCTACACATACAACATGCTGCTGAGTATCCCAGCAGGCAGACATGTACTCAGCACTTGTATTCACTGCCTTTGCAGAGAAGGGGGGAGGGGCTGAGATTGTTGTTATTGCATGTAAACAAAAGCCAGAAGAGAACCAGGGAAATGAGGAAATATAGATTTTTTTTGCCTAAAACTTGCTGAACTTAGTTATATATTGTTGCCCATCATATTTACAGTGCTATATATTTTTTTTCATAACTTGGACAACCCCTTTAAGGCACTTTCTGCTGTGGAAGGGTGTCTAAGCAATAGGTTTCCTAGCTTTTTAATATCCCAAGTAGGTGTGATGTTATTGTTGTCTGCCCATTTCCTGGATAGTGACTCTATGCTGGCTGACCTGACCCATGCCTGACCTCCATATTAACCTTTTGCCACCTGCCCTGAATTTGGATCATTTACTGTGCTGCGTGTACTTTGCCTGTCCTGACCTCAGCTTGTCCCTGATTATTATTTTGCCTGAACCTTCAGTGCCCTGCACTGGCTTGTCTCTTGACTCCTGTGGCTCAGCTGTCAATCATACAGAGACTACTCCAGGCAGTGGCATACAGGGGTGTAGCTAAAGGCTGATGGGCCCTGTTGCAAGAGTTCAGCTTTGGCCCCCCTTTCCTCAGAGCTTTGTGGGCAGGGGGTAGGGAACTACATAGCCTTCCTGCTGCTTGAGAAAAAAAATTTAAACCCCCCCCCCCATGCCAAATTCTTGACCTTTTCGGCCAGCCAGGATGTAACTTGACCAGCATGGACTTTCTATAATACCACTGTTTTCTTATGCAGCACAAGGGTCTTTGGGCCCCCTTAGGCTCCTGGGCCCAGTAGTGACTGCTACCTCTGCATCCCCTATAGCTACGCCCCTGGTGGCATACATAGAGAAGTAAGGGTCCCATAACAAGGATCAAACCAGCCCCCCCCACAGGACAGAAGGGTTTCTGCCTTAACCCTTTTCAACGACCCTTTGGCCATTTTTTCCACTGACTCAATTGCTAAAAGTTTTTTCCTTAGAATCCTGATCAATTTTTCACCTCCAGTAGAAGAGGAGGTGATCCCAACTAAGACTGGGTCCCCTCTTGCCCTGGGCCCCATAGCAGTCGCATGTGGTCTGCCGCTTTGGTAGTTACGCCCTTGACTCCAGGAGGTAGTGGCCTGGTGCGTCCCTTGGAGGGAATTCTACATTCCTATGTAAGGGTTAATGGGTGTCCCAAAGCCAAATCTGTTGGTTGATACAGTGGTTCCACACCCACTGCCATAACTTCCCAATAGTCACTGTTAACTTCTAAAATGACACTAAAGATATCCCTCTAAGACCCTGTATTATAGATTTACAGTGTTGTTATGGAGCTTCTCATGAAAACCAACGAGGACAAGTTTAGAAAATGTAACAACTGAATAGTTGCCAAACACAACGTGTGTTTTTGCAATCTCTAGACTAGTTTTGATATAATCTCCCTTGTTGTGTTTTATTGACTTTAAGAAGTGAGTTCTTATCCTCCAGGAGCCTTCTGGGATCCTTAAAAACTGGGTAAGGCCCTGACTAATTAGGAAAAACAAGTGTTTTAATCATTATAAACACATCCTAATTGCGGCTCCAGGGGAAATGACATCTGTACAAGAGCCCAAATATTTATTTATTCATCAGTCAAAGTCTTGGGAGTGAGCAGAGGGAGATTAAAGGGAAGTCTTGCAGAAACATCTCTCCCAGTAGCTGTTGTAGATGCCAGTGTGATAAAATGAAGGAAAAAAGTAATAATTAAGATGGAACCAACAATATTCCAATAAGTACAAAACTCTGAGTTCTTTCTCATGTGGATCAGAGCAAATCTTTTTATTGGGAATACAGTTGCAATCTTAAAAATGCATTCTCAGTGACAATTTACCCAGTTTACCCAGTCCACCAGCCAACAGAATAGGAAAAGGAGACTTGAAAACATTGAGAGGTTATGTTCCTATAGTGATGCAAGCCTTGTTCTGGTGTCCACTGCCTCCTAATCATACTCAACAGGCTATAAAGAGCATTGCACCAAATCCACCTCCAGTAAATGGGAAGAAAATGTCAGACAGGGTTGTCTTGTCCAATATTCTTATTTCCCAGGAGATAAGAAGAGCCAGAGGTGTCTGGCAGTCCCTAATCTCCACAGAATTAATAAATGTCTAGCTGAGAAGAACATACATGTCAATAAAAGACAAGTGGTTACGTTTTCTTCAAGAAACATTGCTATTTCTGTCCAAAAGTAGCACTTGGTATTGCTGCTCAGCCTGACTGAGCTGAAGGAGGCTGAGCCGCAATACCACATACAGTCTGTAGACAGGTGTGGCACTGTTTAAGGGAGAAAACATGTTTTTCTGTCACCGCACAACCCATTTAAAAACAGTAAAATGACCGCTTACCACATCGATGAGTTGAGCAATGGAAAGGCCAAATCGCACCAGAACCGCATCGGATATGTTAGCTACAGGACGCGACCACTTGTTGTACGCCATGAAAAGCTTTTTCAACAGTCTCTCCTCTGCATGTGCACGGGTCTCGATGTGACACAGAGCTAGAAGAAAGAGCAAGAACGTCTTACTATATGATATAATACCATCAACTCCAAAAAGATGAAAAATAATCAAGATTTTCATATTAGGAGCAAGGGGTTGTAGCTAGGCTTTCCTTATCCCAGGGGAAATATTCAGTTCACTGTCCCAACCTGGTATCTAAAAACCTTGGAAAAGGAAAAGTAACCTGCGCACCCTGACACCAGCACACGGGGGACATGCCCACCAGCAGCCTCCTAGTTATACCATTGATCTAAAGGAGCCTTCAGTGGCAAACAACCAACGCCTTTGTAGCTTTTAGCTGAGGACATGGCTGGAAGGAGGGGGCAGTAGTCAGGTAATCAATGACTGTGTAGTACCCCAGACCTGGGGGTACTACCAATTGTTTATATTGTCATGTTGTGCATTTTATATTTTGTTATGAAGCAATGAATGGCAAAGGTTGACAGGAACAGGGTTAACCACCCTGTTCCTCCCGTCTTGGTAGGAGTGAACTGGTCCTTCTTCCTGCCAGGAGGAGGAGTTCATGAGAAGCCTCAGAGTTGAGAGGAAGCAACTTGTTGTTCTCCTGCTCCTCTTACAGAATCCACAGAGGTAATTACTTCAATTTGTTTTCAAGTAAAGCCTTGACAGTCCAGTGATCTGCTACTTCTACATCTACAGACTCTGCTGTAAGGTGAAGGACAACAGCCAAGGCACCCATCACCAAACAACTACTAGACTATTATCACCTAAGGGTCCATTCACACGAACGTATATTTGCGGGTCCGCAGTAAATATACGGGGGCTCAGAACACACGCCGTGCGGCCCCATTGAAAATGCCTATACTTGTCCGTGCGCACGGACAAGTATAGGACATGCTTCAAAAGAGTATAGAGGTGAATGGGGCCGCATCTATTCCCACAATTTTGTGTTGTGTGAATGGGGCCTAAGTGTTGAACTGCCACAAACCAACCTGCTTCCACATCTTTGCTGGTGCCAGATAAGAACTGCACTAAAGTCTGCTGCTACTGTATGTTCTCCACTGAACTAAAAAAGACTTTGCTACTTTTAACTCTGTCCTCATTCCTCTGTACTATAATTCCACTGCACTGATCCCCAGGTAACAACGACCTGAGGGAGTACACAGTGACACAACACTTTATCAGGGCCACTATCACTCCTATCCTCTGCACCAGCTCCTCAGGGGGTCGCTGCAACTGGATAAGATAGTCATCAGTGGCTATCTCCCTTATAAAGAATCACCTTGTGCAGCTTGGTGAAAGCCAACATGCTTGGTCCTTCATTCACTTGACAATAACCATCGGGGACAGTCAGGGAACCCCAACTAATCTTGCTGATAGTTTTGTATTTGGCCAGTAAACTTACCACAGAGAGGAGGTAGGAAGTGTGATGATGATTGGTCACATATCAGACCATTTATAAGGAAGACAACCTCCAAAATATGGATTTAATGAAAAACTAGAGCATTCCTCTTCAACATTTCTCATCATCTTCAGCTCAATTTAAAAAGTACATCAATGAGTTAACATCTTAACACTTACTAATGACTCCACACAAGTTATTATTAGCCACTAGTCTGAGAATATGTGCTACCATTTGCTAAAAATATATTTTTTAATTGTTTTACTTTATTTCTTAGATGGAATGTAGTCTTGCTCAAACTGTGGATCACCTCTTCTCAATTCATATTTTCTACCAAAGAGCAGATGCCAACGTCTTTCTTGATTCTTGCTGACTTTAAGGTTGTGGCAGGAGCCACAACTGTCCCATGGCCATTTCCATTTATAATCTCATACAAATGAAAGGAGCTGGGAATCAGACCCACAGCTTCACCATGACCTTTAAGTTGCACAACTGCAGGCCGAATTTATGTTTATGCCTAAAAATCCTTATGTTAAATTCATTAAAGGGGTTGTGCCACGAAAAATATTCAACATTTTTCAAATCAGCACCTGAATCTGAATACTTTTGTAATTGCATGTATTCAAAATTTAGTATAACCACAGAGCTATTCAATAAAATGTATCTGTATAGCGCCACCTGCTGTGTGTTCTTTTCCTTACTTCTCTGTCCACCTCACTGAGGTGGTCGCACATGCTGGCTTTAAATCTTCAACTGCCACCAGCCATATCTTCTGTTAGAACCTGTGACAGTTACAGGGGAAGAGACTCCCTCCCAGAGATGGACATGCCCCTGAGATGCCAGACACAAAATAAGTCTATCAGAACAATTGGATCAATGAATGGGGAGATCTGTGGTTCCATGTGAGGTACAGGGCTGGTTCTAGCTTTGTTAGAGATTGTCATGTACTGTATCATTTTTACATCAATCATGGTATAATCCCTTTAATTATGGTTACCATTTGGGTATGTATAATTATAACACTGTTAGTTGTCAGCCCAGGGTTTCAGTAGGTGGCAAATTTGCTGAGCTCTGGGCCCCAAAAACGAAGTGGCACATAGTTCAATTGAGCCCTTTTAATGATCGGTGGGATCTCAGCACCTGCATCCTCATCCACCTCAGAAACTTGTGAAAATGATAGGTTAATCGGTACCCATAAAATCACAGCTATATAGTGCTCTGAGTGATGTGGCAGTATAATGTGGAGTGTTGTGCAGTGCAGCGTTATGAGGACCGTGTATGGGACTATGGTTTGTGGTAGTATTACTTGAGCAGTGGTAGTTTTATTTAGGCTCCAACTGGTAGTATTGTGTGGGCAATACATAGCAGTATTAAGAGGGCACTATATGTATTATTTTAAGTTTCATGGATATATTATGAAGGCACTGTATGGTAGTATTATTTTATATATGCAGAAAAACTGACCACATGCTTATTGCCCAGAGCCACGTGTTCTATAAAACCGTCCTAAGTCAGTGCTTTAAAGCAGAGTTAACATACTATTATATCCACTTGACAAGCTCTGCTACATCAGTGTATGTTACATTTCGTGCCACCTTGCTGGTGTATATCATCATTTTCTAAATTGTAGTGGTTATTTAACCCTTTATCATTAATAATAGACCTGCGCAAAAAAAAAATCTCTGCTCTCTTAGAGGAAGGGCAGGAGCCATCGCTGGTAAGTGGGTCGCCAGTCTCTCGGGAACAACATGCATAATCTATGACCTTTCTTTAATGGGTAAGAACCTACTCGAGAGAAATCACAGGTGACCTTGCTTAACTGCGGACAATCTAGAAACCGAAAAGAAAAACTTAAAGGGGTTATCCAATGATTAATGTAAAAAATGAAAATTGTGCATAATCTAGTACATGACAACCTCTTTCTAACAAAGCTAGAACCAGCCCTGTACCTCACATGGATCCAGAGATCTCCCCATTCATTGCTCTAATTGCACTGCTAGATTTATTTCAAGCTGTGAGCTTAGGGGACGTATCCTTTCTCAGGAGGCATGGGCTATATCAAGGGGCGTGTCCTTTTGTCTGCCATCGGTGGCATGTAGAGATGAGCAAAGTTTTGAAAATTTTGATTCAGCAGCTTCACCGATTTTTGACAAGAAATTTGATTCACCTCTAATTACTTTGTCACAAATTGCTTTAGACTGTATGGAGCAGACGCAATGACGAGGAACCGCGATCGTGCTTCCCCATCATTTAACCTGTCGGATGCCACGTTCAACGCTGATTGAGGCATCTGTGAGTAGGTTAAAAAAAAAATTATTCTCACCTCACCCACTTGATCGCGGAATTGGCCTCTCATCAAGTACATGAGGTGAGTATAATTTTTTTTTTACTTTCAGCCATTATTTTAGGAAAATTTGATTCATTAGCACGAGGAAATTCGGCTTAGAATTTTTACTGAAATTCGGATTGATGTCCACTTTGGATACTTCGCTTCACTCAACACTAGTGGCAGAAGAATTATGGAACTGAGCATGTCCTTCCATCTCAGTGGGCAGGACATAGAAATTAGAAAAAGAGCAAACAGCAGGTGGCGCTATAGAGATAGATTTCAGTGAATAGCTCACTGGCTACACTAAATTTTCAAATACGTGCAAATACAAAAGTATTCAGATCCAGGTGCTGGTTTGAAAACTACAGAAAGCCCAAGAGCTCTCCAAATTTCAGTTTTCAGTTCCTTGAACCTGGATATGCCAGCATTAGTTATCAGGAGGACCATGCTTAGCCAAAGTGGACGAAGCTCGGTCTTGTTAGGGTCCTGCTGGCACAGAGCAGAGGAGCAGAGGAACTGCAGCAACCAAGGGTTTACTCTACTTGAAATTTCAAAAACAAAAAGCACATTGGACCACTATATAAACCACTATATTGACCCCCGTGGTCTAGGTCATAGGAAGCGATGGGAAGCTGCGCTCACAATCAGTGTGAGGATGAAACAGTCCAGGGTTACAAGTCCTCACTTGATGGAACAGATATACATGCGAGACGTGCGTATATTTGCATTAATAATGCAGTTACCGGGGGAATTCTGCATAACAACCACCCATATTGCATTTTCCATACAGATCACATAATGCGCCAAACACTGTCAAGGACATCACAGATTCCTTTGTGAGCATCCGATGTACGGCTGTGTACAGCCAGCCGCGTTCTAAATGAGTGAAGAGGAGAAAAAAAAGTGGGCCGTCTGTTATTGATGTCCTTGAATGTAAGCCATGACCCTAATGATATCCAGCGTTCGGGCAGGAGCAAGGTAGATGTATGAATTTCTAGATGTGGGGCACATTGTGTTTGATATTCAAGAAAGCCTAAATATGACAGAATTTCCTGAAGGGGCAGTGGTCTCCAATCTGGGGAAAAAGTACAACTCCCAACATGTCCTGACAGCCACGGCCTGGAAAGCCATTGAGACCAACGGTATGGGGGGTGCAGAGACTGAGGTCACACCCAGGCCCAACAGCCTCTCTACCAGATAAGAGAGGGCTATCGATTCTGCACCCTCCAGTTTTCAGTCCATTAATTAGTAGATACAAGCGATATGATGGAGGCGCGAGGTCTCTGCTGCTTCGAGGAAGCTTGGATTGGATCAGAAGGATGCAAATCTGCTCACAGTATGTCCTGCCCCGATAAGTGGCATCTAAAAATCCTATAGACAACAGAGACTACTCTTTCGGGGAGGCATCTGACCATCTTTCGGTCTTCCATTGTGATGGTGGTCAATGGCTGCAGCAAAGGACTGAACATGGCTTTTCATATCAGATATCAGAATATGATTAAATGAAGAGATTTATGACATGTCCCCCAAAACCCTGTCCCCCACTACCAACCCACTCACATTACAGCTCCTAGAAGGAACAGTACATAATTCTGCTTAATATTTTCCTCTTCTTTGACTCTTGTATAACTGTGAGGGATATGTCCCAGGAGATCAGTCATCCCCCTTCTCCATATAAACGCTGGGAGGCAACTAACTGCAACAGAAGCCCTCCCCCACAGCACTGACTGCGATAGACCAGTAACACTACATTCCACCCATTCTGCAGATTATTACCCCCTTTTTAAGAAATTTACTGTTTTCTAGAAGATGATTTGAGGAGTGGAACTGACAACCACTTTGGGTAGGGTGTTTTTAATTAATTTCTTTGCTTATTTTCCTTTAAAATGATCTAAGCAATGAACTTCCTATAGTATAGTGCATCTATAGGGGGTGAGGAGATAGGGGTTGAATCCAGGCCCTAATGTTTAATAATACTGATCTGCCATAAAAGATGAAGAACAGCACGTGGTAGGAGAGGGCCCTGTTACATATTTTATGTCTTCAAGTTATGTCCTTACTATATGGATCCCTCAATGCAGCTCTTCCTCTAGTCTAGGGCAGAGAGATATAGATGTCCACATGGTCTCTGGAGGTAAAATACAAATGTTTCCTCCTCTTTTGATTCATCTCAAAGGAGGAAAAAGTCAGACAGAAAATCATTATATTGTGTGTTTACTACAAATATACAATATAATATGTGTGTGTATATATATATACATATATATATTTATGTGTGTGTATATATATTTTATAGTGTGGGACACTTTAAAGGGGTTCTCCGAGAATTAAGAAAATGAAAATACTTAAACATTACTTTATTTTAAATATATTCCCAAATACCTTTCATTAGTTATAATGGCTTGTTTTGTCTAGGGAGCAATCATTAGGAGAAATAAAATGGCCGCCGTCTTATTAGTCCACACAAAACCTGTTCCAATCACACAGGAGGACAAGTTACTTCACAACACTGAGGTAAAGAGCTGCCTCGTCCTCCTCTCTGCTCTGTTTGTCAGGGATTATGATCCTGAATACAGATAAGATCTTTAGCTTAATCTCTGTAGAAATGGCGTTCATGAGGAGAGGGATATGGCTAATTCCCCCTGCAACCATACCATCACCTGCGGTATCTGGCACAGCCACGCTTTCATTATGGGGACATGCAAGTACTGGGTCTCACGCTGCTCTGGCGTTTAGGCCTTTTCATAGCTTTAAGTTACCATCTTGCTTCTTGTTGTCTGCTTAACCCAGTACAGCATCAGACATTACAATATAATAGGCTGCATCTCCCTAATATTTGCAAACAGTACCATATGCTATATATGTGGATCAACGGTATATTATTTATGGTGGCCTCAATTCTGTGACTAGTGTTACCTGAATATTAACTCACAGAGGGATGGTTGGCACGCGATTGACTAGCCGCTGTGGTATTACGTATTATTTCAACACCAGTTGTAATAAGGATTGTTTGTGATCTTATATATCAGATATTTGCTGCATAAACGGCGTCACACCACACAATATCAAACAGAGAAGTCTGACTTTATGCAGACCGTTTTGTTACTTGATTGCAAGATTGTACTGCTTTGCCTAGCCCCTGATGATCCCCTTGGCCGGGTGAAACGCGTTGGGCTTCTGCATTAAGATATACATCTAACAGCAAACAATCCATCATTCTGTCCTGAATTTTGCCCTGCTTTTGATATCTAGTTACCAGGTGCATTTCTGGACAGATGATAACTTCATTTTAACTAGTTGTTTTTTTGTTTTTTGCATATTTATTTCCCTCACTGGTGTGGTGCACTTTTTTTCTTTTAGGTCATAGTGTGGTGATGGTCTTTCCTGTGCCAGGACCTTAATAGGGACTCCAGGAGGTTCCAGGCACGGGATCGCCTCTTTCGGGGCGGCCATTCCGTCTTAGGTAGGGACGTATAGTACATAGGGTAATAATAGGGCCAGTTTTCCATTTTAGGCCCAAAATAATACCCATCATCGACCACCGACTACTAAACCTTCGTCACTACATCTATTCTTAGCTTATTTACTTGTCTTTTCCTATGTACTTGTTTTGTAGTATTTCGGGTTGGCCTTGTACCAAGTGTTTTTAAATATAATGATTAAAGGTTATTTTTTAGGGTATTCTTTCTGTGATTATTCATGCTTGATTGAGACTACCCGTGATTATCAAGGGACTGGTCCCTGACTTACCAGAACGGTGAAATTTTTTTGCCATTATAACTAATGAAAGGTATTTGGGAATATATTTATAATAAAGTAATATGTAAGTATTATTTATTTTCTTAATTCCCAGAGAACCCCTTTAAGTAAAAAATACAGCGCCCCCAACAGCATAACTAAATATGTTGTGTAGTCATCACAGATAACGTCGTATTTCCCATCTGCTAATTCAAAATTTTGCAGAAAGTTGTCACAACAGCAGAAATATATGATCATCAGTATGGAGAGGAAGAGTCGGGAGAAGGAAGGGGAATGGATGACAAGGTGGCACAGATGTGTGAGGGCAGGGGGCAGCAGTGAGGGGAGCAGGTGTTGAATATTATGAAAGCAGCAGGTAGGGAATCCAGCTGAAGGAAGAGGATTTGGATGATGTCTTGCAATTTTGAGGTAGATATTTGGAATTGTGACTGTTTGCTGTGAGCTCTGTGCCATACGTAATGTGTATCCCCATGCCAACGTACACATGCCAACCGCTCATGCAGCAGTCATACCACCGCAGACGACAGCCAGCAACATAGTGCAGAAAAGCGCTGTCATAGGCAAGGGGGTTATGTAAAAAACCTGAATCGCCAAATAATGAAAAGTCCTGCAACGTTCTAATAAACTTTGTCTTCCATTTTTTACCATTTTCAAGATCTCTGCTTAAAATCAGTGAATGGTAATGACAAAAAAACATCCCATTCACTGACAGCAGACAGAGATATTGAATATGGTGAGGAAAATTGCAATGCTCTCCATTACACAAGGGTTGGCTCATCTGGGACATTGATAGCATATCACTGGGATCTCCCATCAATGTCAGATATGTGTGTATCCCACTTTTATCTAGAGAACGGGCCCTTGAAGTGAATGAGAGCACTACTACATCACTACTGCAGTTCTGAAGATAGCGGAGTGGGCATTCTTAGCTATGTTCAGGAGTGTCTTAGCAATAAATGGAGAGGGCATCACGCAGCACGTCCCACAGAGGATGGTTGAGCATGCACAGCCACTTTCTGTTCACTTTGAGGGGGTCCTGTTCTGAAGATAGGAGCGAGTCACACATATGGGACCCCTTTAAAAGAGGTGTTTGGTTTACAAACCCCATTTAAAATACCCTGTTAGAGGATTTGAGTTAATATATGGGAATCTCTTGTTCTGGGGCCTCATTTATTAAGGTGAAGAGCAATTCTACAAACACATCACATCCCGGCCCATTGATTTCAGTGAGAACTGTGTAATGCTTCATCTCCCCTGTGGAGGTGCTGCAGGGAAATTAAACACTTGCTGCCCGTTTCCCGGCAGATGATGGCTGAACACTGGGGGTCTCCGCACTAATCAGCTTATCATTGGGGGACAATTCTAATAGAATGCATTGTTCAAACAGAAAGCCCCTTTAAAGGAACACTCTGCAAAACTGAAATACTGAGTTATGTCCAGAGCAGCGCCCAAGGGACTCAGGAATTGCAAGTGCCATCCAAAAAACTCCCTGCCAGCAGCTCTCTCATTGGTTGGCCAAGTCCGGAATATTTAACTGACCATGTGCCAATTTTTTACATAAATAATCCAGAATTCAATGTTCTTGTTCTTTTCATAGACAAGTCCTCCCCTCCCCTCTCCTTCATCACACACTACATTGATTTTACTGGTGCATTCTGCCAAACGTATTTCCATATGTAGTTGGTAATAGGAACAATTAGGTCTTGGGCTGATGAGCAGATTTAACATTACGGCTTCTGTCTGATTTCATGGGTATGGGTAAAGTTCTACGTACCTCTGGAATTCATGGCATCAACCACCAAAATCTATAGTCAGAGCTCACACTATGGTAGTAGTCCCTGCTGGAAGATAGGTGTGGGCATACATGTACCCCAGTGGATGTCAGCATTATCTAAGTGACATTAAAGGGGTATTCCCATGTTGGGATGCTCTCCGTTTATTTGGGGGCCCTGTTCTGGAGTTAGGAGCGGGTGCCAGATCTTACACGAATGACATATCCTAGCTATATGCCATCAATATCTGAGATGGGCCGACCCCTGTGAAGGGATATTTCTTTAATGTTATAGGATATTATGAAGACTTAACATGAGGATCCAGAGAATGAAGGGATGACAGTACACTGCTCTATTGAAGTGAAAAACTATAAGAAATGCTGTCCAATAGGTGTCACAAACTAGAATTGTGGCTCCCTCATTCTGAGTATCAGTGGTGGTCTTAGCAATACGCCACCACAGTCAGGAAAATCCCTTTAAAGAGGACCTGTAACCCCCCCACACACACACACCATGACATGTAAGTTTTAGTAAATACTTGCATTCTTAGTGGAATAACAATTCTAGAGCATCTATTCACGTGGCTCTATGTTGTACGATTCCTCTATTATTCCTATTAGAAGTTTATACATCAATTGTCATCTAGGTGTTTCCATTCTCTGTCAGTGATGACAGTTTTCCACTGATAGGATAGTGTCAGACGGTGCACTAACACACCCCAAATGGTAACAGCCAGTTGTCAATGTATTCATAAACTTCTGATGCGTACAGGGATTTCAGGTCATGTACCTAATCTCAGTACCCATACTGTATAAACTTGAGAAAAGGAGATTTGGGTTAGGGATCACCTCTGATCACTGTGATGGATATCTCCAAGGTGTTTTAATACCCAAAAGAGAGTGGCGAGGTAAGAGGCAAAGTATCCACATAAATACCCCCTTCTGACAGCTTTAGTTGAAGATGGCTGGATGAAGGCTATGAACACAGTCAGGGGCAATTTTTAAATTTCTTGCATTTTATTCATTTTGGGCTACAATCCTTTTTTTCTATTGGTCTTAAAAAGTTTCTGCAGTTTTTGTATTACAGGGTTAAATTTCAGGAAAGTATCTTTGTTTCAGTTTTATACTGAATCCCGTCATGATGCTGTTCTGATGGTCAAGTATTGCCCTTATGTCTGATATCCTAACAGCTCATTAACACTCATTACACCTAGACTTCTATCAAACTGATTACAATATGGTTTAAATGGGGGTTTATGAGCTGTCAGGAGTTCAGAGATAAGGGCTATACATAGCCATCAGAACAGCAACGTGGCGGCTCAGGGTGGAACTGGAACTAAGCTACTCTGCTGCTTGGTTGAAACTTAACCCTGTAATACAAAAACTGCAGAATTGTTTAATAAAGACCAATTGAAAAAAAAAAATATGTTTAGCTAAAAATCAATTAAAATATCATCACTAAAAAATACCCCCGAAGGTATTCATAGCCTTTAAAGTTTACATTCCGCCATCCTCATCTAGAGCTGTCAAAAGGGGGCATTAATGTGGATTTTTAGCCCAAAATGAGTAAAATGCATAAAAAAATGCCCCTTAAGGTGTTCCTAGCCTTGAATAATATTTTAACGAGCAAAGTAAAGTCTGACAGTAGTCCACTCACTGGAGCCTGCGATTAAAGGTTCTGTCTAGATTGTAGATTGGGTAGGAAAGAGTTAAAATGACATTCCACCCTGGATGCCTTTCGTTCTAAAGTTTTGTGGTCTGTAGGATTTTGAATTTTAGCACACCACAGAGCAGTGTACTGTTGGGAGACCAGCATAATGGGAGTTGTACTTTCACAAAAACTAGACCCAACTGATTCAGACTGACCACAGTTGGCTGAATATGGGATTGGTCAACAAGAGAACAATTCAACTGTCCGCAGGAAGAAAAGGATCAGACATGTTGGATTTGAACATGTCCAATCCTTTATTCTCCTGGGTCAGAAGCAACTACCAGAAGTGTCTGGCAGCTTTTTATCTTCCTTTTCCCATTTAAAGGGATTTTATGTTAATTATCTATCCTCAGGACAGGTCATCAGTATCTGATCGATGGGGGTCTGACTCCTGGCACCTCCTCCGATCAGTTGTTTGAAGAGACCACAGCGCTCTGGTGTACAATGCGGACTCTTCCTAGGCCAGTGACGTCATGTTCATCCGATCAGCTCAGTCCCATTCACGTAAATGGCGCTGAGCTGCAATACCATGCACAGTCACTGTCTAATAGATGGCGCTGTGCATGGTGGGCTGCTACGGCTGATCTGGTGAGCTCAAGTGGCCTCTTCAAGCAGCTGATCAGTGGGGGTGCCAGGTGTCGGATCCCCATGATCAGATACTGATGACCTATCCCGAGGATAGGTCATCAGTTTAAAACACTTGGACAGCCCCTTTAAATGAACATGTGCTTGGCCGGTCCAAGTGTGCAGATATTTTTGGGCAAGATGGTATTCATCCAAACAAGTGCTTGACCAGAGATTAGGTCCTGTGGGCTTTCCACCAGGCAGTCCTAAATTACTCAAATATGTTTCCTTTAATCCAATGACAGTGCCCCTGGGCGGGGGTTAAAATGAGATTGTCAGCTCCTTTGGGGCAGGAAATGTCATGAATGAATGTATTCTCCGTAAAGCACTACAGAGTATATCACCACCGTATAATAAAACTGCGCCATTTAACAGCAGCCCTTCAGCCCGCAGAGTCCCCAGTCGCTAACAGTGAGTCAATAAGGGGGCTCATCTCCTTGGGGGGTGCTGGGTTCTCAGCTTCGCAATTGCAGAGGCTAAAATCAGTGTTACGTTACAGCTTTCCATCCCATGTCACCCCCGGGGATCCAGAGCCGGATGAAAATGAGGAATAATCTTCTCTTATTAAACTAACAACCTCGGGGAACTGGCGATTTTTATGTAGAAATGAGGGGGGGAGGGGATGGGCATCAATAAAACATGTGTACAGCAAGCCCCCAGTCACATACAGACAGATCACAGAGGGTGCAGGGGATGACACACAACAAGCAGGCAAGGTTAACTCTTTCCTCCTGGATGAAGCAGGGATTAACTAGCTAATGCAGTAGGTTTACCTGCAGCCCTAGTTATAACAAACTCAACTCTGCTACATCTGAAAATTACTGAGACATATAAATCTAATAGTAATAAACTGAATTGTGGCCCAACAGGTTTCCACCCCCACAACTGAACGCACTTATTCCAATACACAGTAGGTAACAGACACTAACAGCTAGAGATGAGCGAATTGCTCAAAATCCACTTCGGGTTCAGTTCGGCTGAATCTGTCCAGTAATTTGATTTGGGTCCAAATCAGTTCTACCCAAATCCCAAATTGGCCTGAAAATTTTTTTCTCTAATATCTCACTTTTTTATTAACTAATTACTTTGTTAATTTTTCCTCCCTCTCTCTCAACTTAATCGATTCACCAAAAATTTGGTCCTAAAATTACAAAATTTGGATCAAATCTTATTCATTTACAATCATTTCCCTCATCTTTACTAACAACCAATCCTATGGATAAGTGGGGTCTCCCAAAAACACAGGGAGCTCCACTGGTTACACTCAATTGCTTTATTTAAACCATATCATGTTTAATACACATGATGTAGCAGAGCTGAAATTGTCTTTTGGAATTGCCTCTTTTTCTGCATCATCATGACGCTCATATTACAGTCATCTTTCTTGTAATACGCACTTCAGATAATGCCTGAGCTTCTATCCTCACCTCTTCGCTTCTACCTTGTAAGCCATTGTCTGCCAATCAGTTTATTGTACTTGTTATTGTCTTGAATTAAGTATGTAAACCCTTCCAATATGTACAACCCCCTGGAATGAACGCACTTTAGAATAAATAAAAATAATAATAACTGCGACATCACTGTGATTTGTAAATGACAAACTCAGCTCCACTACACCCCTAGACCTTTGGGATGGCCAGGAGCTCAATTCCTCACACCTTACTCCAGGAGATGACATTGATATTCTGGGGAGAACTTTGAAGTCTGTGATGCTGATACTTTTTTGGGCACAATCGACCCTCTTCACTTCAGTGACTACCTCCACCTTGTTCCAATGTCAGAAATGTACACTACTTTTCACGTGTGATGGGACTACAAGCTCCATCATATCCTGGTACTACTACTGACTTATGTTAACCTACCACCATGGACAGCAAAGAGTTAACACGACCCTTGTACAGTTGGACGCTCTCAGTGTTGGACTCCCCCCCATTACAGCACCTTATCGCAGACCGGCTCTGCCTATCTGCATCAGCACCTGCCCGTTACTCTGCCACTCGCCAAGTGTTGGAATCTTGTAAATGAAATGCGGCCACTTATCTGGAAGCTTCAGACCATGGAAATCTGGATCTCACACTCAGGACCTGTCCATGGTGCTGAAGTGACAGCAGTCAGTGACTAAATGCCTGGTAGGGGAGATTATGCCCATTGCTGTTCTATCATGAAGTCCAGTTACCCTTATCTAGAAGCCAGACCCCCTCAGTCCATGTAAATCTCAATGTGCAGTCCCTTCGGAGCAGTCCATGGAGCTAAAGGATCAGCGGAGTCTTAAACAAGCCGCTAAGCCTTTACAGGCATAGGCTTCCTTCACATCTCCTTGAGTGTCTTCCAGCAGAGGAACAGACTACCTGAGTTACCATATCCAGCATAGCTGGACAACTATGGAAAGGGTTCCCATTCAATATGATGGGATCTGTCGAGTTTCTGGTATAAATGATGACCCTTCCAGAGAAAAACTGGTATTTTTACAGCAGAAAGCTGCCATTTATGTCATATCCCATTATAGTGAATGGGAAGCCGGTGTTGTCCGGCTATCCTTGATATGGTAACTCCGGTTATCTGCTCCTCTGCCAGAACAGACTATAGGATTTAACGGAGATGTGAATGAAGCCTTAGCTAAAGAACTATTGTATTAGGCTCAGTTACATGGTCTGGGCGAGCTCTTGAAGATGCTGCCATTCCTTCAGCACCTCCGGCAGCATCTTGACATTTACATAGACTAGGGTGATCTGACTTCTAGATAAGAGTAAGATTCCTGACACGCGTGGATTCGGCACTGGCATACTTTGACCACTAAAAAAAGTCAGGATAAGCAATTTTTCAGTAAGATGAAAATACCCCCCCCCCAAAAAAAAAAACCACCAAGAGCTCCAGCATGCTGTGTTTTTTGAAAAGAAGCCAAAATGACAAAAATATGCCACCGAACAAAAACACCAGTAGCAAAAAAACAAAAAACAAAAAACAAAAACAAATGCTCGTGTGCCCTGAGTTTTACATTTCCCACACCTTCAGCTAACATCTGGAGAGGGTGGTTTTACAGCAAGAAATGCACCAAAGACGCAGGTGTGAAAAATGCCACTAAACGTGCAGAAAAATACCAGTAAAAACCTACGTGTGAAAACATCCTTACTGGTCTGTCATGATATAGCAGCCTGCCTAAGATAACAGCTCTTATAAAGCACCGCTCCGGCACAGCTGTCTGCACCATGGACAGTTCACATAGATTTGGAGTCACTGGACTTCATTAGAAAGTAGTGTGCACAATATGGCAGCATATCCATCTTATATCAAGTGTGCTGTCCCTTCTGGACCATGGACTCCTGCCAAAATCATTCATAAAGAGATGTATGTGGACCAAGGTGTCATGACGTAAGAGTAATAAGACTTTCAGGATATAGCAGTAGGGTGCACAATATAGCAGCACAACTATCTTATATCAATAAAGTCCATTAATCGACTTTTATATTAGTCAGTTCGCCAGACTACACGTCCATAAGCAGTATTTATGAGATGTCCATGGTGCTGAAAGGACAGTTATGCCTTAAAGGACAAGTGACAAAGTGTTGTAGGATACCTGCTGTTATGTTGTCCTCACAGTGACTAGTCCACTGGGTTTCACCATGGTGCTGATAGCAAGACTCTTTCACCTTATAAACTGAGCTTGAGAAGGACACAGTGAGTCTATGAACGGCAATGTGTAGGTAGGTAATCATAGAATAGGGAGGGAAGCCCTCTCAGATCCTGTCTCTCCATCATATCTTTGCAGGCACATCAGATCTCAGTGACAACCCTCTCCCATGTTACAGGGTTGGTAACCTCTGAAGCCTTAAGAGTTTCAAGAAAGAACTTAGACTCACCTGGAGACAGAAGCAAAGACAGCAGGAGAAGAGCTGCAGAGGAACCTTGGAAAGTCATTATGTTGTCTAAATGACCCAGGGTTTCCTATGAATGGAGAGCAGCCTGGCAGTCCTGAAGTCTTCTCCACTTAGAGTATCATCGCCTTCTCCAGTCACTGTGTAATGGGACCTTCCTGGAACTGACCCTTTGCTCCATAGGCTGATGTCACCTGAGTCTTCCAGTCTCTTGAAGTATTCTCATTTCACAGTCTCACCCATGGAAGAAGTGGTGGGCTCCTGCTGGCTCCTTGATGAGTGAGAGCTGTGTCTGGCAGAGAAGGGGCAGTCTGCTTCTCTTCTTATAAGACCTGCCCACCTCGGGCACTGGGTGGAGAGAGGTGTGTAGGACTCTTTGAGGTGCCAGGAGACAGAGCTACCAAGCTTTGAGTGCCAGTCCCACACCTCACCGGGCATATTATGGATAATTAAAGAAAATCAGGTCTAATCACATTAGCACTAGACTGAATGGACCTGGTAATTGCATTAGGCGATTATTAAAGATTATTGCTCTCCCCCAGCGGTGAGGGCTCTGAGAACATACTGCTGCTTTATGATGCAGGACACATTTGATTCCAGCCTAGCACCAGACGTAACAGAAGAGCTGGAGGAGACGAGCACTGAGTGTGCACATCACCCTGGCTGTAAGGGTCCAGCTGATACATTGTGGAAGCCCTCATTGTCACCCTCTATGAGATGATATAATTAACCCTCACCTCTACCAAATCCCAGCCCCACCGATCAATGATCCTCCTCAGTGCTGTGTGCACATGTAACCTGATAATCCAGCCCAGGGAATCCAGCAGAGGAGACTGATCACACAAGCTGGGGATTTTACTGTGTCTTTCTCCTGCACATGATTTCTATGCAGCACTTCCACTTGTTGCTTGTAGAGAAGCATTAGAAAATGTCCTACTTAAAAGGAATGGAGTAATTTCCTGAGACAGCGCCACTGCTGACTGTGGCTGTGATTGGTATTGCAGCTAAACCCAATGTCACACACAGACATGGACAAAGAGTAGTGCTATTTCTGAAGGTAAAGCAGACATCTCTTTTTAGTGTCATATAGTCCCTTAAATGATGCTGTTTGTCAGCTAATAGGGTGAACACCTATGATCTGAGACCAGTAGCTGCTGAAAAATACAGATTTTCCTCGGCAAGTCCCAGTGAGTGACAGCAATTTCCACTGTATTTGATATTGGGACCAGTACTGTCTGAGTAATTCTATTATGTATGTAAGGCTAATTCAGATGGCCGTAGTGTTTTGCAGTTCGCAAATTGCAGATCCACAAAACACGGGTACCTGTTGCGTGTTCTGCATTTTGCGTAACGCACATGGTCGGCACTATGACAGAAATGCCTATTCTTGTCCGCAGTTGCGGACAAGAATAGGACATGGTCTATCTTTCTTGCGGTGCCACGGAACAGAACTACGGATGTGGAAAAATACAGATTGGATGTGGACAAAAATACTGTTGTGTGAATGGGGCTATTATTACTGCACTCACACAGTGAATGTCTTACAAGGCTTGTCCTATTACAACAATGTATCCCCTATACTCAGGATAGGGGATAAATGTCTGATTGGTCGACTAAGGCCCCTACAGCTCACGAGATCAGGGGCCCATGTCTGTCACTTCATTTATCTCTATGGGATTGCCAGAAATAGTTGAGTACAAGCACTCGGCTATTTCTAGCAGCCCCATTGAGCTGAATGTCCGTCACTCTGTTCAAACGGGGAACACAGGACCGTGTTCTTGTGATCGGCGGGGGCTGCAGAGGTCAGATCCCACTGATCAGATACTTACCCCATATCCTGCGTAGAGGGTTATAAGTTGTAATAAAGCAACCCCTTTAAGCAAACCACACATATGAGACTCCACCATACACATGCATGCTTGGCTCAGCAGAACATTCATATTTTTCAATGCGGAGAGGAGAACCTGTTGCCTCTCAGTTGCTTATGTTCTGCATGTACAGAGAATCGGGCATGTTGAAATTCAAACGCTCAACCCTTCTCTTTCCTAACATCTGTTACTGGGTGAGTACGGAGACCTCCATCCACTGAATATAGCCGCCCAATCCTGCCAAAATCACTACAATAGACTGACACTTATCTAACATTTATGGCCACCTTTACAATTCAAAAGGAATCATCTTGATTGTAGACTATCGACTTGTATGAGATAATTAAGACATCAGGATCCCCTCATTTTTATGTGCATTCAAGGGGTTGTCCAGAATTAGAAAAACATGGCTGCTTTTTTTTCTAAGCAGCACCTCCCCGTCCTAAGGTCATGTCTGGTATCACAGCTCAGCTCCAATGGAGTCAATGGGGCAGAGCTGCTATACCACACACAACCTGGGGACAGAGGAGGTGCTGTTTTTGGAAGAAGGCGGACATTTCTAATCCTGGACAAACCTTTTCAACCAAATGTCCATGTTAACTGCTTTGAGACAAGGGCAGAGGTAAAATATCGTATTTCAGGGAAGGAGGCAGGTTTGGAACACCAAAAACTATTGCTGGCCATAAACATGAGATAAAAGTTGGCCGGAATGTGATCATTTGTGATGGTTGATGGCAGCCTCTTGCCTGCCAAAAAGGTAATCGGCCATGCTGGACATTTTTGGGCGCTGTCAGCCAAAACTGCATGTTAAGACATGATCATTCGCCATTAATGCTCCTGGACCAAGGAGTCGTTTTTTTTTTTTTTTTAAACACCCAGTTTAGCCTGGCATGTTGCTGGTGGGATTGGTCCTATGAATGATCCCGCAGAAGACTGCGGTCACTCATTGTCTCAAGAGTATGGCCAGCTCAGGTCAGCCTCATGTATCTAGAGCGGTGCATGAGGACTGTGCATATGACCGTCACCAAACCACAGACGGCCGTGTACATAGTGGGAGCTACTGGGCTGATTGTACCGAGCAGCTAAATAGCTGAATTACATTCGATTTACATCTCAATTATACGGCCGGATGAGACGTTCATCTTGTGGGTTGACCCCCGGGCATGCAGTGGCCTCTGATCATATGCGAAGCCGGGAACATGGTGATTTATGTATTTTAATAATAAATGCCGGAATATTAGTTGTTGTCTCTGGAGTGTTTCTCCCTCAGCCTCAAAGCCTTGTGTAGTAAGCAAAGCAAGATGTATTCTCACTAATTAGAGGTTAGTGTTTGATAAAGCGAATCTGTGTCAAACCCCCTGGTGCTATTAAAGAGGTTATCCCACAAAAAATATCTTACAGTTTTTTTAATTCAGCACCTTGATGGGAATACTTTTATAATTGCATGTAATTAAAACATTGGTAGAGCCACTGAGTTAATCAATAAAATCTCTATAGCGCCACCTGCTGTTTGTTTTTGTCTCTCTGTCCACCTCACACATGCTCAGTTCCATCCTTCAGCTGCCTTCTGAGCTGTGATATGCAGAGCTGCAGCAGGAGGAGAATTGGGAGACCTCTGTATCCATGTGAGGTACAAGGCTGGTTCTACTTTTTCTTCTAGTTTTCTAGAAAGAGATTGCCATGTACTATATGATGTCTAAATCTATTTTTTTTATATTAATATCCCTTTAAAAGGCATCTCTCAGCAGATTTGTCCCTATGAAACTGGCTGACCTGTTACATGTGCACTTGGCAGCTGAAGGCATCTGTGTTGGTCTCATGTACATATGTTCCCGCATTGCTGAGAAAAATTATGTTTTAATATATGCAAATGAGCCCCAAGGATCAATGGGGGCGCTACCATTACTCCTAGAGGCTCTGCTCTCTCTGCAGCTGCCGCTCCCTCTGCACTTTATTGACAAGCAGTGAAAATGTCATCATGCACTTATAGGATAAATGGCAACAGAGGACAAAAATCTTCCTCTGGGTATTCTTCAAGGTTACAGCACCAGTTTTGTCCTCTGGCGGTGTTTGGTATTGCATCTCAATCTCATTCATTTGCAATACCAGTCTCAGCCAGAGGCCAGGAGTGGCTCAGTTTTAGACACTTTAGAAGATGGCTCCTTTTTAATCCCATAAAAACTCTGGACTGGATAAAATGGCAAATGCAACTTTTCTCCCCATAGGGAAACATTGTGGTTAGTGTTGAGCGAATCAAAGTTCACGAAATGGACTGAAGTGGATTATGCGAATTTCAGGGAAAATTTGATTAGTTGTGAAGCCGAATTTACTTGTGCTTCGTGGTAACGAATCGATTTTCCTTGAATGGCGGTAAAAAATAAAAATACTTACCTCATCCGTTTGAGCACGAAGAGCCGCCATCTTGATTAATGATCCCACGCAAAATCCCGTACGTGGGGACTTATGATGTCATCACGGGCCGCGCAAAATTTTGCGCTAGATCTTCAAGCAAGGTGGCGGCGGACAGCTCTTCGCTGTCAAATGGATGAGATAAATAATATTAATGTTCGATGCCGTAATCAGCATCTGAGGGGTGCAATGATGGGGAGAGGCGCAGTCGCTGTTCCCTGTCATTGCACTCACTACAAAGTAATTTGTCACTAAGCAAATTTTTTTGTAAAATTCGACAAAGCAGTCAAATCAAACTTTTACATTCTTCGCTCATCTCTAATTGTGGTTATGTGACAATTGTAGAGCTGTCGTGAAGAAAACCAAAAGACAAATGTCAATATTCTAGAAGCTGAGTTCCTATTGCCCGCAGGAAGGAGGTGTTCATGAACAGCATCCGTCCTCCTAAACCATAGTAGAATCAAGGTATATCATCTATGTAAAGAGCTACTATAGCTGATGTCATCTTTCTCAACTTCTAGGATTTCACATAGAAATTCAGTTAAATTGCTAAATGACAAACCAAACCCTGCTACACTTGTCTATAAAGACAGAAGAAAACTCTTTCACAGTGTGTTCCTGATGCGCAGGCTCAGCACTACTACATCTATCATACCATTCAACAATTTGTTGTAAAGCCAGTGCTGACAGAAAAGAGATCAAATATCCCTCATTAACACTGACAGGCTGAGGTGTAGAAACCAGATCTGGGAGGGGGTTACTCACCAGAAGGAAAGCAACACAATCCCTTCTGTATGGTGCCTCTGCCATGTTTGCATGGTTCTGTTGAAGGATCGTTTCTGTTACATTTCATATTGTGTACAGAACACAAAGCTTTATATAAAGAGATCAAAAGGCGGCGGTCCCACCGAGAACCGAGAGATTGTCCGACCTGAAGAGCAGCAAGGGAGCAAGATGGCTTTGATTAGAAGACAGAATGCATTTATCATTGTAGAAGCAACTGACTTATTGGATTCCAACAGTGAACTTACTGTGGTTAACCTTACTGAGACCACTGCTCTGTGATGAATAGGAATGGAATCTGTAACATTAATGGTGGGATCCAGTCCCATAGGGACCCCCACAGCAGATGTAAAAAATCACCTAGATATGTATGATCTATTAATGCACTTACATGCCTTCATGTTTAAATGAAGTGTAAAATTGCCCATAAAAAGGAAGAAGATAGAATAAATATATCTACTATAATGTGTACAAGAATATAACTAATATAATATTGTTCCTATGTACAAGAATATCACTATAATACTGCCCCCTATGTACAAGAATATAACTACTATAATATTGCCTTCTATATCCAAGAATATAACTAATATAATACTGTTCCTATGTACAAGAATATTACTATAATACTGCCTCCTATGTACAAGAATATAACTGCTATAATACTGCCTCCTATGTACAAGAATATAACTACTATAATATTGCCTCCTATATCCAAGAATATAACTACTATAATACTGCGTCCTATGTACCGTACAAGAATATAACATGTATAATACTGCCCCCTATGTACAAGAATATAACTACTATAATACTGTTCCTATGTACAAGAATATAACAAGTATAATACTACACCTATGTACAAGAATATAACTACCATAATACTGCTCCTATGTACAAGAATATAACTACTATAATACTGCCTCCTATGTACAATAATATAACTACTATAATACTGTTCCCTATGTACAAGAATATAACTACTATAATACTGCTCTTATGTACAAGAATATAACTACTATAACAATGCTCCTATGTACAAGAATATAACTACTATAATACTGTTCCTATGTACAAGAATATAACTACTATAATACTGCCTCCTATATACAAGCATATAACTACTATAATACTGCCTCCTATATACAAGAATATAACTACTATAATACTGCCTCCTATATACAAGCATATAACTACTATAATACTGCTCCTATGTACAAGAATATAACTACTATAATACTGCTTCTATGTTCAAGAATATAATGTCACGATACGGGGAGTAGTGAGCCCTAACTTCATCCCCAACCTCTGTCCCTGCCTACTTACATGGCCCGTCCTATGTAATGGCATGTAACTGGGCGACAATCCCTAGCCCGAATAAGTGCTGGGGCGTAAAGGGAAGGGGAACAAGAGGAAAATACAACAAACAAAGACAGAACACAAACACAATATTGGAGGGTCAGCAAGCCGTCAAAACCAGGGGAGAGAGCAAAAGCAAGGTCAAAAATACACAGCCGAAGTCCAAAACACAGTAGTCACAATGAGGATTAGCAAGCACTAGCACTGGAGGTATAGACCAATCTCAGGCAACCTGTGGCTGGCAGGCTGCCTGTTTAAATAGGGCTCCAAGTAGGTCATGTGACGAGGTGGCGTCACATGACCTAACTCCAAAAGTGAAAAAGAAAGTGCTGGCTTCCTTGCCAGTACTCAGAGGTAGGTCACGTGACATGGCCAGCGTCACGTGACCTATAGCACACATATTCATAGCTGAAGCTCCTCCTGCCTGTCGTCAAGGAGATGGGGAGGACTCCGGCCACGCAGAGACTGAACGCGTGCCGGGTCCTCCCCGCCCCAGTTGTCATGGAGACGAGGTAGCACATCTCGTCCTCGCTCCTGAACAACAGTGGGAGTCCAGCGGCGCTGCACGGAGGAAGCACGCCGCCGACTCCCCGTGACATATAATTACTGTAATACTGCTCCAATGTACAAGGATATAACAAGTATAATACTATACCTATGTACAAGAATATAACTACTATAATACTGCCTCCTATATAAAAAAATATAACTACTATAATACTGCCCCCATGTACAAGAATATAACTACTATAATACTGCCCCCATGTACAATAATATAACTACTGTAAGGATATAACAAGTATAATACTATACCTATGTACAAGAATATAACTACTATAATACTGCCTCCTATATACAAGAATATAACTACTATAATACTGCCCCCAGGTACAAGAATATAACTACTATAATACTGCCTCGAATAAAAAAGAATATAACTACTATAATACTGCCCCCATGTATAATAATATAACTACTATAATACTGCCACAGGAACAAGAATATAACTACTATAATACTGCTCCTATGTACAAGGATATAACTACTATAATACTGATCCTATATACAAGAATATAACTACTATAATTCTGCCCCATGTACAAGAATATAACTACTATAATACTGCCCCGATGTACAAGTATATAACTACAATAATACTGCCCCCATGTACAAGAATATAACTACTATAATACTGCCCCCATGTACAATAATATAACTACTGTAATACTGCCCCAGGTACAAGAATATAACTACTATAATACTGCCTCCTATATACAAAAATATAACTACTATAATACTGCCCCCATGTATAATAATATAACTACTATAATACTGCCACAGGTACAAGAATATAACTACTATAATACTGTTCCCATGTACAAGAATATAACTACTATAGTACTGTCCCTACGTACAAGAATATAACTAGTATAATACTGCCCCCATGTACAAGAATATAAATACTATAATACTGCAACCATGTACAATAATATACCTACTGTAATACTGCCCAAGGTACAAGAATATAACTACTATAATTCTATTCCCTATGTAAAAGAAAATATTGATAATAATACTTCCCCTTATGCACAAGAATATAACTATTACAATACTGCCCCTATGGACATAATTATTATTACTATAATGCAATTACCTATGTTTCATTTTTTTGCAAGGCTCCTCTCTCTCTCTCTCTCTCTCTATATATATATATGTCTAATATATAAAGCTGAGTGTATGTGTGTATGTCCGCTAAAGGAATCCGCATCGTCACAGCTACAGTCACAAAATTTGGCACACAGGTACATCAGGTGTCTGGGAAGGTTTTAGAACGGGTCTCAACTCTCCAGGACGTACCATTCCTGAGATATTACCAAATAATGCATTAGCCAATAGAAGCCTGGTCACATGACCCTTGTCAGCAAATAGAAGCTCACAGGCAGTTAGTCTCCACACACCAGGTTTCTATAACAACACAGCCAGTTCACTGCTGTAGGTCTGCTTTAAAGGGGCAGAGTGCTGTGGATGACACTGTTAAAGAGGTCTTCTGGTTACCATAACTATAACTTATGTTTTAGACTAACTCTTCATCAATCATTACCTCATATAATGTAAATTTCATATATTTACTGTTCAGTAGTAATAAAAGATGTTTTCTTCCACTGCTACCCACTTTCCTCCTAAATTACTATGGCATTGACCTGTAATTCAGCCACCTTCAAAAGAAGGACTTAAAAGCCCCACCCCCCAGATCCCACTAAGTCACGCCCCCGACTCAGTCAGGCCACGTCCCTTCTACGCCGCATCTGACCGGGATTGCAAAAATGAAGGTAAAAATCACCTTCTATCAGCTGCAGGGGTGGGAAGGAGGGTGAATTTCTCCCTGCAGCTCATGCACAGACTGCACAGTGCTGCTGTCTGAGAGTGAGCTGTTCAAAAGGACATCCCTGTGTCCATCCAGGCCCTGCGCATGACAGAGGGCAGAGAGTCTGAAAGCCAGACTGTCCAACCTCCCCCCAACGTCAAGCCGTGCCACCGGTCCCCATGAAGCCACACCCTTAAACATGAGGCCACGCCCCCTGTGTCCATCCAGGCCCTGCGCATGACAGAGGACAGGGAGTCTGAAAGCCAGACTGTCCAGCCTCCCCCAACGTGAAGCCATGCCACCGGTCCCCATGAAGCCACACCCCTAAACATGAGGCCACGCCCCCTGTGTCCATCCAGGCCCTGCGCATGACAGAGGACAGGGAGTCTGAAAGCCAGACTGTCCAGCCTCCCCCAACGTGAAGCCGTGCCACCGGTCCCCATGAAGCCACACCCCTAAACACGAGGCCACGCCCCCTGGTTCCATGAAGACACAGAGGAGAAGCTTTCTGAGCGTGAGCTACTGAAAGGGTGGACATCCCTGCCTAAAACCAGACCTCTGACCACCCTAGGAGAAGGCTGATGTTAGGGTGGCCAGATGTCCGGCTTTAGGCTGGACAGTCCAGTTTTCTGGCTCCCTGTTCTCCGTCCGGCACAATGCCTGGACGGACGCAGGGATGTTCACCCTTTCAGTAGCTCACGCTCAGACAGATTCTCCTCCGTGTCTTCATGGAGACAGGGGGTGTGGCCTCATGTTTAGTGGTGTGGCTTCATGGGGACCGGGGGCGGGGGGGGGGCTGCTTCAAGTTTGGGGGAATGGCCGGTGAGGTCTGGCTTTTTGGGGTGAAGACAGTGGCCACCCTAGGTGCTGTGGAGGTCACACAAGGGGCGGGCGCTGTGGATGTATAATTTATTTGAAAGCACCATTAATTCCATAGTGCTTTACACCGATGGGGTTACACATACATAATATAAAAAATAAAAATACAATAAACTGTAAACTACACAGTCGAGTCACATTAATATAACCACCACTTAATATCCAGAGTAACTGCCATGTGCAGCATGGACAGCAGATTGACAGGCTGGGAGTGAGTCAGTAAGGTCCTGGTAGGTTGTCACAGGTATCTGGAGCCATGCTGACTGCAGTACATCCCAAAGCTGCTGGAGGGTGGATTGGGGAGGATCCATAGAGCAAACATGACGATTGACGTGGTCCCACAGATGCAGAATTGGGTTCAAGTCAGGGGAATAAGAGGATCACGTTAGTGCTTGGAAGTCTTGGTCATGCTCTTCCAACCAATGTTGGACATTTCCAGTCGTGTGACAGCATGTATGGTTGTACGTGATCTGCAAGGATGGATTAATACTCAAATCGGATAGGAATGCCTTGCACATAGATGAGTGGGCACATTCGCATAAAACGTGACTCAATGGAGAAGGCAAACCTTTGCCAATCAGTGGAAGTCCAATTCCGATACTGCCACGAAAATTGGAGCCCTTCCTGCAGATACATCTTCATAAGTAGAGGTGCAGTGACCATCCGTCTGCTTTGGAGCTCCATACGCAGTAGGGTTCACTGAACTGTTGTTATAGACACACGTCTGGTAGCCCTTGGTTCATTTTGATGGTGAGCTGCTCCACTGTAGTATGTCGGTCCTCCTTCGCACATCTTCATAGACAACGTTCACCTCTCACATGAATGGCATGTGGTGCTCCACAGTTTCCAGGTCACTTATTCGCAATGCTTTCATTTGACCACTCACCATACACTTTCACCACAGCAGCAAGCGAACGGTTCACGAACTGCGTAGTTTCATAAATACTGCCACCCTTGTCTTGATAGCCAATAATCATCCCTTTTTGTAACTCTGATAAATCATCCCTTATACCCATAACAGCAGCGAGGGATATTTGTGCAGATAACCTAAACCTACCCACACCTTATATACCCACCAGGGCCGTTTACCACACATTACTTCCGAAAGTAGGAAGTGGTCATAATAATATGACTCCACTGTGTATTAACTGGAGCACAGGGTGGGAGGACCCTGCCCACAAGAGCTTACAATCTACAATGTATATATAAATGGAGGGAGTGAACAGCACTGAATATTTGCCTCTTGGTGAAGAAAAGCCCCAAATTCTGTATGACTTCATTGACGTCTTAGTACACAGGGCTGTGACTCTGCATCCAGTGTTGTGCTGACTGTCACAGAAGCCATCGTTCTGCTGTCCTCCATCATACAGGAATTAAAGGCGATTCTAATTATACCTAAGGGCACAAGGATGTTTGAGGGTCATGAATCAAGATGCAGTAATTACCATCATGTTCACAGGACTTCAGTCATTATTCTTTACCCTCGTTACACAACTTATTGACAATGCAAAGTCACCCTCAGTCCAGGATGAAAATCTATCAGCATGTCACATGTTTACAGGATGAAACCAAGGACCAATATGTACAGAAGGATTAACTGGGATTGAAAATGTGATAATATACGGCATAGATAATTGGAGAGTCATATCATAATGTACACCATACATCAAGCTGCCATAGCTCCTTCCCTCTGTCTTTCTAAAGTCTCCCAACAGAACTACAGGTTCTTGGTAAATGCTTCTGCAAATTCCTGGACTCAGTGTTGCAGATTTAAAGGGGTATTCCCTTCTTGGACATCGAATATGCCCCCAATGTCTGACAGGTGTGGTCCTACCTCTGGGACCTGCACCTATGCTTAGAACGGAGACTGCAAAGTGCCAGAGAGTGCACCGCTCATGCATAGCTGCCCTCCATTCTTTCCTGTGGGAGCGCTGGAATTAGCCGAGCGCTGGCTTGGCTATTTCTATAAGCCCCATAGAGGTGACCGAAGTGGTGGCCGCGCTTGCGCGGTGTGCTTCCCATTCATTTCAGTGGGACTTCCGAAAATAGCCAAGCGGCAAGCTCCCATAGGAATGAATAGAGTGCGGCCCCGCATGCGCCCACCTACATTTGCGCCTTTGAATCCAGAGGAAAAAAAACAGACTGGTTTGCGTTTCCCACTTATAAAAGCAGAGATAATACGCGAGTTTGAGTGTTCGCGTGTTTGACTTTTAAGTGTGTGGTTGAATTTAGTGTGTGACTTTAGATTGCGTGACTTCAGATTCGGGAACTTTAAAAGGGACTACAGTAAGTCTTTCCATATCATTGTATTGTATTTTTCCGCTTTTGCTTGTGTAATCCCCATTAGAATGGCTTCCATCATTGACAGCGCAGTCCAGTGCACATTTTGTCTGATGTATGCAGTCCTGGAACAGCCGTTTAAGGGTGCATATATTTGTTCAAAATGTGAGCAAATTGTCCGCTTGGAATCGCACATCGTGTATCTAAGCGGGCGAATTTCAACGCTGAGAAGCACTGACAATTTGGAAAAGAGTTTGCTGCTCAGTGAGAAAGCACTCTATGGGGTAGATGTGGGGGAGGGTGGTAGTGAGGAGGCCCAGGAAAGTGAGGCAGCTAGCTGGGTAACAGTTAGAAAGCGGGTTAGAGGGAAAAGTGCCAGGGAGGCTAGCCCTGATCTGACACACCCCAACAAGTTTGCAAGTTTGGCAGATGAGGGGGATGTTACTTCAGGGAGAGCACTGCTGCAGCCGGACACTTCCTCTGCCAGTCAGGGGAATGTCAGCTCCAGTAAGCAGGGGGCCAGGAGAGCAGGGCAGGCCAGACAGGTGCTGGTAGTGGGCGACTCCATTATTAAGGGTACAGAGAGGGCAATCTGTCACAAAGACCGGGATCGTCGGATGGTGTGCTGCCTTCCAGGCGCTCGAGTTCGGCACATCGTGGATCGGGTTGACAGATTACTGGGAGGGGCTGGAGAAGATCCAGCAGTCATGGTCCATATAGGTACCAATGACAAAGTTAGAGGTAGGGGGAGTGTCCTTAAAAATGATTTTAGGGATCTAGGGCATAAGCTTAGGGCAAGGACCTCCAAGGTAGTGTTTTCCGAAATACTGCCTGTACCACGAGCCACACAAGAAAGGCAGCGGGAGATTAGGGAGGTAAACAAGTGGCTCAAGAACTGGTGTAGGAAGGAGGGGTTTGGGTTCCTGGAGAACTGGGCCGACTTCTCTGTCAGCTACAGGCTCTACCGTAGGGATGGGCTGCACCTCAATGGGGAAGGGGCAGCTGTTTTGGGGGAGAAGATGGCTAGAAGGCTGGAGGAGTGTTTAAACTAGGGACTGGGGGGGAGGGTAACTACATTATAGATGGGGACGATAGTGCAGATAGAGACCTGGGGCAAGGTAATGGAACTGGGGGAGGAATGGAAGGAGGAACTAGAACAGATCAGAAGGAAAGGTGTAGGGTAAGAAATATACATCAACCTCTTAATTGTATGTACACTAATGCCAGAAGCCTAGCTAATAAAACTGGTGAACTGGAATTAGTGATGTGTGAGGAGGACTATGACATAGTGGGAGTAACTGAGACATGGCTGGATGATAGCTATGACTGGGCAGTTAACGTACAGGGTTACAATCTTTTTAGAAAGGATCGTCAAAACCGGAGAGGGGGAGGGGTCTGCCTTTATGTAAAGTCATGCCTAAAGCCCACACTCCGGGAAGATATAAGTGAGGGACATAAGGATGTGGAGTCACTGTGGGTAGAAATAAATGGAGCCAAAAACAATAATAAAATACTAATAGGGGTTTATTATAAACCACCCAATATATCAGAGACCATAGAAAATCTACTTCTAAACGAAATAGACGAGGTGGCAAATCAGAATGAGGTCGTTATTATGGGGGACTTTAACTACCCAGATATAGACTGGGAAACTGAAACCTGTACATGTCATAAAGTAAACAGGTTCTTGGAAATAACCAAAGACAATTACCTTTCCCAACTGGTTCAGTACCCGACTAGAGGGACGGCCATACTGGACTTAGTATTAACCAATAGACCTGACAGAACAACAGATGTGCAGGTTGGGGGACACCTGGGAAATAGTGACCATAACATAATAACCTTCCAATTGTCATTCAAAAGAGCGTTTCTTCAGGGAGGAACAAAAATACCAAACTTCAAAAAAGCTAAATTTAGCCAACTAAGAGAGGCCATAGGCCTAACTAACTGGGACAAAGTCCTCAAAAATAAAAATACAGCCACAAAATGGGATATTTTTAAAAGCATCCTAATATCTAATTGTGAGAGGTACATACCGTATAGGAATAAAATGATAGGAAACAAGAAAAAACCAATGTGGATAAATAGAACTGTAAAGAAAGCAATAAATGACAAAAAGAAAGCATTTAAATCACTAAAACAGGAGGGGAGTGAGGAAACATTGAAAAACTATAAGGAAAAAAATAGAATATGTAAAAGACACATAAAAACAGCCAAACTAGAGACCGAGAGATTAATCGCCAAAGAGAGTAAAACTAACCTTAAAATGTTCTTCAATTATATAAATACTAAAAAGTATAAACCTGAAGGTGTCGGCCCCTTACAGAGTAATGAGGGGGGAGTAGCAGAGAGCGATGAGGAGAAAGCGAAGCTACTAAATAACTTTTTCTCCACTGTATTCACTGAGGAAAATAAAATGTCAGATGAAATGCAGAGTATAAAAGTAAATTCCCCTTTAAAAGTGTCCTCTCTGACCCAGGAAGAGGTGCAGCAACGTCTTAAAAATATTAAAATAGACAAATCACCAGGACCGGATGGCATACACCCCCGTATCCTAAGAGAATTAAGTAATGTAATCGACAGACCCTTATTTCTGATATTTAAGGACTCTATACTGACGGGGAGTGTTCCACAGGATTGGCGCATAGCAAATGTGGTGCCAATATTCAAAAAGGGTCCAAAAACAGAGCCTGGAAACTATAGGCTGGTAAGTTTAACTTCTGTTGTGGGTAAACTGTTTGAAGGTTTTCTGAGAGATGCTATCTTGGAGTACCTCAATGAAAATAAGCAAATAACTCCATATCAGCATGGCTTCATAAGGGATCGGTCATGTCAAACCAATTTAATGAGTTTCTATGAGGAGGTAAGTTCTAGACTTGACCGCGGCGACTCAATGGATGTCGTATATTTGGACTTCTCCAAAGCGTTTGACACGGTACCACATAAAAGGTTAGTATACAAAATGAGAATGCTTGGCCTGGGAGAAAATGTCTGTATGTGGGTAAGTAACTAGCTTAGTGATAGAAAACAGAGGGTGGTTATTAACGGTACATACTCAGATTGGGTCACTGTCACTAGTGGGGTACCACAGGGGTCTGTATTGGGTCCTATTGTCTTCAATATATTTATTAATGATCTTGTAGAAAGCTTGCACAGTAAAATATCAATTTTTGCAGATGACACTAAACTGTGTAAAGTAATTAACACAGAGGAGGACAGTGCACTGCTACAGCAGGATCTGGATAGACTGGAGGCTTGGGCAGAAAAGTGGCAGATGAGGTTTAACACTGACAAATGTAAGGTTATGCATATGGGAAGGAATAATGCAAGTCACCAGTACATACTAAATGGTAAAGCATTGGGTAACTCTGACATGGAAAAGGACCTAGGAATTTTAGTGAACAGCAAACTAAGCTGCAGAAACCAGTGTCAGACAGCTGCTGCCAAGGCCAATAAGATAATGGGTTGCATCAAAAGAGGCATAGATGCCCGTGATGAGAACATAGTCCTGCCACTTTACAAATCACTAGTCAGACCACATATGGAGTACTGTGTACAGTTCTGGGCTCCTGTGAACAAGGCAGACATAGCAGAGCTGGAGAGGGTTCAGAGGAGGGCAACTAAAGTAATAACTGGAATGGGTGGACTACAGTACCCAGAAAGATTATCAAAATTAGGGTTATTCACTTTAGAAAAAAGACGACTGAGGGGAGATCTAATAACTATGTATAAATATATCAGAGGTCAGTACAGAGATCTCTCCCATCATCTATTTATCCCCAGGACTGTGACTGTGACGAGGGGACATCCTCTGCGTCTGGAGGAAAGAAGGTTTGTACATAAACATAGAAGAGGATTCTTTACGGTAAGAGCAGTGAGACTATGGAACTCTCTGCCTGAGGAGGTGGTGATGGTAAGTTCACTAAGAGAGTTCAAGAAGGGCCTGGATGTATTTCTGGAGGGTAATAATATTACAGGTTATAGTTACTAGAGATGGGTCGTTGATCCAGGGAGTTATTCTGATTGCCTGACTGGAGTCGGGAAGGAATTTTCCCCCCTAAAGTGAGGAAAATTGGCTTCTACCTCACAGGGTTTTTTTTTGCCTTCCCCTGGATCAACTTGTAGGAAAACAGGCTGAACTGGATGGACAGATGTCTTTTTTCGGCCTTACAAACTATGTTACTATGTTACATTTTTCAGGCTTCTTTCTAAGTATAGGGTCCCAGAGGTGCGGGTCCTAGTGATATGACCCCAATGTCCCAGATGGGAATAATCCTTTAATTTACGGCTTGCCAAACCATCTCAGACTGTGGAAGGGTGCATTAGCAGAAGTGTTAGATATGGTGATTGTCTGGAACTTGAAGTTTTTGTCTGCAGAGCATTTTTACGCGCATCTGTCCTCTTTCTCTGCTAACAACAAATTCTTCTAGAGGTCCATCTCTCTAGAAACCTAACCTGTAAATACAGGGGTAACCCTTAAAGGGGTCGTCCAACGTTAAACTTTTTTAACAGACCCATTCAGTGTGACTGAACCCATGGTGGGGTTCATACTTAAAGGGAACCTGTCATCAACTTTATGCTGACCTCACTGAGGGCAGCATAAAATAGTGATGGAAATGCTGATTTCAGCGGTGTGTCACTCATGAGCTAAAAGTAAGTGGTTGCTGAGTACCAGCTTCATAATCATTGCAGCCTGGGCCTAGAAAAGAGTCAAATCTACCTGAGAAGAGTCATGGTTATTCATAATCTCCTGCTCTCCCCACCCATCTGCTGATGATTGGCAGTTCTCTCCATGACTCTTCTCAGATGGCCGTGACTCTTTTCCAGGCCTAGTCTGCAATAATTGTGATGTTGGTTCTCGGCAACCACTTACTTTTTACTTATAAATGACAGACCGCTGAAATCAACTCACCTGTCTCTACTTTATGCTGCCATTAGTATGGGCAGCATAAAGTTGATGACAGGTTCCCTTTAACTATTCCTCCCCGCTGGGTTCTGGCTCCATCGGTCACTGCTTCAGCCAATGATGGGCTGCAGATATGGGCTGCAGTGGTCACGTGCGGCCCCGTCAACATGATGTTGATTCCCAGAGACTCGCGACCTGCATAGGTGGGCAAAGAGTGATGGATCCAGAACCCAGAAGTGGGAAGCAAGTAAGTATTAAGCCAACCCACAGTCCGGTCACTTTGAATAGGTCTGATGAAAAAAATTTAAAGACCTTTCTTGTAGTTAGGGATGGCCACCATAGATCAGTGTTCCACACCAAAGAATGCAGCAAGTGCCAGGCTGCTAGCCCTCTTTCTGAGTCCCTTAAAGGGGCAGCGTCCAGTTACTGCAAATCTCTGCATGCCAGTGGCTAGTTGGAAGATGTCTTAATATCTTTGGGTATTTAAGACATCTTCCCCTAGTGGGGAGTCCCTGAGATTTTGGTTTCTAGCTCTCTAATGTTCAGTGAAGGTGTGCTTTTCTGTTAGTCTGCCCAAGTACTGAACTCGTTGTCTGTTTACCGAATCTGACTCTCCAATGCCCCATGACTTCTGCCTGGTTATTGTCTTGATTCTCTGCTGCCTGTCCTAACCTTGGAACTCTGCCTGCCCTGACTCTGTCCTGTTTCTGACTACGAGTATTGCCTGAGCCGTTGGTACTTTGCACTAGTGTCTCTATCCCCTGTGGGCCAACCGGTAACTACACTGGGACTATCTAAGAAGTAGTGGCATGGTGGCTCCCCTGCTACAGTATGAAAGTCAGATCTCTGTATAGGAGTTAATGAGTGAACCACCCTTAGGAATAGCCCAGACAAACCGGTTAGTTGGCACAGTGGGTCCACATCCAATATCCATAACACCTATGTACAAGAAAATAGCTACTATAATACTGCCTCCTATGTAAAAGAATGTAATTACAATAATAATGCTACCGATGTACAAGAATATTTATAACATTGCGCATATGTACAAAAATATAGCTACTATAATACTGCTCCTATGTACAAGAATATAACTACTATAATGCTACCCTCTATGTACAAGAATATAACTACTTTAATATTGCCCCTATTTACAAGGTCATAGCTGCGTTAACAATCTTCCCTGTGGAAAAGAACATGGAATTAAATTGGTTGAAATGAATTTTACTGCTGCTCTTGATTTTGTATCTTTGATGTTAGATTGCTTCGGGGCAAGTGCTACAGGGCAGGATAGGTAATGAGTATTGGCACTGCCGGAATATCTGAAGAAGTTGGAACCTCAAGCAACTCATTAAATACTCACATGGGACATTAAACCCCAGATGAGTGACTTAAGTTAGAAAGTATGTGCATTGTAATCTTGCATAGCACCAGCCATCCACTGTGGCCCACACAGGCTATGTTGTAGAATGCTTGCTCTTGCATTGATTGACAGCTGCTGAGATCAGCTTGGGGAATATACTCATCGACACTCTTATGCTTGCAAACATTGAGATATTGATGTGTTTATAGGATTGGTTCAACACCGTGGCTTGTACTGCTTTATTACATCACTAAGTCACGCAGAAGGAAAAAAAAGAATTGACACCTATCAACTTCTCAGGAGCAAAGGAAATTATTGGAGACATTTGGAGCTGCACCATATTGTCTTTGATGTTTCAAATACAGATAAAAGAAAGACATTAGAGAAGTAAGGAAGGAGTAGAGAGGAATAGAGAACATAGTGAGGAACTGGGAACTGAGAGGGCAGTGGAAGAGCATGGAGAGCAGAGAAATGTGAGGGAGGAGAGGAGAGAGCAGAGAAAGGCTAGCAGGGAGGTGAGGGGGAAGAGACAGGGGTGAGCATAGAGAGGTGAGTGCAAAAAGAGACAAGGAGAAATGAGCAGGATGGGAGAGGTTAGAGCAGAGAGGTAAAGAGCAAGAAGGGAGAAGAGACGGCAGAGAGAGACAAGGAGAGAGGAGCAGGATGGGAGAGGTGAGAGCAGAAGGGAGAGTAAGAAGGGAGAGGAGAGAGAGGCAAGGAGAGGGGAGCAGGAAGGGAGAGGCAAGAGCTGAGAAGTAAGGAGCAAGAACGGAGAGGCGAGAGTGGAGAGGTAAAGAGCAAGAAGTGAGAGGCAAGAGCAGAGAGAGACAAGGAGAGAGGAGCAGGAAGGGAGAAGCTAGAGTAGAGAGTGGCAAACAGCAAGAAAGCAGAGGCGAGAGAAAAGAGGCAAGGAGAGAGGATCAGGATGGGAGAAGCTAAGAGCAGAGAGTGACAAGAAGAGAAGAGCAGGTTGGGAGAGGCGAGAGCAGAAAGAGGTGTGCAGCAAAAGGGAGAGGCAAGAGCAAAGAGTGGTAAACAGCAAGAGGGGAGAAGCGAGAGAAAAGAGAGGCAAGGAGAGAGGAGCAGGAAGGGAGAGGCAAGAGCAGAGATGTTGGAAGAGTGAGGAGAAAAGAGCAGGAAGAGCGAGGAGCAAATTGCAAGAGGTTGGTATGTAGGAGAAAGAATGAGGAATGAGAGGCAGACAAAGCAAAGAAGAGAAAGAATAATGAGAGAGGAGCAGCACAAGTGAGGAGAGAGCAGAGAGAGAGGGAGAAAAGGAGAAGATATGAAGAGAAGAGAGGGATGATAAGAGCAAAGAGAAGCAAGTGGAGAAGCTGGAAGCGTGAGGAGAGAGCCGAAAAAAGGCGAGGAGAGGGTACATATACAAAAAGTAAGAAGAGAAAGTTGCAGGAAATAAAACAAGACATGGGTAGTGGATGAGATACTAAGAGTCAGCACAGACCAAGATTATAAAAAGTGAGGGAGAAAGGAAGATTGAAGCTGCGTGAACAGGACACAGAACTGCATTACATGCTTGTAAATCATCTTCATTAATTTCATTGGGAAAACCGCCTGATAATTTGCACTTGTTTAGGAACGAACCATCCCATTGAAATGAATGGGACAACTTAGGTGTAATTACACCTGCTCACCGATGCGGATGTGATGGCAAGCAGGTAAAAAATTAACATGAGGCAGCACTGGCATGGTACTCCCTTCTCTTCAAACTGCTGATCAGCGGGGGTTGACTGACCCCTGACGATCTGTTATTGATTACCTATCCTGAGAAAATATGAAACTGGAGTTAAAGCCCTTTTACACTGACACATGAGGCTGACGATTGTGGGGGAGGAAGTGTACCTACTCAGCAAGCATCCACTCGTATGACATGCATCGTCCTCATACAGACTCGGTGTCTGCTGCATACCTCCCAACTGTCCCGGATCTGGCGGGACAGTCCCAGATTTCAGTGGCTGTCCCATGGTCCTGGTATGGGGGAGGCATTTCCTGATCTCTGACAGATGTGCCTGTGTTGATAGGAACCAGCAACAGCTGCCTGTAATGATGAAGCAGAGAATCATCGGCTCCCTGCTCCATCATTCCTTCCCCTGCCGGTGCTCCACGCTGCTAGTCTGTGCAGGGGGCGGGGCCAGCCGGCAGGCAGCCTCTGCCCCTCCTTCACAGACCAGTGCAGCCGATGTGTATCCTGCTGCTGCTGAAGGTGGTCAGTATGTAAATTTTTTTTTTTTTTTTACTTTCTATGAAGGGGACACAGTCCTGGGCATATTTCTGAGGGGGTGTCCCTTTTCCTTCTTTTCAAAAGTTGGGAGTTTTGGTTTGCTGGCAGAAGAGGTTGTTTAGACAGCACAATCTGCTGCCGGAAGAGAATGATTTAGGTGACAAGTGTCACCTTTACACCAGCAGATTATCACCAACGATCATTTGTACGAATGCTTATTAGCGATAATCTGCCCAAACATCAGGGCAGTGTAAAGAGGACTTTAGCAATAATGCTTCAAGAAGCCTGAGACATAATCCTGAGGTAATTTTACATCGTAACTTTATCCAAGCCCTATCATCACAGGTGTATAGGTATCCTACAGGAGAGTAGTCATCATTGTAACACTATGTGATGATGCCTGCATCTATTTCTCATACTGACTCTAAAGTGGCCTAGAAGGGGATCACTATAATGGCACAAGTTAGGTAAATGAAACTTTGGGAGCATGTTTCGCTTCATGGCTTTGACCAAGGGATTCACTTTCAAGTTTTGGCCTCAAATGACCCTTTAAATGAGGTGGTATCTCCAAGCGTGACAAGTGCTGAGACATATAATAACATGCATACCCATAACATAATGGCAATGCTGGTGTGTTCTTCAGGCACACTCCTAGGAGGTATTGCCACCACAACAGGGTCAAATTGTAATCTATACCAACCATTATGGTAAAACTTATGGTTTGGCTGGTTTCTAACCCACTTACATGTGACTATGATTTGATCAGTGGAGGTCCCCACATAAGTATTTACATGAAATGACCATGCATAGTAGTTTAGGAGGAGATAAGCAGTCATCACACGTGGCTTCAGCCTGCTGAAATAAGGTGTTCACTTAACCAACCTGACCATGAGGCTGTGAACTGGGGTTACAGATAATTCAATGAAACACACTGTAAGTGAAGGCCCTCTACCTATATTCATTTTTCACAATCAATACACAAAGAGCAGAAAACAATTGCTAGTGGAAGAATTACTGGACACGAAATCAGATGAAATCTCCAGGATGGAGAAGACAGAACATAATTAATCGAGAGGCCAGTGATTGAAATCTATTCAAACTGATTTTCTATTGATGATTTTTCTTTTTGAAATGTTTTCTGAAGGTGACACAGCTGTGACCGGTCACTACTCTACTAATGCTGCAGTGAAGGACCTTGAGAAGCACAACAACTTATGCCTCACCCACACAATCTCTTATATTCAATAGGTACTATTCACATAGGGCTGGCAGTCCCACTGGAAACTTTGAGGGTCCACGCGGGCATAAAAATAATTTGCAGCAGCACGTAGCCCCGTTTAAAGAGGGGGTGAGCTGCTGAGAATAATGCAAACTGTAAGACAACCATACTATCTTTTCATGAGCCTTAAGAAGACCACCCTTCTGTACAGTATATAAGTTGGCAGGGCTTAAAGTACAAGAGAAGAAATAATTGAAACCAGTTGGGCCAAAAGACCAGTAAGTGTCAAGTCATCTGGAACAATTACAGTGAAATTTAAAGGGAGTCTTTCACCTCTTTTTCACCTTTATAACTAAGAGACTAAGAGCACTGCCCCACAGAAGATTGCAGACACATCCCAGACATACCTGTGTGCACTGTGTGTCTGTATTACATGTCCAGGAAAAGCACTTTTATTCTGCTGGAAAACAGCTCCCAAGTGCCCAGCTCTGCTGCTGCTGCAAACCAGACTGAAGAGGGGAGGGCTGCTTTAGCTGCTCATATCTTGGGATTGGTAGCAGACAGAAAAATTGTTCCGACCTTTTTTGAAAGCTAGCATTCCAATGATCACAGCATTATATCCAGTATATCAGAAGATATAGCTGATTAAGTCAGGAGAGAAAGCTGTTTTTAGTTTGACTTTCAGCTGGGCACTTGGGAGCTGTTTTCCTGTAGAATAAAAGTGCTTTTCCTGGACATGGAATACAGACACAAAGTGCACACAGGTACAGTATGTCTGGGATGTGTCTGCAATCTTCTGTGGGGCACTGCTGGTAGGTATATAGGTGAACAAAAGGTGAAAGATTATTGGAGATAAACGTTTATATGAACGCTCGTTCTCAATAATCTGCCCATGTGAAGGTACCGCCAATCATCCGATGAGTGAACAAAACGCTTATTTATCGGTTGAGCAGTGTCCGTAGAATATGGATGACACTGAGGGCAAAACATGGACACACGGACCAAACATGGATCCTTCATGGACATCTTCACAAATGAAATATGGACGGGTTTTTCATGAACATCAATCGGAGACGAAAATTCTAATGAACACTGCTCCTAAAGATACTTCAGATCAGAGTTGTACAGTGAGCCAGGGTAGAGGATAGGAGTAGTGGTGGCCCAGATGAAGTGTTATATGACAGTGTACTCCCTCAGGCCATTGCTCCCTGGGGATTGGAAAGAGCAGTGGAAATATATTACTGAAGAATGAGGCCACAGTTAAACATAACAAAATACAGTACATACAGTAGTAGCAGACTTTAAGTGCAATTCTCTCTGGCACCAGGAAGGTTATGAGGGCAGGTTGGTTGGTGGTAGTTCAGCACATAGATAATACTGGCCTAGTGGTTGTTTGGTGATAGGTGGCTTGGCTGTAGTCCCTCACCTTACAGTAGTGTTGGTAGATGCTGAGGTAGCAGTTCACTCTGCTGTCTAGAATCTCAAGCCTTTACTTGAGGACAATTTGGGTATTTCTCCATGAAGAATCCGTAACAGGAGCTTGGCAACTTGCTTCCCCTTGACAGGAACTCCACCTCTCAGGAAGCAGAACCAGCCCACTCCTAGCAAGGGGCCAGGAACAAGTCTGGGCTGGGGTACTACAGTTGGGGAGATACAGACTGGAGACCACTAGAGATGAGCAAAGTATTCTAAAATTCAATTTGACTGCTTCACCAAATTTTACAAAAAGAATTTGCTTAGTTGCAAATTTCTTTGTAAATAGTGGGTGCAAGGACAGGAAGTGGGGATTGAGCTGTCCCCCATCATTGTACCCCTCAGATGCTGTGTTCATAGCTGATCGCGGCATCTGATAGTAATAACACAGTGTTTAAAAAAAACAAAAAATCATACTTACCTCATCCATTTGCTCGCGATGGGCCGGCTGTCACCATCTTGATTGAAGATCTGGCGCGAAATCTCACGCAGCCGGCGTGGTGACGTCATACGTCACTGCGCATGGGATTTCTTGTGAGATCTTCATGCAAGATAGCAGTGGCTGGTCTGTAACGAGCATATGGATGAGATAAGTATTTTTTGTTTTTTTGATTTTCATGTAAAATCAATTTGTGGTGAATCGAATTTATCCTGAAATTCAGATTAAAATCCACTTTTATGGTCCGATATGTGCTGGTAGTCAGTAATGTCAATGGTGTAGTGTCTGACTACTACTCCTATTTCTTCCTATAGACATGAAGCAGTCTAATCATTCTATAGCTCACAGATCGTTGAAAGTTTTTGTATTTTTGGAGAAGACGTTATTATGTGGGCGGTAGAGGAGTTGATAGCGGCATATAGTGACATGATGTTTTAGAGCTATTGTGTAAAACCTATTTTCTCAAGTATTCTCCATAGCATTTTCAATTTACAATCTATCTTACTGATGAAAGGGAATGAATGTGTTTTACAGCAATCACAATGTGGAGTAAAATCTCTTCCCCTTTGTCTGTTAAATTCAGAATATGCTTCATTGCTGTTATTTACCCACATAAAGGAGTCAGAGACTTGTAGAAGGATATGGAATAGGAGAACTAATGAGGATTAATATCAGTGGTGTACAGAGAAGACAGGGGATCCGAAGGGAAGATAAAAATTGGAGTCCTTTCAGGTGACGATTGACACCAGCAGACACCTCATCACATGGGAAGGGACGTCCTGGTGCCTGCATCCCATTGTACATGTTCCAGTTCCTTTTGCTATCACTGCAGCATCTGAGGAGCCGGAGACCCATCCCTGTTCAAGATCCTACACCCACTAAAGGGAGTCTGTCAGTAAAAGTTATCCTAACAAATCACTGCCATGTACAGGTGATAAGAAAACAAGTCTAAACCTTCTTATATTTCCATTCATAGCAGTAACATACCTGAAAAATTTGTCTTTCTGTCCCTTACGCCTCTTTTCTTGCCATTAGTGTTCGGTACCTTTTCTGTTTGCTAAGAAGCAACTCATAAATGTTTGGCTGATATATACAAATATCAAGATAGATTTCTTGGCACTTGTCTCACTTTTTCCTAAATCTGTGGTTTAAAGTGAGACCATGTGACATTTTTAAAATCTCTGATAGCTGTCAGTGAATGGGAGCCTTCTTGTTGATACCCCAAGGCGGAAATCCCATCCTTATAATGTCTAAATGAAAAAGGTGCACTTCTTGTTACAATGTATCCTAAAACTCTCTTGTGATCAGGACAGATGTCCATGATCAGGACAGATCCCAACCTCAGGATGTATGTCAGCTGACCATGATCAGGACAGATCCCAACCTCTAGGTGAATATACACTGACCATGATCAGGACAGATCCCAACCTCTAGATGTATGTCAGCTGACCATGATCAGAACAGATCCCAACCTCTAGATGTATGTCAGCTGACCATGATCAGGACAGATCCCAACCTCTAGATGTATGTCAGCTGACCATGATCAGGACAGATCCCAACCTCTAGATGTATGTCAGCTGACCATGATCAGGACAGATCCCAACCTCTAGATGTATGTCAGCTGACTGTGATCAGGACAGTTCCCAACCTCTAGATGTAAACTGGAAGGTTCCTTTCACTGACAGCATATAGAGATCTTGAAAACAATATATTAAAAAGGTGCTAACTAATAATTATAAAGTGATCAAGACTTATTTGCACAAAATTGAAAACAACCTCTGGAAGCCATTTTCTCTCCCTCAGGGATTTTTTTGGAAAGTGGATATAGTCATGTAACAAGTAAGCCCTCTCTAGGTAGCAGGGTATTATAAAATACTGATTGTAAATTATACTTCATGGGAGTTAATTACCAAGTACAATCCTAATAGACCCCTGGAAAAGGGGAAGGGCATCATTGCTGTAAAAATGGAGTTCCCCTTTAAATTCCCATTCCATGAGGCATTGGAAACCATTAGACTTTGGGGAGCAGCTTCATGAAAACAACCAGATTTGTTTGTTCATAACATTGCTTAATTAAGCCTGGGAGCTTGGATAGATTACATGAATTATTAACACTGTGTAACAAAATGCGATAACGCCTAACACCATGCCACTAATTACCCTGCACTAGGACACAAGGAATTATTCAATTGACTTTATTTAAAATGATCATTCATACGTGCCCATGTGCACTGGAAGGATGGTGGATCTAATATAGCGTGATGAGACTTATTTATGATGTTACCAGAAATCCCTCCGCAGAGGCCCCCGAGACTGAGACGTGCTCCACTTGTAATAAGCGGCATTTCACTGGAATGTTTTATTGCACTAATGTTCTCTCATCTCCACTTATACATTTACCATGTATACATTGGTAGAAAACTAACCCAGACCCTGATCTGCTTTATACAGATTTATGCCTACTACCGCGGGGAATCGGAGGAAATAATTTTGTCTCTTACAGTACAAGTCCCAGCGATTCACCTCATAGTACAAGTCCCAGGGATTCGCCTCACAGGCTTCATTGTACTCATCGGAAAACTGTAATTAGAAAGAGGATATTTTGTTTTTGTAAGCGCAAAACTACAATTCTCACCATGTATTGCAGTTTTGCAACAGCTGGAGAGCCCCAGGTTGTGGAACACAGGTCTAAACAGAAGCAGGCATCATAGTTGGGTTGATTAAAGAGTTCTCGGAAATTATTTAAAATGGCTGTCAGCAACCTGTCCTAATATATGATCAAGTCTAGTTGCCTCCACTTGCAGAGCTGTCTAGGGTGTTAATGGGGCAGGGACGCACTACACTTTTCTACAATAGATGATAATTATGTGATCCTGCCTTTGTCATCATGACTGAGCAGCCTGACAGGAACGCTCACCAATGTGAAGTATATGCAAGTGCCAGAGGTTAAAGTGTAGTGAGGCCCCGTCACTTCACCTCCCGAGACAGCTCTGAAAGTGGATGCAACCAGTCCTGCTCACATTCTAGGACAGGTTGCTGGTGGTCCTTTTAAATCATTCCTGGAGAACCCCTTTAACAGTCTATATATAATGTGTCATTAAGCTTTAATCATGGGGACCTATTCCAAATGTTGCTATGGGGCCCCTGCACCATAACCATATTTAAGGCTCCATTCACACGTCCTGTTTTTCTTTCCTGATTCGATCCTGATTTTTTCAGGACCCATTGAAATGAATGGATCCAGATCAGGATCGAATCAGGAAAGAAAAACAGGACTTGTGAATGGAGCATAAGAGGGTTTTTTTAACAACTAATCAAGAAAATCAGTGAGTAGAGGACAATCTGTCTGCTTGTCTACCCAAGAAGAGACTGTTCTCCCCCAATAATTGCCTGCTTGTCAGTGGAGGAAAAAGCTGCAATCACCTCTACTGTATGGAGACGAGCAATGGCTACTGCTATTGCGCATCCTTATATAGGTGCATTGTTTCTCTGCAGCATATCGTTCTTTACACAGTGCAATCTACTGCCCAGCAATGATTATTTAATGTGCCGTATAAATGGCTATTTCACCCGATGAACGAGCGGCTTGCACATTTACACAGCGGTGCTTGCAGTAACATTAGTTCCTGATAATTGGCCAGACAATTGTGCGGTGTAAATCAGCCTTTCTTTTCATCAGCTACTGTACTGTGATTTGCCTTTCTCTGGTGCTTTGTGAAGCCTACAGAAATCATGAAACTTTACTATGTGATCCAGGTACTTACTAGAGATGAGCGAATCGACTTTGGATGGTACAAGCAAAGTTGATTCGCAAAAAACTTTGTTGTAATACTGTACAGAGTTCCTGCTCCGTACAGTATTAGAATCTATTGGCTCCGATGAGCTGAAGTTATTACTTTGCGTACTTCATGTAATAACTTTGGGAATTAATTATTACTGTAAAAACCTTGGTATCGAACTCGGGTTTGGTTCCAAGGTACCATTAGGAACCAAACCCAAGTTCGCTAGTAAGCTTTTTTACAGTAATAATTAATATCCCGAAGTTATTACACAAAGCACGCGAAGTAATAACTTCAGCTCATGGAAGCCAATACATTCTAACACTGTACAGAGCTCCTGTAAATGGTGAGGATAGGGGGGATGGAAGCTGCTGCCAGACACCTCTGACAATGTCTTATCCCTACAAGAACAAAATGACCTTCATTGCAAACTACTAGTAGTTCATGAATAACTTCTAACAGGAGTAATAAAGGGATGGCACATCATACAGTTACAAGACATGTCAGGGGAGGTGACAGATCCTCTTTAAGGGTAGTTTCAGATGCACCTGTTCACTGCCATAAACACATTTGTGTGGGAGCTGCACTTCCCATTATGGACACTGCTCATCTTAGGCTACATTCACACGACAGTGGTTTTTGCGGGCTCCGAGCTACATATTTTGCGGCTCAGATCCGGACCCATTCATTTCCATGGGTCCGCAAAAGATGCGGCAGCACACAGTGTCCTATTCTTCTACAAGAATAGGCCTTTCTATGATAGCCATGGCATGTGCAGTCCGCAAATTGCGGAACACACATGGGCTGGTATCAGTCGGTCGTGTGAATGTAGCCTTAAGCAGATTAGCGGCATCATAACTAGTGTTGGGTGTATCGAAGTCCACTTTGTGGACTTCGATCCGAATTTCAGGGAAAATTCGATTTGCCACAAAGACGAATTTCCTTGTGCTTCGTGGTAATGACTCAATCTTCCATTAAAATGGCGTAAGAAAAAAAAAATCATACTTACCTCGTCCATTTGCTGGCAACGGGTCAGCCACCGCCATCTTGGTTGAAGGTCTCGCACAAAATCTTGTGCACGGAGATGTACGACATCACCACGCCGGCCGACATGATGACTTCATCATGGATCTTGTGAAATTTTGCGCTAGATCTTCAGTCAAGATGGTGGCGGATGAAGAAAGTATGATGTCATTTTTAATTTTTTTTTATTTTACACTGTGTTGTTACTGTCAGATGCTGCAATCAGCTATGAATGCGGCATCTGAGGGGTACAATGACGGAGGGTGGCAAATCGCCGCTCCTTGTCATTGTGCCAACTACTTACAAAGAAATGCCCTACGTGACAAATTAATTTGTCACAAAGCGCATTTTTTTGTAAAATTTGGCGAAGCAGCCGAATCGAATTTTTGAATACTTCACTCATCTCTAATCATAATGACTTGCGATATTGTGAATTCCTTTCTGGCCGTAAGTCTGCAGAACTGTAGTCACATAATGTAGTCCTGTAATAGTTTGAAACTACCCCAGCTCTACAGAATATTGGAGCTGAAAGTGCAGCAAAATTACTTTCCTGTTCATTTGTTCCTGGGAGTCCTATAGTAACATAGTAACATAGTTTATAAGGCCGAAAAAAAGACATCTGTCCATCCAGTTCGACCTGTTTTCCTACAAGTTGATCCAGGGGAAGGCAAAAAACCCCTGTGTGGTAGAAGCCAATTTTCCTCACTTTAGGGGAAAAAATTCCTTCCCGACTCCAATCAGGCAATCAGAATTAAGGCCCTTTTAGACGGGCCGATGTGTCTCCCTGCCCGAGTGCCGATCAGCGATATCGGCGCTCAGGCAGGGAGCCTTTACACGGCCCGATGAATCGAGCGCCGGGCCGCACGAGTGATCGCTGTATCACTCGTGCGGCCAGGAAGCTCCATACTGTCAGGCGCACATCGCCTGTTTACACAGGCCGATGTGCGCCCGACAGATTGGATCTTTTGTAGAAACCAAAAGATCCAATCAGCCGACGAACGAGCGTTTTGCTCGTTCGTCGGCTGATTAGGGCCACTTTTACACGGGCCGATTATCGGCACTAGCGTTCCTAGGAACGATTTTTCGGCCGATAATCGGCCCGTGTAAAAGGACCTTTACTCCCTGGATCAACAACAACCCATATCTAGTAACTATAACCTGTAATATTATTACCCTCCAGAAATACATCCAGGCCCCTCTTGAACTCTTTTAGTGAACTTACCATCACTAAACATTCTATGCTGGAGAATCCTGTAGGAAACAGAGGTCTAGCGCAGTTGCCTAGTTTTCTACCCCTGGTGTGGCTTGTTAGTGCCTTCCAGAGGCAAACGTTTTACCGGCCCCGGCCAATTCACTTTATTAGATCTTATACTTTATACCATATTGCCTGCAGCTCTATCCTATGAAATCTGCCAAATTCTGCAGACTTCTATGACAACCCTGGTCATAGTGATGATGAATGAAGTCACTGAATAAGTGACCCTAGCAGATTGTGTTCATTTGCGCTTGGTTATAAAGATGAACCTTGCTGGAAGTGAGTGGAAGATGACGCACTGATAAGCTGACTAATACCTTACTGTAGACAGACAGAGGCCAACTTACTCTTTTCTGAACTGCCTCCTCCTGCTCTATATCCGCTCCTGCCAAGTCTCAGTGATGCCAAAGATCCTGAAATTCATCATCTTAACAGGATAAAAACTATTTCTTATCTTAATAGAAGACTCATGTTCTACTGTGGAAGGAAGCAAAGTACTTTCTTAAAACAGAGAACAAACGTGAAAGGTTCAGGATCTTCGGTAAAACTTATGATAGGAATGGATACAGCAGAGATGAAGTTGTTATTTAATTATTTAATGCTACTTTGTAGTTGATCTGAAAATGATGCAGGTGGAAAATAAATATTTGGTCAATAACAAAAGTTCATCTCAATACTTTGTTATATATCCTTTGTTGGCAATGACAGAGGTCAAACGTTTTCTGTAAGTCTTCACAAGGTTGGCACACACTGTTGCTGGTATGTTGGCCCATTCTTCCATCCAGATCTCCTCTAGAGCAGTGATGTTTTGGGGCTGTTGCTGGGCAACACAGACTTTCAACTCCCTCCAAAGGTTTTCTATGGGATTGAGATCTGGAGACTGGCTAGGCCACTCCAGGACCTTGAAATGCTTCTTACGAAGCCACTCCTTTGTTGCCCTGGCGGTGTGCTTGGGATCATTGTCATGCTGAAAGACCCAGCCATGTTTCATCTTCAATGCCCTTGCTGATGGAAGGAGGTTTGCACTCAAAATCTCACGATACATGGCCCAATTCATTCTTACATGTAAACAGATCAGTCGTCCTGGTCCCTTTGCAGAGGAACAGCCCCAAAGCATGATGTTGCCACCCCCATGCTTCACAGTAGGTATGGTGTTCTTTGGATGCAACTCAACATTCACTCTCCTCCAAACACGACGAGTTGAGTTTCTACCAAGCGGTTCTACTTTGTTTTTATCTGACCATATGACATTCTCCCAATACTCTTCTGGAACATCCAAATGCTCTCTAGCAAACTTCAGACGGGCCCAGATATGTACTGTCTTAAGCAGGGGGACATGTCTGGCACTGCAGGATCTGAGTCCCTGGCGGCATAGTTTGTTACATTGGTCCCAACTTTCTGCAGGTCATTCACTGGGGTTAGATCTTGCGTGGATCCCCTGATCGAGGGAGATTATCAGTGGTCTTATATGTCTTCCATTTTCTAATTATTGCTCCCACAGTTGATTTCTTCACACCAAGCTGATTGCGTATTGCAGATTCAGTCTTTCCAGCCTGGTGCAGGTCTACAATTTTGTTTGTGGTGTCCTTTGACAGCTCTTTGGTCTTCACCATAGTGGAGTTTGGAGTGTGACTGTTTGAGGTTGTGGTCAGGTGTGTTTTATAACAAGTTCAGATGCCATTACTACAGGTAATGAGTGGAGGACAGAGGAGCCTCTTAAAGAAGAAGTTACAGGTCTGTGAGAGCCAGAAATCTTGCTTGTTTGTAGGTGACCAAATACTTATTTTCCACCATAATTTGCAAATAAATTCTTTAAAAATCAGACAATGTGATTTTCTGGATTTGTTTTCTCATTTTGTCTCTCATAGTTGAGGTCTACCTATGATGTCAATTACAGGCCTCTCTCATCTTTTTAAAAGGGTTTCTGTCACCAATATTTAGCCTATTAAATAGGATGACATTTCCAATGGGCAAATGTCACCTGAGGCTAAATATGTGAGTGACTTTATTCCTAATAGGGCCTTTTTAACATGTTAATTAGCCTCCTAGGAGCAGGGGGGCAGGTACCCCTGCACCTAGAGGCTCCGTTACATCACCTTGTAAAACGCCTACTTCTTCTTGATTGACAGGGCCAGGCAGCGCGCTCCATCTGCTGTGGCCCTGTCCGATGCAAATCCCGCGCCTGCGCCATGCGTTCTTCATTCGGCGCAGGCGCAGTGAGTGTAGCAGGCCCCGGCTTCCTCACTACGCCTGCGCCGCCTACGGCACAGTCCACTAGGAAGAGAAGGCAGCGCAGACGCAGCGAGGAAGCCGGGAGCCTGCTACACTCACTGCGTCTCCGCCGAATAAAGGACGCATGGCGCAGGCGCGGGATTTGCATCGGACAGGGCCTCGGCAGATGGAGTGCCTGGCCCTGTCAATGAAGAAGAAGTAGGCGTTTTACAAGGTGATGTAACGGAGCCTCTAGGTGCAGGGGTACCGCCCCCCTGCTCCTAGGAGAATAATTAACATATTATAAAATTAAGGAATAAAGTCACTTACATATTTAGCCTTAGGTGACATTTGCCCATTGGAATTGTCATCCTGTTTAATAGGCTAAATGTTGGTGACAGAAACCCTTTTAGTGGGAGAACATGCACAATTGGTGGCTGGCTAAATACTTTTTTCCACCACTGTAAATATATATATATATATATATATATATATATATATATATATATATATATAATAATACTGCCTCCTATGTACAAGAATATAACTACTATAGTCAGTGGCGTACATAGTATAGCCCCACAGCAAGGATGAAACCAGGCCCCCCACACAGGACAGAAGGGTTTCTGCCTAAACCCTTTTCAATGACCCTTGGGCCATTTTTCCACTGCCTCATTTGCTAAAAGTTGTTCCTTTAGAGGGTAGAGTCCTGACCTCACTTTACCCCCAATAGAAGAGGAAAGAATCTCAACTAAACTGGGCCTCCTCTTGCCCTGGGCCCCATAGATGACGCATGGTCTGCCGCTATGGTAGTTACGCCCCTGACTATAATACACTCCCATATGTACAAGAATATAACTATTATAACACTGCCCTGTATGTACAATAATATAACTGCTATAATACTGTTCCCTTATGCATAATAATATAACTACTATAATACTTGCTCCTATGTACAAGAATATAAATACTATGATACTATCCCCTATGTACAAGAATATAACTACTCTAATACTGCCATCTATGTACAAGAATATAACTACTATAACACTGTGTGTGCCCTATGTACAAGGATATAACTACTCTAATACTGCCTCCTATATACAAGAATATAACTACTATTATGCTGTGCTGTCCCTATGTACAAGAATATAAATACTATGATACTGTCCCCTATTTACAAGAATATAACTACTCTAATACTGCCTCCTATATACAAGAATATAACTACTATTATGCTGTGCTGTCCCTATGTGCAAGAATATAAATACTATGATACTGTCTAGAGATGAGCGAGCATGCTCGTCCGAGCTTGGTGCTCGTTCGAGTATTACGGTACTCGTAAGTGCTCGCTGCTCGGACGAGTATCTCACCATGCTAAAGGAAATGGCATCTCCCGCATTTTGAATTTTTGGCGCCTATAAACTCAGCCAATCACAAGCCAGGAGACTCTGCGGTACACCCAGCATCACATGGGGCCCTTACATGTCGATAGCAGGGGTTGGCTGGCCTGATCAGGTGACCCTGGAATATACTAGTGACTGCCCGCAGTGCTTGGCTCAGATGCTGTCTGGATGTCGTTAGGGACAGAGCTGCTGCGTTTCAGGGAGAGTGTTAGAGCCTGGATTTAGTTTTCTGTTAGGCAGGAGTGATCTCAAAAGAACCCAACAGCCCTTCTAAGGGCTACAAGACATTTTTTTTTGTCTCCTGGCTGGGCTGGCTGGCACTAGTTGTGCAGCTATCGCCATATATAACCCTTTTTTTATTGTTTTATCTCAGTGATAGAAATCCATTTCATACAGCTGTGTGGAACCATTCTGTGTGTCACAGTTCAGCTGTCCACTCACCACAAACCACAATCCGTATTTTCTGTCCAGGTGACCCATTCTGTACGTCACGTCAGTAAAAAAGGTCTTTGCTCTCACTGATACAGCTACATTACAAAAATCTCTGTGCGACATTTGTCTGGGTTGCAATTAAGCAGACCAAGTCTGCCTAATCTAATAGTTTCAGTGTAATTGCTCCATACTGCATGGTACGTAATAACATACTTAATTTAGCTCTAACTTATCCACCTATATACAAAGCACAATCCGTATTTTCTGTCCAGGTGACCCATTCTGTACGTCACGTCAGTAAAAAAGGTCTTTTGCTCTCACTGATGCAGCTACATTACAAAAATCTCTGTGCGACATTTGTCTGGGTTGCAATTAAGCAGACCAAGTCTGCCTAATCTAATAGTTTCAGTGTAATTGCTCCATACTGCACGGTACGTAATAACATACGTAATTTAGCTCTAACTTATCCACCTATATACAAAGCACAATCCATATTTTCTGTCCAGGTGACCCATTCTGTACGTCACGTCAGTAAAAAAAGGTCTTTTGCTCTCACTGATACAGCTACATTACAAAAATCTCTGTGCGACATTTGTCTGGGTTGCAGTCAAAATAGCCACAGTCAGCAGGGGCTGAGTTTGCTCTCTGATAGTTTCTGCACGTCACGTTAAAAAAAATATATATATATAAAAAAATATATAAAAAGAAAAAATATAAAAAAATAGTTTTTTTGTTGTTTTATCTCAGTAATACAAATCCATTTCATACAGCTGTGTGGAACCATTCTGTGTGTCACAGTTCAGCTGTCCAGTCTCCAGTCACCACAATCCATATTTTCTGTCCAGGTGACACATTCTGTACGTCACTTAATTAAAAAAAGGTCTTTTGCTCTCACTTATATAGCTACATTACAAAAATCTCTGTGCGACATTTGTCTGGGTTGCAATTAAGCAGACCAAGTCTGCCTAATCTAATAGTTTCAGTGTAATTGCTCCATACTGCACGGTACGTAATAACATACGTAATTTAGCTCTAACTTATCCACCTATATACAAAGCACAATCCGTATTTTCTGTCCAGGTGACACATTCTGTACGTCATGTAATTAAAAAAAGGTCTTTTGCTCTCACTTATATAGCTACATTACAAAAATCTCTGTGCGACATTTGTCTTGGTTGCACTTAAGCAGACCAAGTCTGCCTAATCTAATAGTTTCAGTGTAATTGCTCCATACTGCACGGTACGTAATAGCATACGTAATTTTGCTCTAACTTATCCATCTATATATTTTCTTGTTCAGATTGAACAAGTTTGTGGGTTTCAGTACAGCAGGCCCATTTTTTTTTTGTACATATAATACACTTATATACAGAAAATGTTGAACCCCAGGGCTAAGGGTCGAGGACGAGGGCGTGGGCATTCAATTACTGCAGGGGGCAGAGGCCGTGGTCCTGGGCAGGGTGAGACAGTACCTGCTGATGAGGGAGCAGGGGAACGCCGCAGAGCTACACCCCCTAGCTTCATGTCTCAACTTACAGGGACACGTGGTAGAGGACTGTTGAAACCACAACAGTGCAAACAGCTGATGTCGTGGAGTGCGGACAATGCTTCAAGTAATTTGTCCACCAGTCAGTCTTCCACGCAGTCCACCCACGTTACCCAAGGGAGCACTCCTCTGGCTCCTCCACCTCAACCTCCTTCCCCCCAGTCTGCCCCCTCCCAGGAAAATTTGGAATGCGATCCGGCATTCTCTGAGGAACTGTTTTCTGGACCCTTCCCAGAGTCACAAACCACTTCTCAGGTTGCTGCTGACCTCTTTCCCGATGCCCAAGTTTTCCAACTGTCGCAGTCTGTGGGTGATGATGATGATGACAATGTTGACTTAGTGGAAGAAGTGTGTAAAGAGGTGTCGGACGATGAGGAGACACGGTTGTCAGACAGTGGTGAAGTTGTTGTCAGGGCAGGAAGTCCGAGGGGGGAGCAGACTGAGGAATCGGAGGATGACGAGGTGACTGACCCAAGCTGGGTTGATAAGCCGAGTGAAGACAGTGCTTCTGAGGCGGAGGCGAGTGCTGCACCAGAACAGGTTGGAAGAGGCAGTGGTGTGGCCAGAGGCAGAAGCAGGGCCAGAGCTGGTGCATCAGCAGTAACTGTTTCACGTAGTGGAGCTCCCGTGGCGAGGCCTAGATGTTCGCAAGTCTGGAAGTTCTTTAAAGAAAGTGAGGATGACCGACGGACTGTGGTGTGCAACCTCTGCCACACCAGGATCAGCAGGGGTGCCACCACTACTAGCCTAACCACCACCAGCATGCGCAGGCATATGAGTGCTAAACACCCCACTCAATGGAACCAAGGCCGTTCACCTCCTGCGGGTCACACCACTGCTCCTTCCCCTGTGTCACTCGCTGCCTCTGCTAGTCAACCCCCTGCCCAGGACCCCGGCACAAGCGCCTCCCGCCGGAAAACCACACCTTCGCCTCCACGATCCTCCACAGCGTCCACCAATGTGTCCCAGCGCAGCGTTCAGCTGTCTTTACAGCAGACGCTGGAGCGCAAGAGGAAATACAGTTCCACCCACCCACATGCCCAAGCCCTCAACGTCCACATCTCCATTGTCACATTGTCCAGCACTGGCAGGGGAACGCTCTCCAAGGCCTTTGCCAGTTTTATGTCACCCCAGCAAGACACTGTCACCTGTCCCCAGTCTAGGCAGAGTAGGGGGGAGCTGTACAGAAAGATGGTGAGGGAGTACCTAGCTGACCATACCAACGTCCGGAACGATCACTCTGCTCCATACAACTACTGGGTTGCAAAGCTGGACACGTGGCCTGAACTGGCGCTGTACGCCTTGGAGGTCCTGGCCTGCCCTGCCGCTAGCGTGTTGTCAGAGCGGGTATTCAGTGCAGCTGGTGGCATCATCACCGATAAGCGTACACGCCTGTCAACTGACAGGGTTGACAGGCTGACGCTTATTAAAATGAACAAAGCCTGGATTTCACCGGAATTCAAATCTCCTCCGGGGGAAAGCAGCTAAAGATTAACATTACTTATGTATCCGATTCCTCTTCTCTACTCCTCCTACTCCTCCTCCTCCTTGTCGTCTTTGCCTAACGCTGACACAAAAACGCCATTTTTTAGAGGTCCAACTGGCACTCTTTTACCACAATTTTTCCGGAGGTCCACCTACAGGCCCTCTCTCCAAACAATTTTTCCGGAGGTCCACCTACAGGCCCTCTCTCCAAACAATTTTTCCGGAGGTCCACCTACAGGCCCTCTCTCTAAACAATTTTTCCGGAGGTCCACCTGCAGGCCCTCTCTCTGAACAATTTTTCCGGAGGTCCACCTACAGGCCCTCTCTCCAAACAATTTTTCCGGAGGTCCACCTACAGGCCCTCTCTCTAAACAATTTTTCCGGAGGTCCACCTACAGGCCCTCTCTCTGAACAATTTTTCCAGAGGTCCACCTACAGGCCCTCTCTCTAAACAATTTTTCCAGAGGGCCCCCTACAGGTCCTCTCTCCAAACAATTTTTCCGGAGGTCCACCTACAGGCCCTCTCTCTAAATATTTTTTCTGGAGGTCCACCTACAGGCCCTCTCTCTAAACAATTTTTCAGGAGGGCCCCCTACAGGTCCTCTCTCCAAACAATTTTTCCGGAGGTCCACCTACAGGCCCTCTCTAAAAACAATTTTTCCGGAGGTCCACCTACAGGCCCTCTCTCCAAACAATTTTTCCGGAGGTCCATCTACAGGCCCTCTCTCTAAACAATTTTTCCGCAGTGTCAACTACAGACAGTATAAAACAATGTTTCAGGAGCGTCAAACAGACAGTCCAAAACAATTTTTCAGGAGGCGCAAGTACCAACATTTAAAAAAAAAATTTTTTTGCTGAGGGTAGACTTTATGTACTCCGAAAAGAAAAAAAAATTTGGAGGCTCAACAAAAGCCATTTCACTGCATTCTCAGTCGGACAAAGTCATTGGTGGTGTAACCGCCATGCTGTGTCAGGCTAAATTTTTGGGTGCTTCACCAGCTACCGCATACTAACTCAGTCACTCTGTTGTCACCGCCGCCATACAGGGCCACGAAAAATGTTTATGTGGTTCGCCCGCTCCCGCAGTGTCACTCGCTCACTCTGTTGTCACCACCATAGTGGTTTGCACTATAGCAGCCCAAGTCTGCACATTCCTCTTTTTATCTCCAAGTGATCTATACTGCACGTCACGTAAAAAAATAGGTTCTTTTGCTCTCAGTGATACAAATCCATTTCATAAAATCCTTTCTTTCTCTTTAACTGATCTATACTGAACGTCACTTTTAAAAATACGTCTTTTTCCTCTCTTTCTCTCTCTCCAAACTATTTTTCCAGATAGGTGCCGTATACGGTATTAAACTGAGAAGAATACATACAACACATGCCCCACTTGATCAATTTCATAGTTGACAACCGTACCTAAATTTTTAAGTTGGGGTCCTGCGTCGTCATTCGAACTCCATCCGGCTGTTGTCACCACCACACACACTAGCCAAGGGGGCACTCCTCTGGCTCTTCCAGCTCAACCTCCTTCCCCCCAGCCTGCCCCCCACCTACAGGCCCTCTCTCTAAACAATTTACCCGGATAGGGGACGTATTAGATATTATACTGATTTTTTTTTGTTTTTCTTTTAATTGGCTCCTGACCTGTGATAGGCAGAGTATGGACACGTCCCCTTAGCTGCAGTAGAAAAGACACTCCCCTGGCCAGAGCAAGCTCTTTTTCCTTTTCCGTGTTAGAAAAATCCATTAAATATATGGTCCCAAGATAGGGGACGTATACGATTTTAAACTGTGAAGAATCAATACCACACATGCCCCACTAGTTCAAGCTCAATGTTGACAGCCGTACCAGTTGATGCCAAATTTTTAAGTGGGGGTTTCACCACTACCAGCCTAACCACCACCAGCATGCGCAGGTATACGAGTGCTAAACACTATGGAACCAAGGCCGTCCGTTCCCCTCCTGTGGGTCCCACCACTGCTCCTTCCCCTGTGTCACTCGCTGCCTCTGCGAGTCAACCCCCAGCCCAGGACCCCGGCATGAGTGCCTCCCGCCGGAAAACCACCCCTTCGCCTCCATGATCCTCCACACTGTCCACCAATGTGTCCCTGCGCAGCGTTCATTACAGCAGACGTTGGAGCGCAAGCAGAAAAAAAGTTCAGCCCACCTACATGCACAAGCCCTCAACGTCCACATACTGGGCCACGCTAAATTTTTAATTTGCTCTACCTGCTACCGTCGTGTAGCTTGGTCACTCTGACAGAGTCTGACCCTGGGGCCGCTCATGTACTGCCCACTTGGAGGATTGTGGGCAGTGTCGGACTGGCCCACCAGAGGACCGGAGGATCCTCCGGTAGGCCCCAAGCCCCCCACTGCCGCATACCTCCCAACCGTCCCGGATCCAGCCTCTGGCAGCTGTCTCTGCGTCCATAGGACGTAGAGACAGTTGCCTGTTGCAGGAAGGAGCAGACAGCCGAAATCGGCTGTCTGCTTCTTCCATCCTCCCTCCTGTCCCCCCTGCAGCTCTCCGTACCTCCCAGGCATGCCTCAGGTCTCGGCGGGGGGCGGGGCCGGCCGGCAGCATAGGCCCCGCCCCCTTCAGACATGAGAAGAAGATCTGCTCTGATGATGCTGGCCCTGCTGCTATGAAAAAGGTAAGTATAATTTTTTTTTTTACTTTCTGTACACTGTGTTTATTATTCCTTGACTGTGACATCACTGTGTTTATTATCCCTTGACTGTGACATCACTGTGTTTATTATCCCTGGACTGTGACATCACTGTGTTTATTATCCCTGGACTGTGACATCACTGTGTTTATTATTCCTAGACTGTGACATCACTGTTTATTATCTCTGGACTGTGACATCACTGTGTTTATTATCTCTGTACTGTGACATCATTGTGTTTATTATCCCTGTTCGGTGACATCACTGTGTTTATTATCCCTGTACGGTGAAATCACTGTGTTTATTATCCCTGTACTGTGACATCACTGTGTTTATTATCCCTGTACAGTGACATCGCTGTGTGTATTATCCCAGTGCAGGAAGAGGTAAGTGGTCTGTGTTTGTGTGTTTGTTTTCTATTTTTCAGGGTCGTGAATGCAGAGGACTACGTCGGATTCGGTGGACTACGTCGGACCAGCTTTTTTTTTTTTTTTTTTTTTAAATAAAATGGTCAACAGGGGTCTGGGGGAGTGTTTATTTCAATAAAATGTTTTATACTTGTGTGTGTGTGTATTTTTTTTTACAATACTAAAGTTTTAGTAATTACGGCTATCTACAGACGGCCCTGATTACTAATACCTAATACTGGGCTTAGTGCTTGCCGGTATGGCAGGCCAGCACTAACCCCAACATCTATTACCTCGGCACCCAACGCCACCAGGGGTGCCGGGAAGAGCCGGGTACCCGCAGGACCGGACCTTCTAAATTGAGGGTCTGGCTCTGGGGCGGCTGCAGGCTGGTACCATTAGGCTGGGAAGGGCCAATAACCATGTCCCTTCCCACCCTGGTAGTGCCAGGCTGCCGCTGCTGGTTGTATCTGGCTGACGAAGGAAAAAAGGGGGGGACCCCACGCCAATTTTTTTTAATTATTTAATTATTTTTGTAAAAAAATGGCGTGGGTCCCCCCCTTTTTTCCTTCGCCAGCCAGATACAACCAGCAGCGGCAGCCTGGCACTACCAGGGTGGGAAGGGACCCGGTTATTGGCCCTTCCCAGCCTAATGGTACCAGCCTGCAGCCGCCCCAGAGCCAGACCCTCAATTTAGAAGGTCCGGTCCTGTGGGTACCCGGCTCTTCCCGGCACCCCTGATGGCGGTGGGTGCCGAGGTAATAGATGTTGGGGTTAGTGCTGGCCTGCCATACCGGCAAGCACTAAGCCCAGTATTAGTAATCAGGGCCGTCTGTAGATAGCCATAATTACTAAAACTAGTATTGTAAAAAAAATACACACACACACAAGTATAAAACATTTTATTGAAATAAACACTCCCCCAGACCCCTGTTTGACCATTTTATATAAAAAAAAAAAAAAAGCTGGTCCGAGGTAGTCCACCGAATCCGACGTAGTCCTCTGCATTCACGACCCTGAAAAATAGAAAACAAACACAGACCACTTACCTCTTCCTGCACTGGGATAATACACACAGCGATGTCACTGTACAGGGATAATAAACACAGTGATGTCACAGTACAGGGATAATAAACACAGTGATGTCACAGTACAGGGATAATAAACACAGTGATGTCACAGTACAGGGATAACAAACACAGATATTTCTTTATGGTGGGCCCCAAGAATTATTTCCTCTGGTGGGCCCTAGGTACTCCAGTCCGACCCTGATTGCGGGGCCTACCTCGGTCACGGTTTCTCAGACTTACTATGCCTCTTCCTCCAACCCCTCCTCCTCCTCCTTCGAATTACCATCCGTGCTTCACCTCCTGCTACCTCAGTCTAACTCGGTCACTCTGTTGTCACCGCCGTGCTGCGTCAGGCTAAATTTTTGGGTGGCTCACCTGCTACCTCATCTAACTTGGTCACTTGTTGGTATCACCGCCAAGCTGTGTCAGGCTTATGCCTGCATCGTGTGGCTGGGGATAGGAGAGCAGTGCCAGCATGGGCATGGGTGATAGACCTTCGTTGCACCTAGTTGGGTGCTTCCCTAACATGTGATGGGCGTGTGCCTCGTCTTTCTTGGTCTGGGTGAGCACAATTGCCATGAGGGTAACCACCAGGCTGTTGCAGGAGTATTTGGGGTAATGGTAGGATTAGGCAGCCTCAGAGGCATCCATGCATGCTGCCCCTGCTGTTTCCTGTCCATTTCCGTGGTGTTTCCATCATTTTCTGATGTTTCCAGGTTTTCACCCAGCCTTCCCTAGGCAGAGCCTTGGTCCCCTGCAAAAATGCTCGAGTCTCCCATTGACTTCAATGGGGTTCGTTACTCGAAACGAGCACCCGAGCATCGGGAAAAGTTCGTCTCAAATAACGAGCACCCGAGCATTTTAGTGCTCGCTCATCTCAAATACTGTCCCATATTTACAAGAATATAACTACTCTAATACTGACATCTATGTACAAGAATATAACTACTATAACACTGTGCCCTATGTACAAGAATATAACTACTCTAATACTGCCATCTATGTACAAGAATATAAGTACTATAACACTGTGCCCTATGTACAAGAATATAACTACTCTAATACTGCCATCTATGTACAAGAATAAAACTACTATAACACTGTGCCCTATGTACACGAATATAACTACTCTAATACTGCCTCCTATATACAAGAATATAACTACTTTAATGCTGTGCTGTCCCTATGTACAAGAATATGCCTACTGTATGATACAAATCAGAGATGTGGTGCCGTAGATTGATTTTGCATGGCTCTGTATTATTACTGATCCGGCAGGGGCTCTCCTCCCACATTGCTTTTTATGCCTCCCCTCCCTCATACACAACACCACTGACATGTCTAGGAAGGTGAAAATGAGGGATATTTCTCAGCAGAATCGGGCTGCTTACTAAGCTGACTGTCCCCGTCTCCTCCTGGATGTTCCTGGCAGCTGTGTTTTATCTCTCGGCTGCTCACCCAATACCATAATTATAGCTATAAAGGAACATTTCCTAAAACATCCTGCACCTGACAGCCCCCCTCCCAGCCTCAGATTTCCTCTCTTGGTTCTGCTCACTCGGAGCTTCTGCTGATCTAAGAGGTTTTCACTACCACTTAAACAAAGAAATTAAAATAAACCAAATGACATGGAACTGAAACGCAGAGTGCGAGGAGGGGGGGGGGGAACAAACGTGGTCACAATCCCAGAAAAAAGCAGGAAAGTCTATATTACACTGAGATTTTATATGGCTAATGTGATCTAAGGAGATTGAAAAAAGAGCCATCTGTAATCCAAGAGAAATGAGTGTGTACCACCAAACAGTATATGATTTTAAAGTATATTAGACACCTGCAGGACTTTTCCAGAGAACTAGATGACATAATCACCTAGTAATACTCAGAAAAGCTATGATAGATAGATAGATAGATAGATAGATAGATAGATACAGCTGCCATTCAGGAGTCTGGGAAAGTTGAGACTTATTTTTAAAGGGCATCTGTCAGCAGATTTGTACCTATGACACTGGCTGACCTGTTGTATGTGCACTTGGCAGCTGAAGGCATCTGTGTTGGTCCCATGTTCATATGTGCCCGCATTGCTGAGAAAAATGGGGGCGTTGCCATTACACCTAGAGGCTCAAGTCTCTCTGCAACTGCACGGCCCTGTCTACTTTGGTTGGCAGGGCCAGGTGTCATGACGTTTTCACTGCCTGGTCCTGTCAATCAAAGCTTCTAGGGGTAATGACCACACCCCCATTGCTCCTACATACTCATTTGCATATATTACCAATGCAGGCACATACGAACATGGGACCAACACAGATTCCTTCAGATGCCAAGTGCCCATGCAACAGGTCAGCCAGTTTTATGGGTACACATCTGCTGACAGGTGTCCTTTAAGGGCTCTTTAAAGGCTATGTACACCTATACTCATTTTGAACTAAAAATAATTTTTTCAATTGGTCTTTATTAAAAATATGGAATCCTTATCTGTACATAGCAGAGACACTCTACTAGCAGCCTCTGGATTTTCTCTCTTTTCCGTCAGTTGGGGAGCTGAGGGGCTCTTTATCTCTGCTCTATGACCTTATAAACACTCATTATAGCTCAATACTTATCCTACTGATAAGAATGTGGCTTGAACAAGTGTTTATGACCTCTTAGTAGTTTTTTAGAGATAAAGCTTATTATATGACCAGTCACACAGTTAGCAAAACAATTAACCCTTTGTGACAGAATGGCTCAATATTTATAATAAAGACCAATTGGAAATATGATTTGTGGCCAAAAATGAGTAAAATGCAATCATAAACAAAAATTGTCTCTAAAGATGTACATAGCCTTTAGGTAATCCAGTGTATGAAATTCTGCCCATGTTCTTGGAAATAGAGCAGGAAACAAACGAGACAAATAACTACAATATATATGTAGACAGGTGGCGCAAATGCAAACCTAATAGGCAAACGCCAAGTCCCAGACGGACACGCAGAGAGCAGACACATTGCTGATGCCAGGCAGGTAGCCGTGTGGTGACATTCTCACAATGACATCCCGCGCCAGTCATTAATTACACATACAATTTACGTGCCAGTGACAGGCGCAGACCTGCCCACCATGTGTACACAACTACAGCTAATAGGAACCCCTGCCAGACATTAGTGTCAGGCTGCTGTGAGGCAGCTGAGGAGACTTCTGCATGTGTAAAGACGGGGGGAATTCTGCTTCTGGCTTCATCATAGGGGCACAGGGAGAAGAATTTATGGCTTACTCGATTTTATTTACTTGTTGTTTTTCAAGAATTTGTTCCCATGCTGATACAGCAGGGACATGATGAACCTTCTTTATAAAACTAACATGGATGTGGAGTGCGGTAACTAACAGTACTATACCTAGCAACAAGTGGAGATAACTATTGGCCCACTGAGTCACAGTGAGCCCCTCTGTAACCCAACCCTATAGAATAAATGCACACGTTGCAGATCACACACAAATGTTCATGCAGAAAAGCCCCAGCATAATACGATATCAGCAAGTGAATGAGATTTGCCAGATCTCATGTACTCGTTGTGTATTCTTTACCCGCAGCAGTTGACTTGCAGGCAGAATTTTAAAATCTGCAGCCAGTAAATAGTTTGTACAATTACCCACTTTATATATATGGATTTCCCCTCAGACGTCAATGGAGTTGCACACATAAACAGGAAACCTTCACCAACATCCTCAACAAAATACTGCAGAAAAACCATACCAAAAACCACCAAAACAGCAATTAATAGTGTGGATTTTTGTGCAGTTTTTATCACAGATTTTAATGCAGAGTTTCTGCCTGCGTGGTTTTTGGTGTGGATTTGGTGTGGAAATGCAAAGAAATCTACGCAGAATTTCTATTTTCAAACACATGCCCATGTACAGGTAGCCTTTGGCCCCTTTCACACGACCATATGCCCTCTGAGACATACGGTCCGTGAGTGGGCCATATGTCCCGGAGCGGCTTTGATCGTGCACACGGGAGCACACAGCATCATAGATTACAATGATGCTGTACATGTCGGGCCGCCCACGGGACTATTGTCCTGCACTCATATGATTTTATGAGTGCGGGACAATAGCCCCGGGACAATAGCCCTGCACTATTTACTGGCTGCAGATTTTAAAATTCAGCCTGCAGGTCAACTGCTGCAGGTAAAGAATGCACAACACGCACAAGGGTATTTGGTGTCACCATATGTTGATGCTCTTCGGAGAGGTTGGTAAGGCGTGGTGTGCCCAATGGGAAATAAATCCAGTGAGTCAAAGTTTGCTGTAAGCCAGTATGCTTCTTTACTGGAGGAGCTCAAGTGCAAAACAATACAGACGAGGCACTGAGCTGGCTCCTCCAGTCTCCTCCCAGGCAGAAGAAGGTTGAAGATCATCAGCATGTGTCCGGACTGAAAATATTTGCCAACTAATTGATGAACTGTATTTCCTCAAAGACACACTTTTTCCCCCAAAATGTGCGTCTTATAGAGTGAACACTAATGAGCACTTCCATTATGGAAGCGCTTATTAGTATCTGAGGATCGGGAAGTACAGCAATCCCCAGGCTCTGTACTCACCACGTCCTGGTCCTTCCTGGGGTGTGATTTGAGGTCTGAATGGGGGGTTCTTATTCATATTAGGGCTCTGATCTGAGGTCTGGGTGGTGTCATTCACATTGGGGCCTTGATCTGAGGTCTGATTGGGGATCATTCACATTGGGGGTCTGAGCTGAGGTCTGTTTGAGGGTCCTGTTGACATTGGGGCCTAAACTGGGGTCCGATTGAGGGTCTTATTGACATTGGGGTCTGAGCTGAGGTTTGATTGAAGGTCTTATTAACATAGAGGGTCTGATTGGGGCTCTGAGCTGAGGTCAAATTAACATTGGGGGTCTGATTGGGGGTCTAATCTGAGGACTAATGAAAAATAATTTATTCATATTCTTCTCGCCTAAAACCTAGGTGCGTCTTATAGGGTGAAAAATAAGGTATATATTTTTATATTGTGTTACATTTGCACATTACTTGCTGGGGTATTCAGATATATCATTTTCCCTTTTGTTTCTGAAATAAAAGGGTGTCCTGTGACTTTTGACTTATTTGTATATAAGAGGGCACTACAGGTGAGGAAATTGACCTGCCATATGGAATTTGAAATCCTCAGCAGTGCCACGTCAATTTTTTGTGTGGATTTTCAGTGCACTGCAAACCATGAGATCTTGGGGAAAACTGAGTGAAAATTCACAAACGACAGAGAAAAAACACAGCTGTATGAAAATCTGCATAAACAACACTGTAGTGTGCATGTACTCTAACTTTGCTGGTGATTTTCTGCATGAAAATTTGTGTGGAAACTCCACTTGGAATATGCACCGTGTTCATTTCCCCTTAGGTTACATGCATGCGGCAATGTAGTTTATGCAGATTTTCCATGTGGATCGTGATACTAAATCCATACCAAGTTCTGAATGTATTACTTTACATTTTGTTATGGATTTTGATGCAGATTTGCCCCAGATCTCAAACTTTGCATAGGAAAGGGTGAAATGTGCTCTGAAAATCTGTACAATTAACATGTTACAGATTTCAAAATCCACACAGCAGGTCATTTCCAATTTTCACGTAAAAAAAAAAATAACGCACTAGCAGAAAATTTATTAAGGGACTTGACCAGCCTTGTTCACAGTCAGGAGGGACAGAGAGGGGGTTTACGCCTAGAAACTGGCTGGAGTAGTTTTTATGTCAGGCGAACGGACTGTTGTAGATTTGTCTAATTTATGATGAGTCTGTGTGGTGCGGTGACGATTTTGATATCCACAGCATGTTAATTTTTTGTACGGAATTTCAGTGCAGATTTCACCATGCAGATGGCGAGATCTGGGGCAAGTCTGCAAAAAAAAAAAGCAAGTGACAGATGCAGAAAGGCAGTGAAAACAGCACAAAAATCCACATACAGTGCAATGCCTTCTGCACGTACCCTTAGGGTAAATGAACATGGTGCATATTAAGTGAGGATTTTCCTGTGCAAAATCCGCAGCGTAATACAGTACCAGCTAAGCTGATTTTTTAAATCATATGCACACGGTGAGGACACTTTTTGTGCAGAAATTGACTTGCGGTGTTCAGCAAGCAAATGGACAGATAATGGGTTCAGAAGTGAAAAGATGACAAGGCTACTGTAAGGGTGGCTGCACACGGTGCAGATCTGTATGCAGAAAATCTGCAAGAAATTCGCACAAAAAGCACACTTCTGGTATGTATTTTGTGTTTTTTTTGTTGGGTTTCTGTTTATGTTAACAACCCCATTGAAGTCTATGGGGAAAACCATAACAGGTCAATTTCTGCACAGAAGAAAAATGAACATGCACATCAGATTTGTCAGATCTCATTCACTTTGCTGGTACTGTATTACACTGCGCTTTTCTGCTTGAAATTCCACTATAAATAAACGCACGTAATCAGTGTCAGACTGGGGTGCCGAGGGGCCACCAGTATAATTTATTTTGGGGACCCAACATACGGATAACTTCAAATGTTACCTACTCACACAGTAGCAAGATGCTACCAGATGATTGAATATGGGGGTCCCTGCAGCAACTTTGAGAAGGTAGGTCCTGGAAAAAAGAGGATACTGACTAGCTTCCCTCTATACCTAGAAGTCATCTCAGCTCTGATTGTGTCTATAATAATAAACTGGGGAGTTTATTTAATAATCTATCAAGTTTTTTATATGAACATAAGCTGGTTGAGGTGCTCTACATTGAATATATGTACAGTATATAGTGCAGTAAGTCTACTGTTTTATGTGCCACTTGTGCAGGAGATGGAAGACTAGGGGCCCACCCTACTCAGGCGCCTACCGGGGGATTCACCTGTACCCCTCTGGGCCAGTCCGAGCCTGCATATAATCATCATTGTGTGCAGGTAGCCTAAAACACCAAGGGGGTCATTTATCAAACTGGTGTAGAGTACAACTAGCTTAGTTGCTCATAGAAACCAGATACCATCTTTCATTTTGGACTGCTCCTTTGGAAAATGAAAGGTGGAATCTGATTGGTTGCTATGGGCAACTACGCCAGTTCTACTTTACATCAGTTTGATAAATGACCCGACCCCCCTCCCCAGAGTGTTTTGCACAGCTGTCCTAATCCATATGTCCATGCCGTATCCCACAAAAAAGATAGAACATGTCCCAGTCTGTTTTGCGGACAAGGATAGGTCATTTCTATTGAAATGAAAATGAAAAAGGAGCATGCACATAGCCAGTATCAGTGTTTTGCAGAAGTGTTTGAGCTGTCCGATTGCACCCTTAGTTTGCACCTAGGTCGGACAGGGAACTTAAAGTTGTCTAGGAAAAAATTAATAAAAGTGGCCCCATGTTGTAGGCGGGTCCAAACTAACAGAATGTAAGCCTGCACAAGTACACAACAAAACTATAGTGCAAAATACCATTCCAGCAGAAACATATACCACAGTGCAACACAATATACTGCCCCAAAAGCTGTCCTTCTGTGGTGGCCATAAATAGCCATCATTTTCTGTCCTCCTCCTCCAGTTGCCTTTGATTAAGATGTGGAGCAAGGTGTTTAAGAGGTAAATTGAGGAGGGAATATGCGTTTGCTGGCCAGATCCATGAGCACCTGATTCTCACTGCATTAATTACTGCTAAGAGCTGATTATGTACCCGGCCAGCAGCAGATAGGAGGGCTTTGTTGGCCCCCTGGGGGCATCGGATCACCGGGATATTTTCCTATAGGGTCTAGGGCCAATCCACCCATGGTTTACACTGTTATTTCTACACAGCTTTGCCAAGTGCTGAAACCTGTGCTTCCTCTTTTCATTTATTTTCCCCTCTTCCCATCAAGAAGTTTTTTAAGGGTCTGTTGAAACATCACGGTCACATTTTTTATATTCTTTTTGCACTTATCCTAGCAAAAAAAAATCAGTTTTATATAAGACAATTTGACATTTTTTAAGCAGAGGACAGCATGTTCACTGCTGTACTGTACAAACATAACACGATAGCTGGGGCTTCGGTCCTGATTTTGTATGAGGTCCCTCTGATTATAGGTGAAATTATACATCATAAAAAAGATAAAAATGAACATAAGGCCACTGAATGTAAATCGCTCACAGACTTGCTTTAAGTAATATAAACAAATGCAATATACTTCCCCGCTTCATAGTGTTATTAATAATACATATTCCCTGTGGCAGCTTTTCCTTCTCCCCCGAGTTCCATCACCAGCATCATGGAGGATTTTCTATTAATGTATATTTTATGTGTAAACTGAGCAACAATCACTGATTTCAATATTAAAGATTTGTCCAACCTATATGCAACTGTAGTGGAGACATTGTCCTCACCACATAAAGGCCTGCTGCAGGATCTGATCCATAGTAACATCCAGCACTCCTGAGGACGCAGATACAGTTGAATGCAATAGTGAAGCAGGGAGTCATCAGCTCCCTGCTTCACCGGCTTGTGCTCTCCTAGCAGCAGACGCGATGAAGACACGTCATTGCGCCTGATGAGCTGTGCACGAAAGCACACAGGTCGGGGATCATCCCCCAGCCTGTGTGGTCTCCTACTCAGTTCAGCAGGCATGATGATGTAACTCCATTGTGCCTGCTGCTTGAGAGAGCATGATGTGCTCTGTTCATCGGGGGCATAACTCCCAACCGTCCCGGATCCAGCGGGACAGTCCCAAATTGCAGTGGCTGTCCCGCTGTCCCGGTAAGGTGAGGTATGTCCCGATTTCTGTCAGCTGTCTCTGCGTCCATAGGATGCAGAAACAGTTACCTGTATGGTGATAAAGTACAGAGCCGGAATCGGCTCTTTGCTTAATCCAACATCCCACCCGTACCCCCTGCTGGCTTTCCATACCTTTGGTCTGGGCGGGGGGGGCGGGGCCGGCCCACCGTCAGCCTTGGCTCCGCACCCTCCAGACTAGAGCAGACGATGTCCTGCTGGTGATGCTGCTGCAAGGAAGAAAGTAAGTATATGGTGTTTATTTTTTTAACTTTCTGTGAGTGGCAAAATATGGGCATATTACTGAGGGCACAACATAAACTGGGGAGCACAATGTGGGCATATTACGGCGGGCACAATGTGAGCATATTACCTGGGGCACAACATAAACTGGGGAGTACAATGTGGGCATATTACAGGGGGGCACAATATGGGCATATTACTGGGGGCACAACATGAACTGGGGAGCACAATGTGGGTATATTACAGGGGGGCACAATGTGGGCATATTACTGGGGGCACAACATTACTGGGGAGCACAATGTGGGCATATTACAAGGGGGCACAATGTGGGCATATTACTGGGGGCACATGGGCATATTACTGGGGGAAACAATGTGGGCATATTACAGGGAGGCACAGCTGGGCATATTACTGGGGGCACAATATGGGCATATTACTGGGGGCACAGCTGGTCATATTACTGGGGGCACATAACTGGGCATATTACTGGGGGGCACAGCTAGGCATATTACTGGGGGCACATAACAGGGCATATTACTGGGGGCACAGCTGGGCATATTAATGGGGGCACATAACTGGGCATTTTACTGGGGGCACATAACAGGGCATATTAATGGGGGCACATAACGGCATATTACTGGGGGCACAGCTGGGCATATTACTGGGGGCACATAACTGGGGAATAATTACTATGTGGGGCAGTAAGGGGACTGGGTGGGATTAGGTGTATAGTTATGTTTTGGGCGGAGTTAGAGGCGTGGCCTAGTGCCGAAAAAACTTGCACAATTTGTCCCTCTTTCCCTCTTTCTCCATTTCCAAAGTTGGGAGGTATGATCAGGGGAATGGAGAAAGGTGAGTATTACTTTTTTTTAAATTAGCACCAAGCAGGCAAAATTATTGTAAGTGAGGCACTAAGAGGGCAGCACTACTGTACGGGGGCATAGCTACTGTGTGGTGACACTAAGGGGTCATAACTACTGTGTGGTGGCACTAAGGGGGTATAACTGCTGTGTGGGAGTACCAAGGAGTTTGTCCATTTCTGTAATATTAATCACCTATGGCGAGGGGGGAGGCTGCAGGCACCCCTGCCATTCAGCTGTTTGAAGAGAACGCATTGCTCACATGAACGCTGTGTTCTCTTCTCTGTTAAATTACTCGCTGACGACAAGCAGATGTAATCACAGTGCCACTGTCCCCATTCACTTCAATAGAACGGTTCTGTCCTATTCATTTGAATGGGAAGGTGTCGTCCCATTCAAGCGAGTTGTACACTAATTACAACTGTGAGCAGTAAAGGGAACACAGCGCTCTTATGAGCACTGTAACATAGTAACATAGTTTATAAGGCCGAAAAAAGACATCTGTCCATCCAGTTCGGCTTGTTATCCTACAAGTTGATCCAGAGGAAGGCACTGCATTTTATTCAAACAGCTGATCGTCAGGGGTGCCAGCCAGGGGCGTTGCTAGAGTCTCAAAAGATCTGGGGCCCAAGACCCAATGAATATGGCCCAATTCTCTAAGTCGACCACCTGACCCCACTTCCACAGCAGCACTTACCTTTCACATCCAGGGCCTCCAGGTGGCATCTCCTCTGATGTAGATCTTCTCTGTCATCATCTTTGGTCCGTACAACTTCTCTCAGCCTTGACTCTGCAGAGTGTGACACATAGACAGCTTAGCTTATCATCCCCCAACCTGGAGTGTTATTCTGATGCTCGTTGTGCCCCCCAATACTATCCTGAAGAAATATCAGTGCCCCCCCATAATAATAGTGCCCCTCAAAGTCCCACCAATAGTAATTCCCTTCTAGACTGCCCTCATTAGTAATGCTGCCCCTACAGTGCCCCCAACAGTGATAATGCTCCACAAGAATGCCTCCATTACTAGAAGAGCCCTCCAGTATTAGTAATGCCCTTACAGAGCGCCGGTAAGAAATAAGGCGCCCCTATTGTTTCCCCAGTGGTAATAAAGCTCTCTTCAGACCCCTCAGTAGTAATAAGATCCCCAAAAGTGCTCTTAGTAGAAATAAGGTGGATCTATAAGTCCCTCCTATAAAGGCCCCAGTTGTAATAAGAACATCTATAATGTCTCCTGAATTTATAATACCCTTACAGTGCCCCAGTATTTATATCACCCCCTGCTGTTATAATGCTCGCCCTGAAGTGCCCCAGTATTCATACTGCCCCCTACTGTTATAATGCCCCCAGCAGTTATATTCCTCCCTTTAGTGCCCTCAGCAATGATAATTCCTCAGCCCCTCCACCATACAGTCCCATGTAAATAAAATTATTTTCCCTCCCTCCGCCGTAGAGTCCCATGTAAATAAATTCACTCCCCTCCCTTCAGCTCTTCTAATATACAGTCCCATGTAAATAACATCACTCCCCTCCCTTCAGCTCTTCCAATATACAGTCCAGTGTAAATAACATCACTCCCTCCGCAGCAGCCTTCAACATACAGTCCCATGAAAATAACATCACCCCCTCCCACAGCCCCCTCCAACGCTCAGTCCCATGTAAATAACATCACTCTCTCCCTCAGCCCCCTCCAAAACTCACTCCCATGAAATAACATCACTCTCTCCCACAGCCCCCTCCAACACAGTCCCATGTAAATAGCATCACCCACTGAACATTCAGTCCCTTGTAAATAACATCCCTCTCTTCAGCCCTAACATACAGTCCCAGTTAAATAATTACAACTCCCAGCATTACTCTGCCTCTCCCTTCACTTACCTCTCCTTATAGCAGACCTCAGCAAAGCTTCTTCCCCTAGACTTCTCTTCACTGAAGCCTCTCCTGCACTGGTCACATGATGCCATGTGACCAGTGACATCATCGCAGGTCCTTCTCAGCTACTGCACCGATCACATGACCTGTGATGTCACCACAGGCCCTACACCTCGGTGCAGTGCTTTAAATTCGATTGTATTGCCGTCCTGTAACTATGGTCAAGGACAATACATGTCCTTTACAGCCCACTGGGTAAATGTGGTTCCAGCCCAGGGACATCAGCAACTTGGCCAGGTAATGGCAATGCTGCCTCATGGAATTTCTGAACCCATGTCCTCCTCTGTCTCCTCATCCTCCACCTAGTCCTCAGCCTCCACTTAAGGCACAGTTCAGAGTGGTCTTCCAGCATACCACCTATGCAAAGCATGGCATTCTCACGCGGTTCTGCAACTGGTCAGCCTGAGCGAACTGAGTCACGCCAGGGAACTCTTTGGGGTAATCAACCAAGAAATCAAATCCTGGCTGTCTCCTTACCAACTGGACATAGGAACCATGGTCACAGATAATGGGAGGAACATTCTATCTGCGCTGTGTCAGGGAAGGCTGACCCATGTGCTCTGCATGGTGCATGTCTTCAATCTGGTTGTCTCCCAGTTCCTGAAGTCTTCCATCCAACTACAATATGTCTTGAAAATGTCAAGGAAACTGTGCATGCACTTCACCCACTCCTACCGTGCAAAACACACCCTCCTTGAGTTGCAAAGGCAGAATAGTGTTCCCCTACATCACCTCATATGTGACTTTTCCACACATTGGAACTCCACACTCTGTATGAGCAGAGTAAGCCCGTGACCAACTTCTTAATGATGCAGATGCACAGGACTCCTCCCTGCTGTAACTTCGACGTTAGACAGTGGCAGCTCATGCGTGACACGTGCTGTTTGCTCAGGCTCTTTGAGGAGGCCACATTATTTGTCAGTCACCAGGACTACAGGATGAATGATGTCTTTCTACTCTTTCACGTCCTGGAAGAAATGCTGATAAATCTGACTGGTGAAGGGACATAAGATATGGTGCCTAGATATCATGGCCTCCTGAGCCCTGTGGAGGCTGAACTGGCATAGGATGAGGATGTGGACTAAGAGGAGGACATAAACGCCCAGGAATCCAGTATGAAGTGGAGATGGAGGCAGGGAGTCTCTCAGAGTCGCTTGTGCAAATGGCCAGATGCACGCTGAGTTGCTTGCATAATGACATCTGCACAATCACTATTTGGCAGTGGATAACTACTGGCTCTCCAATGTTAGACCCTCACTACTGGTCCAAAATGGGTGCCTTTTTTAAACCTTCTGAAAGGGATGAAAAACTCAACTATTATCAAGACATACTTTTTAGTCGGTTGGTCGCTGCCTATTTGTGCCATCGCCCATCCTCACGAAGGTGTAACCTAACCCGGAGGACTATCTGAGTTAACGCTCCACTACAATGACTGCTGGAGGGGGGTGGGGGAGCAGAAGCAGCACCAGCTCCATCAACAGCAACTTAAGTCTCTGATGAGACCCTTACTGAAGAAACCACCCAGCAGCAGCAGGACATGGAGCAGAACCTGAATCAGCAGGTGGTGGCATACTTGGACTGCACCATATCACCCCAGATCCAAGATCCAATGGACTACTGGGCAGCCAAACTTGAATTGTGGTCACAACTGGCCAAGTTTGCCCTGGGCAAGCTTTCCTGCCCAGCCAGTAGTGTGACATCAGAGCAGGTGTTTAGTGCGGCGGGTGGCATAGTTACCCCAAAGAGAACAGGATCAATCAGGATTTCCAGACACTGGTTTCTAAAGCAACAGACTAAATCATTCTGGCAGTAATGAAATGACTGTAGTGTGCTACCACACCGGAACACTGTTACAAATTGCCCTTTTGGCCATGTGCTGCTGCTGCTATTCTGATGCTGCCATCCACCTGATGCCACACGCCTGCTGCCTCTACTGCCGACTGCTCCTACTGTGATCTGACATCATCTTGTGCTGTTACTGCCAATGCTGTTTCCCCCCATCCTTCACACTCTTTTCTGGGGCCACTATTGTGACTCTTCATGCTGTTGCCACCCTCACCACCCTGTTCCGTGGCCACTATTGTGACTCTTCACGCTGTTGCCACCTTCACCAGTCACTATTGTCCCTGTTTGGCTGTGTTGACATCACCGTTTATTTTTCTGTTCTTCTGATCCGTCAAAAAAAAAAGGGTCTAGTAGTTTGCGCATCCATAAGGCCTCTGTCACTTGGTTAGTATGTTGCATCAGGATTTGATCATGATTTGGAAGCCAAAAGCAGAAATGTGTCCAAAACTCAGAAGACATGCAAATATTTCCATCACGTTATACCTGTTTTGGACCCACTCCTTTTTTTGCCTTATCAATACTGATCAAATATTGATGCAAAGAACTGACCAAATTCTGACTGTGTGATAGAAGCCATTAAAGTTCTGCATGCAGGCCTTATTTTCCATCTGAATACAAATGTCCAAAAGTCATGCAAATTGAGCATGAGGCCTCTATCACATGGTCAGTATTTTGCATCAGGAATTGATCATGATTTGGAAACCAAAAACAGGAGCGGGTCCAAAACACAGATGCAGAGAATATATTTCTTTGTTTTGGACCCATTCCTGTTTTTGCCTTACAAATACTGATCAAATGCTGACCAAATATTCACAGTTTGAAAGCGGATACTCAAAATACAGGATACACATTTTTTGGGCTGTTCTTATGATGGATCAGAAGAACTGAAGAATAAACAGTTATGTGAATACGTCTTACTGCTGACAACCTCCCCACTGTCATGTGGCCACTACTTGAATCTTGGACCACTGTACAGTTAAGTCTACGCAGATAAATTAGACCTCATGCTAATATTGACCTGTAAGGCTGAGTTCACAGTTACTTGGTCAGTTATGTCCATCACTTATTGTGAGCCAAATTCAGAACCCAAGCCTACTCTCAGATTAGGTTTCATGAATAGATCTGCACCTGTTCTGTGGTTTTGACCTGCACCTGTTTTGGGCTGACAATCAATGAATAACTGACCAAATAAGTGTGAACTAAGCCTAATGGTGATGCACAGTCATTCTACAGCTAACAGAAGGGATTCAAATGCATGTGTTTGAACTACCACAACATGGATTAAAAGAACCTTTTTTTCCCACCATTACTCTATTGGCGCTGCCTCCATCTCCTTATTTTGTTTCACTAAAAAGTCATGGGGACACTTGGAGGGGTTACAGCATTTCTTTTTTTTGCTTTACTGAAGGCTGCTGTATGCTTTTCTTTTGTTTTAGCTAGGGATTAGCTAGGACTGTTGGTGGCCTACACACGCACATCCATGGCCTGTCATTCTGATGCACAGTAACTGTTTTGGTACGAGAAAGGACTAGCTATGCATGTTGCTGCAATGTACAGTGATGTACACCAAGATACATTCTCCCTATAGTTTAACTGTAGCCCAGGATAGGCCTGATTTAAAGCGCTTTGTTACAAATTTATTTGTAAAAAAAACTAATTTCCTGAAGAAATTTGGCAAAGCGATCGAAGTTTTGAAAACTTCGCTCATTTCTTTTTATGACTGATATAGTGACTTTGCTTGTAGAAGGATTAACAGTTAATGGCACCTTTCACACTTATATAATGGTTTTCCAGCTATTAAACTATTTGCAGACTTTTTGCATGTCTCTGGAGCCTACCACACTTTCTTGCTATGTGTGTGGATGGTTTGTGGTCTGGGACACCTACCACATTTTTGAGAGTTTTGCATGCTTGTGATCATCATGGAAAATTTGCACAATATTTAGGAGGAACTCAGGGACTACTACTCCTATTATCACCGTTGTTGTTTGCCTATATACAGCTATTGGGAAGAGACTGCACTGTGAATTGCCTTGGAACTGTGCCATGATATCACTAGATGTACTACAACTCCCATTCTGAACTTTATTATTTTCTACAATCAGCCTGGTTACTTACTCCAACACCATACACTGGCCACAGCACCTACAACTCCTGCCTTGAACACTTACAGCACTCATAACACCAAGGTCACCCCAATTACCATCAGCAGGAGCCTCAACATTAGGGTGTGCCCTTAGGGAAGAAAGTGTCCATCTTCATATCACTGCCATGGCCCTAGGTAGCATTGGTGCGAGGATTGTCACTATAAATAATTATTTCAGCCAAAGCCACTACCACACCCATTATCTGCTCCCGTTCCTCCAGGACTTGCAACACAATTCTTCTGTGTAGGGGCATGGCCGTAAGAGGGCATAATAACTGTATGAAGATACAAAGAGGGCATACATACTGTGATGGGGACACTAAGGGGACATTCTACTGTGTGGGAGCAGTAAGAGGGAATAATTATCAATTGGGGGCACAAAGGGGACTGGACGGGATTGGCTGTGGGGGTATGTTTAGATAGGACCTTGGGCTTGAATCAAATTTGAGGACTTGAATTTGTTATAAACTTTCCAAAAGATTCTAATTTTGGCAATTCTGCACAAAGAGCTCAAAATGGGGGCCACCATTTTACACATCAGAAGACAGGGGAAGAGGCATCTGACACCAAAAAGGGATAGTTTTTGGACCATTTTTAATTTATAAAAAAATAACAGTACAGTGTTATTACACAGGCTGTTTGTTACCATCAGCTGCCATGTTTTGTTTTTACCAATAGCTACCGTATATATGTTGCAGTAAGTTTTTCATTACTAATGCTGTCTTGGTGTTAAAGAGTTTCAGAGGTCCAAGGAGACCTCAGAATGTCATACAAGACTTTTTATAGCAATTGGTGCACTTTAAATTTGGGTAAAATTTACTCAGATCAAATATAATCTGGCAGCTGATTTTATGGAAATTGACCAGAAATTGATTTTTCCCCTTAGGATTTGAAAACTGTAGGTACAAAACTTGGAATTTACAGGAACTGGTATCCATGTCACTGGACTTTTATCATCTGCACTGGATCAAGGAACATACCACCACTGTCAGGAGCTCATAAATTCATAGACTCCTATAAGAACGAAGAAGCCGCAGGGATAATGAGTACAGTAGTACGGTATTTTTAAGAGGCCATCATCCGAAGCTGTCACATGAAGGAAGGCTTTTAAGTGCCTCTTTTGCTTCTTACTTGCCTCTGGCAATGTGATAGAGTGACAGGCACTGGATCTGCCGATGACATGTGGCGTGCACATCACTTAATGCTGGATTTGCTTGGTAAGTTAAAGGCCTTGAATGGAGAGGATAGAAGTATTCCAACAATTTACTTATAAGCCAGTGTTTGATCTAGAGGGAATGGGCTTCAGAGACACCAATATCTTAGTATTTTAGCCTTGCTCTTGTATAGCCGCAGAGTCTGCAAATAGAATTTCTTGCATTTATGAGCCATAGATGGTTGATGTGAATGTGAAAGAATCCCCAGAGTTTCACAATGGAGAGCACAATATTGTCTGGGCCCTGAGGTATTCACACTATCAATATTTCCAAATCAATAGACTAGCCAGCAGGCCCCAAGGCAGGGAGCACGAGTACAGACACTTTATAATAATTTGTCTTATAAACAGGAGATACCTGAAGGCCCATACATCTTGCAGAATCCCTGGTGATACTTTTTACTTCATAGGGTAGAACATGTTCCTGCTGAATGCAGTCTCAGCAATGTATAATTAAAGACCGAACCTCCCTAAATTTTTTTAAAAAAAGTTGTTTTCTTCTGCAAAAATCCTGCTAAACCTGTTCAGCCATTTCTTGGTTCTATCTGTTAATGGGGAGACTGAGTAGTGGACCCTTAGGTATTGTCACCCAACTTTCTGAGACTTCTGAATGGCAAGTCTATGTAGTTTTGCAGTCACATATGTCCAACTGTTCAGGAGTACTGAAAAGTTGTGTGACAATTTGTATGGAAGAGTAATGGGCACCATATTGGTTGTCTCAGGGTAATCCTGGTGTAATTATGTCATTTCTTCATAAGACAGCAGAGCATCAGGGGGAGCAACGGAGCCGTATGGATCAGGTAAGTATCCTCATCTCTGGCCACACAGGAGGGTCTAAAAAAGCACAACAAAGGTGAACAATCCCTTTAAGGTAGGCTTGGACAATTAGTGGAAACTGCATATGGGTCCCGGAAAACACATCTAACCAGGCCAGACTAGGCGATAATCCAGATTTAGATGCAAGGCATTGCAACTGCCTCAAACAACGTTAAATGGGCAAGGATGAGGCAGCAATGCTAGTAACAACTGGAGAACACTTTTGCAATGCAGTGACCTAGAAATAAGTGGGGGAAATTTAGCAGTCAAATCCATGCCATAGTTTCTTTGCCTCACTAAAAAAGGACCGTTACTAAGAAAGTATGGCATGATTTAAATAATAGATTTAAGTTAAACCTTTTGACTTCATTGCTTTATCCCGCACATTTTCTACCTAGTTTTTCCTTAGGAGACCATTCCAATCAGGTGGAATAGTGGAGCCGTTTGAAGACCATTCTTATAATGGATCTTCTCCAGAAGAATGAAAAGATAACAGAAACTAAGTTTCAGAAAATGGAGTTTCAGGAGCCAATGGGACAACATAGTGGAGGGTTTTTGGAGTTTCATCAATTCCGGACTAATGTATCAGAGGTAGTTAAAAACTTCCATCTTCCAATCCATTAAATGAGTTACAGAAGATACGGTGTGGCAGACTGCCTAGGTTGTGCAGAGTGTTTGATTTGTATGATCTTTTGTTGAACACAACCTCTCCAGACACTCCTGTTTATATTACTTCCTGGGCTCAAGATTTGGTCCTCACATTAAAGGGGTTGTCTGAGTTCAGAGCTGAGCCTGGACATATCCCCATCTTCACCGCTCTGGCCACCCTAACATGAGCATCGGAGCATTTCATGCTTCGATACTCTCCTTTGCCCTGTGCTGAATCACGCAGGGCAAAGGCCTTTTTTGGAGATCCGGTGACATACTGGCACTAATGGATAGGCTTTAGTGCTGCTCTAGCCTGTAATAGGCGAGGGCAGTACATCACCGGGAACACTGCTAGTGGAAGCCTCTGCCTAGCAGTGTAATAATATAAACAAAAAAGCCCTTGCCCTGTGCGATCCAGTGCAGGCCAATGGAGAGCATTGGAGCAGGAAATGCTCTGATACTCATGTCAGGGGGCTGGAGGGGTGAAAATGGGGATATGTCTGGATTCAGAGCTTTAAGTGCTGGTGAGGTTGCAGAAATTCTGAAACACTCTTATGGTGTTTTGAAATGTATCAGGTTTCTGGAAAATCATTTTAAACTCTTGACACGCTGGTACAGAACACCGAATGTGCTTTGCTGAATAGGCGTCTACAGCTTCGAACCTGTGCTGGCGGTGTCAGGGAGAAATACATAGGCACTCTGCTGCATATTTGGTGATCGTCCCTGGATGCAAACATATTGGAAAGAGGTGGAGGAGGAAATATATGAAATATGTCACATTAGGATCTCATTGATTCTAAGTCTTGTGTGTTTTGGTCTGGGATTACGTAAACTTCCCCTTTCTTATCGCACATTGTTGATTACTGCCACAAAAGAGCTTATACTTCTATGTTGGCTGGATGCTTCTCCACCTTTGTTGGGACACTGGCGTGGCAATTTTCACCATATGTGTAGGACGGAAGAAATCTCCAGCTTGGTAAACCATTCCCATGCTATCTGGGACCCCTGATATAAATAGATTAACATACTGGATACTGGACAGTGAATATCCTGGTGCTCCTTTTCTTAGATATTTTTGTATATGTTTACCTGTTTAGCTATTGGGTACTTTGACATTACACTGCCAGTTACTTACATTGATATTTTCTAGTAGGTAAATCATAAAGTAATAATAAGTCACACCTTCTTATTCTCCGTTTTCCTTCCCTGTTCTGACCCTATCCTACACTCCCCTCTCAATAATATGGTTGTTTTTCTGTGATGGATGGAATTGTATATTCTATTTTTTTTATTAGCACTCCCTCCAACAAACTGCAGCATTGTACATTTGATACTAATGACAGAAGTGTACATACCGACATAGAGACAGCCTATTTGGCTGCTATGGGGCCCTTGGAGAGGCCTCTCAGTTCCATTTGTTCTAATTTAAAGTGGTATACCCATCTCAAACATTTATTCATATATACCAACTTTTGAAAAAAATAGTTGAGAGACAACACCAGTATACAGCAGCAGAACATATTTTTTTACACTAAGCCACACCTCTAATCCTACCAAATGCCCAGCGCTGCACAGTTTCCTTTGTGCCTCCTCACAGTAGTAGTGTCCCACACATAATAAGAATACCCCTTAGTGCTCCCACACAGTATAATGCCCCAATAACTTTCTTCCACACACAGTGTTGCCCCTTATTACCTCCGAATTGAATAGTCACCAATGCATTTTCACAACGAATAGTGCAGAATACTTCTGCTTCAGTTCTTCAGTCTCCAGTCTGCAGATAGGCACAGCAGGTGCGATGACATCACTGTATTATGCCTGTTTGCAGTGGCAGGGGAATGGTGGTGCAGGGACATACAGCTCCCTGCTTCATCATTGCATTCTTCTACGTAGAGGAAGGTTTCAATTGTGTATCCCCTTTCATTTCATGTAGTTGGTTAGTGATGTCTGATACCTGGCAATGTGAAGTAACTGCACACGTGTACTAACCTTTAGGTGGGGCTAAGGAGACTAGAAAACACTTAGTTTTGGAAAATAGAGTAGAGCTCCATTGAAGACATCATCAGGGTAAGGCTACTTTCACACTAGCGTTTTCTTTTTCCGGTATTGAGTTCCGTCATAGGGGCTCAATACCGGAAAAAAACGCTTCAGTTTTGCCCCCATTCATTGTCAATGGGGACAAAACTGAACTGAAGACAACGGAATGCTCCCAAAAGCATTCCGTTCCATCTCCAGAACAGAGAGCAAACCACAACATGCTGTGGTTTTCTTTCCGTCCTGGGCATCCGCACCAAGATGGATCCGTCATAACCCCCAATGCAAGTCAATGTGTGACACACTCAGTAAACGGATCCGTCCTCCATTGACTTTCAATGGAGTTCATGGCGGATCGGTCCACAGTACACCACACATGACAGACACATACACACAGACATACACATAGACATACACATAGACATATACACAGACATACTTACATGCTCCCAGCAGCTCCACACATCGCAGGAGGAGGAGGACTGTGCACACATTGGAAGATTCTCTCTCTAGCAGGGGGCGCTGTGGGGAATCTTCCTATGTGCGCGCCATCCTCCTGTGCTGTGCGGAGCATGCTGGGAGCATGTAAGTATGTCTGTGTATGTGTATGTCTGTGTGTATGTCTATGTGTGTGTGTATGTCTGTGTGTATGTGTATGTGACACGCGTGGGGCCGGAGTGCTGCTCCGGCTCCTCACGTGTACTTGCAGCAGCATGGATCCAGTGGCACCATTCACCCGCCGGATCCGTGCTGCCGCTAATGTGAAAGAGGCCTAAGATGCCATGCTACCATCACCTCTCTTTGTATCATATGGGTGTCAGCCAAGTGTCATGTGTCGGGCGCTGATTGAACTGGAGCTAGATCAAAGAACTAATTTTCCCGTCACCAGTAAGGCCCGATAAATAGAGGGTAGGTACTCAAACAAAAATCACAGCAAACAAATAACCTCCCCTAAAAACATAACCTGTATTAAACCAAATTAATAACCCAATTTTTATAGGATAAAAATATATCTTTGGATTGTGCAAGAAATATATGTGTCCCACTCCACTCGGTCCAAAAAAGGAAGGGGATCTCGCACTATTCTGTCCTTATCTAAAGTGTAATAGCCACCCTAATAAGAGCGATCCCACTGCCTTCAAATCTATTCCTACAGATTCTAACCTAGCTAGGGAAATGAATATATGAGGGAAAGGCTCACCTAGAACTGAGTGGGGGACAATTATACATGTCAGTCATTAGCAGAAACCCACTCGATAGTAAAACCAATATTGCAGAAAACACAATAATAGATATATAATCTTACACCAGGTCTTCTCTCGATATTAAACATTGGAAATTCTGGTGCACAATTTATTTGCTGTCTCAATAATATCCTTTTAGCAAGTCACAAACACAACACGTTTCCCCCCAGAAATATTCAATTCTGGAGTTCCTCAGGGGCTATATTAATCCTTATAAAATTCAATAAATCTCCTAGGTATAGTGGTAATATATCAACATGCAATACTGAATATAGATGAAACCGCCAAATCCTAATTTAACTGGTGTCATCCACCTAGACAGACCACTATGCATTTAAAACTCGTAACTCTTATGCCTATCAGTCCATATTTATACACACACTGCTGCTTAAGAGGTAGGAACAGATAAAAAACATGAGGCCTTCCTAATACAGCAGAGTATACAGATTAGGTGAACTAATGGTAATCCAGGGGGCATTAGTCCTCAGCATTGGCCTCTGAGCAATTCACAAGGCACACAGTTGTATACTAGTTTCTGTCATCCGTTTATGTATTTTCAGTTTCTACACAGTCGCAATGTTGTTCAATTTAATTAAACACCAATACACAGGTCTGCACACAAAAGTCATCCTGACCTCCTGACGAAGCCTTAGAGGTGAAACGCTCGTCGAGGGTGTTTCAGCGGTGTTCCCCCTTACCATCCTTCGATTTTCGGTGTGGACATGGGTAAGATTCCAGTATTTGTATTATTCAAGTAAATAGCCTGTGTTATGAGTAGGACTATTTGCAGATTCCCATTAGGGGTTAATATTTAATATTAATTGTGACTTTTTACCCTGGGGGTCTACTATTATTATTTTATGGACTTATTGCCTGTGTCCTGACATGGATTAGCGTTGGCATGGATTACATGTTTGGGGGGACCCGTGGTTCCACATTGCATTTTTAGGTTATTGTACCTGTATATGGCTATTCTCCTAGTGTACTGTATTGTAAGTGACTTTTATGTACATAAGTGTATTTAATAAATTGGACATGTTTTAACTTACTATAAGTGTGGGCATAAATTGTTTACCCTGCCTCAGGGTGGGGAACTAGTGTGGTTCTTCTGGACACAAAAGTATCTGTGAGGGAAAAGGAATTTAGGCCTGAATCAGTTTACCTATATTCATACATTTTTTTTCAATTATTATTATTATTTTTTGCTCAGGGGGTTGTTGATGATATTCAGTCTAGCAGTATATACTGTATATGTGATTTCTACACCAATAAACATGGTATCACACAACATTATCTGAGCGGCCCAAAAATATCTGGTATAGGAGGTGACTTCAGAGTCCGACAACGTACTGTGGAGCCAGGGGTCACAATGTTCCTCCTGCTCCTCCTCCTGCAGCCCCAAAGAAGGCTTTCAGTGGAGTCCTCGCAGTCTTCACTGCCCCTTCCTAGAGCGCCTTCCTTTTTCCTAAGAAATAATAAGAAAATCCTGCCACGTCCAATGACAGATAGTCAAGAGAGCCTTCTTGTTGATGACATGTGGGAGAGCAGTCACTGTTTGTACTGCCATGAAGAGGAGGTGGAGGAGGCTGCAGACCCCAGGTATAGCCATGCTGGTGGTGGTAGTAGTAGTCCCCATAGCAGCGTTATTGGTATTCGGTGCAGTGACTGTGGAAGTTGGTCAAGAGTGGGGGGGGGGGAGTCAAAGAACCAGCCTGCTGCTACACCACTTAATCCGTGAGGTGCCAATTTGCTGGAATTCGACAATGCACATGCTGAAGCATCTGTACGAAAAACAGAAAGCAGTGACAGATTTTGTCAAGCACCAGACAGGCTCAGCAGCAGGTTGCTTCAATGTCAGGCAGTGGCAACTCATGCAAGATGCCTGTCGGGTGCTGAAGCCCTTCGAAGAGGCCACAAAGTTTTTCAGCAGGGACAACCGCGGCATGAACAACATCATCCCTCTCTTATTTATCTTAACAGATGCTGACGGGAGGAGGAGCAAGAGGACGATGATAATGGCAATGGCCAAGACACCCAATTTTCTTGGGGGGGGAATGGGGGAACGGAAAGAACTGGCTCCTCGGGCACACTGGCCAGAATGGTCACCTGTATTCTTGCTTACTTGCCAGGCGTATCATTGACATCAAGCAGTCTGATGATTACTTGATAGCCATGCTTTTAGACTCTCGTTACCAAAGCAAAATGGGGGAATGTTTTCCTCTGGCAGAAAGGGAAGACAGATTATGTTACTACCAGGAAACACAGTGTGTATGCAGCTTGCCACAGCTTATGCCAAGCAGATGCCTTCCGCTAGTGTGTCTGAAAGGGAGGCAAAATGCCAAAGGCACATGGTCAGTATCGGTGTTTTGCAGATCTGCAAATTGCGGACCGCAAAACACTTGTGGTCGTGTGAATGGACCCTAAGCAGCTTAAATATATATGGTGCATGCTGACGCCTGCTTTCTGCCACTAATACATCTCAGATGCCCATTTATGTGTATTCAGTTTCCATTCAGTTTTGCCAGCGGTGCCTCATCTTATCACTGTTGCTGTCTGGCTGCCTATTATCACCTTCTGTATGGCTGCTGTTGTGGCTTGCATCATGCCACTAATGCCTCAATCGACTATTTACGTGTTTACAGTTTCCACACATTGGAATTTTTTTTTTTGGGGTGGCCTTGCTGCTTGCACTACTGTTGTCCCGGGTGGACTGCAAAAGGTAATCGTCTTTCCGGACCTGCAGACCAGTGAAGGGAGGAGGTCTTTGTCAAAGCTCCTCCGACAGACAAGGTTATAGACTGTCCTACAACCACGGAAAAGAGACTCTGAAGACTGCACTTAGGATTGTGATTACACCTGCAATCCCCTGATAAATCAACACGGAGGAAGTAGGGGTAAGGCACTGTGCTAGATAAGGTGACAAAGACTGGACTTTTAGGAAGAGTGCCTGAAAACCAGGAAAGTTCATATCTATATCATGGTAGAAACACAGGCTTATGTACAGAACTAGAGATGAGCGAATCATCCTAAATTCGCTTTGGCGAATAATCAACGAATTTCTGACAAGATTATTTCTTAATACAAATTTATTCGGTCGAATTTTCGTTAAAAAATAATCGTTGTTTTGCAAACATTCCTACACAAATTACGAACATACAGTCAGTGTTGTTAAAAGTACACAATACGTAAGCATCAGCGTACAAAGTGCATACGAATCCTTAGCGTACTATTGACTTGCTATTGCATCATACGCACAAGGCTAGTCCGCGGCGTACAGTCTTTAGAGGCAGTCCATATGAGCTAGAAAGGTGATAGCTATCCGTCTAAATGCATAATGTACTAAAAAACACTGTACAATAAGTGCATAATAGGACACATTGCAGTACCTGAAAAACAATACACAATGGGCTAAAGTGCTTGAACGTTGCTGAACCTGTAAAAACATTATTGCTAAAATACAGCAAAGACAATTATGCAAACATTTTAGTGCAATCAATTTCACATTTGCAAGCATAATAGGCTCAGATATACGTCTGAGTCTCTCCTCGTGGCTGCTTGGCATGCTAAAACACTGGAACACAGTTCAAAATTCAGGTAACGTGTAATCCACATGGATAATATAAAATAGCAGCAAATAGAGAACCCTCTTTGCAAAGGGGGCCCCCAAATAACCTGATAAGGGGGGAAAGGAAAATAGGCGCGCTTAGGCTCAACTGGGAATTTTCTGCAGAATGGGGGGGACTCCTGACAAGCCATGTCCATCTGGGTGATAGTCATTTTCCAGGGTAGTTGGTACTGGTGGATCACCGTGGACTGGAAAGTAAACGATAATATCGTCAGCTGACCCAGCTGAAAGGACTGTGATGGTGGTGGCTGTCCAGGGATCAGAGGCTCCAACTGTGGCTTCTCCTTGAAATGGACGGTGCCATCTGGTGACTCCTGTAGGCAGCGCACGCGTCCTTCGCCTGGTGGTTCCTCTGGCCAAACGACAAACTTCTGGTGGTGGTGATGTAGGGATCAGGGGCTTAGATAATAAGGTAACCCCGGTAGCAAAGCGGCCTTTCAGGGATGCCATGGGGGTATATTCCACCTGATCACCCATGTACAGGTTGTGACGGGGTTGGGACAGGTATGGCTCTTTCACTGACCTGCGGCCCACAAAGTACTCCTTGCCATCTGCCAGGAACCAGAGCCTCGCTCCACTGAAAACCATAGGACAGTTCCCTCATGCCTCTCCAGTGTAGGGTCTCCCGGTCCAGTACTTGGATGACCCAGTCCTCCATCGCATTCTTGTAGTCCCATAGGGTCTGGGCGTGGGTCGTCACTGATGCAGGCACAATAGGATTCTGCCGCATGGAAGGTATTGTTGTTGCTCTCCTCCTGGGCAGCTAAGTGGCTCCTCCAGCTACCTCCGCCGCACCAGCTGGCAAGGCAAATATCAAGTCAGGATCCCGTGAGACTCTGTGAAACTGTGATCTCTGGAGCGGGCGGTGGTTCGGGGTACTCGTTACCAAAGACCATTTCCCCCCACTTTGGTCGCAGTTGCTTTGCCATGCTGTGGTATCTTGTTCACCGCTGGCTTGAACTAGAGAGGAGGGCAGAGTAATGAGGGAGGAGTCTTCATTCCCTATACATGCAAATAGTTAGTTTTCGGTGGGCCTGGCTGTTTTTTCCCGCTTCTGAGGGGGGCGTATCTTCACTTACCCGCTTTTGAGGGGGCGTATCGCCATTTTTCTGCTTCGGGGGGGGGGGGGTTGGTTTCAAGAAGAATGCGTACATAGCGTTCAAAATTTTAAGAACATTTACGAATAATACGAAGCGAATCTGGATTTGCTTCGGAGTAGGAAAAATGGAGGATTCGATACGAATCTATGAAGCGGCAAAGAGATTCGCTCATCTCTATACAGAACACCAAGAAATGGAGAATTGAGTGTGATACTTGTGAGTGTTGGGAGAACCCTTTTTATTGAAAAGATGACGTTGATGAGAGGAGGATTCTTATGTCAAGATCAAGAAACAACACCAGAGACTGAGACCTTTTATAGCCTACTAATGAGATATTGATGGTCTGTAAAACATACAGGTCATTACTGTTTTATTCTTAGAAAAACCTCCTAGTGCAGTAGGTTTGGCCCAAGAGTCATGGAAAGAGTGTGGAGGGGAAAACAACCTCAAAACCCTTCAGAGGCAAAACCTGGTACCATTCTGGGGGGGCGGGGGGGGGGAGGGGCTCAGTTTGATCAATACTATAGGGCCTCAAAAATAACTCTCCAAGAAGAAGCTGTTGGAATCAAATTAAACTTTATATGTGAATGCAATGGTGATATATGTAAGACATTACAGTATTAGGGCGAAAGGATAAGTATATTGGGGAAAGCTAAATAATTGAAAGGAGGTGGTAGTGCCCTGTTGTGCTGCCTCTAGCCTGGATACAAGATCCTGAGATGAAGCAGAGAGGCAGGAGAGGGCTTTGCTCTACTTAATGCTGCTGTCCTTTTGCTCATTGCCAGTTATGCTTGATGTCATGCATTTTGTCAGTAACACCCCAGAGTGGTGTTACCACTCCTATGCCCTGCTACTATCCATGTCTGCCAACCTAAATGTCATCTCATGTATTTTATTCCAGGACCTGCAAAAATGTGTATATCAATGTAATGTTATGCAACTGTTTTACTATGTAATGTGTCTGGTGTACCAGCAGGTGGCAGCAATAAAGGCAGAGCTTCTGAACAGTTACTCAGAATGGACCTTTCCATGCCATTCTGACCCCCTCTGGGGAGAAGTGGACTGTTTCCACTTCCCGCAGTAAGGGTGGAGATCTAGTTAGAACTAGTCTAGAGTACCCCTTGCTAGGGAAAGGGTGTGCAGGGCACGTCTCTGCTGGATGTGCCCATGTCAGCCAGAGCACCTTCAGCTCTGGTGGCCAGCAAGACAGAAGCCTCAGCAGCCAGGAGGTAGTTCCCTATCCCAAGATAAGTCCGACCAAGGAGAAAAATGCAGCCTTTGTAGCCGTTGGAACAAATCCAAGTTTACAGAAAGTTTGTCAGTACAGAAGTGAGCTACAGAGATAGAGCAGAAGTGTTTGCCTGCCAAGTTTATAATGCTAAAACCTGCTTGGATTTCACCTTAAGATCTAGGCTTGTTTATTCCTACATCCCTTAATTATTCCCCCTATTTATTGTAACCGGAGCCAAAGCCTGAGGTCCAGCCATTTCCAGGTAGGAGCACCGTGACATACCAGAGACATTTTAGGCCACACAATACACCACTTGGCATTCCTACACCTGGGAGGCGATATTCACTTGTGGAGAATAGGGTCCTGGGGGATGGCCCGCTGCAAGTATACTTGTTTTTATTGTTCTGGCTTGTTTAACCGACTACCCCTTTGGCCTTTTCCAAGTATCTGCCATTGTTTATGACCTTTGGACTGTTTCCTGGCTATTCTCCTGTCTTTTGTTACTATACTGTTTGTCTCTCTCTCAGTTTGAACTGGCTGAACTCTGTTGTGGATACTGGTTAATTATTTGCTTTGACGTTTTCTTCCTATGGTTCTGATCCCTGCTAGTACGACCACTCTGCCTGTTCACTCCACCTGCAATCAGCTACCCTGTCAACCTAGGATTCTATGCCACCAGCAGGGACTAGTTCAGGTTTTTCAGTGGGATGATCATTATTGGCTCGGCTATTCTGCTGTAGGTAGGACCCTACTTAGCTATAGGGAAGTTTCAGAATAAGAGCTCTACTTCTTGCTTTACCAGGTGGCTAGCATCATGTTTGGAAGTAGAGGTGTGCTTTGCTGGACAGGTTATTGAATATATGACAGTAGTCAAGTGCGAAAATTAGCTGGTAAAAAATAGTACAAGGTGGGTCAAGACTGGATAGGTGACCGCATTTGAGAACTGGAATGAGGGATAGTATCTGGGTAATAAGTGGGTGTGTGGTAGCACACATATGGAGTATGGATAAAAGGACTATGTAAAGGACACTACCTGAGTAAATATGAAAATGTGTCAGTGGATGTAACATTTGAGTAGTGGAAAGATATTTTCTGGCCACTGCATGAGAAAGAGATCTTAAACATTTTTTTTTACAAGAGGCCTACATGGTATGTGAGAGTGCCTAAGTTAAGGAAGTAAGGCTAGTAACACGCTAGCATTTGGGAGATCCAGCAGGCTGTTCTGGCAAGGAACAACTTGCAGGGTCTCTACATGGATGCTGTCCTGCCCCATTAATTATCATGGGAACTGGCAGAGATCCGGCCACAACCTGTCAAATATGCTGAGAATCAGCTGGACTAATATATCTGAATTATTTGAGACTGGTAGCTCAGGGCGGGGTCAGGCAAGCGTGTCCTTCCTCAGCTCTCACCCAGTTGAAGATTTTAACTGAGCGCATGTGACTACCTCAGTGAAGTGGAAGGAGAAATAAGGAACCAAACCAAACAGCAGGTGGCACCATGCAGATACGTTTTATTGGATAGCTTAGTGGCTATATTAAATTTGTAATTACATCCAATTACAAAGCTATTCAGATCCAGGTGCTGTTTTGTTCGTGGCATAACCCTTTTTAGTTAAAGAATTCGAAAGGGGGGATTGAGTGGATACATGGATGAGTGGTTGTGTCTCTATTATGGATTTACATGTGCCTCCTACTACATGTCTTTAGATAAAACTCAAGTGACTGTTCCTTGCCACACTAAATATCCGAGTTATTCATTTCCGCAGTAATTGCCGTACTACAGTAAGCAGTACTTAACAACAGCCGAAGATCCATTAGTATTTACATGTGGCTGGTTAATTGATCAAGACAAAAGATATGGATATCTAGGTATCAACAGCTATGACTTTAACAGCATTAGTACACGAGACCAGAATTAGTAGATTCACAGTGATGTCTTTGAGTCATTATAGGCAAGACAAACTGACCACAGACCAGCATCTTAATGGGAAGTGAGCCTAGGGTCATCACCAGCCAATAAACCACTCCATTTTAGAGGTAATGATTTGTGGACATTTTTGCAGTTGTATCCGATATTCCCTGTCTTATTTTCTCTAGCTATTCATCATTCAGTACGGATATCGACGTCTGTGCTGTAGCATACATGACCAAGGTTGCCGTCACTGTGTCAACAGACATTGATTTTGTAAAATGGTTGAAAGGCAACTTATTCAGCTTTTTAATTTGAAGTTAGAGCTAATTTCAGGTGAGGGCTCTACATACTGGGCCCATCGATTAGAGAAATAATGAGAAATGATTAACGTGAGACAAGAATTTTATGATGAGGTCAGTGAGAAGTTATAGCCACATAATATTTCATATAGTGGAAGCCTGGAGGACTCTCGGCCTGTCAGGCAGAGATTTTGAATCTCCTCCAATCCAAGCTTTCCAAAACTCCAATTAATTGCAGTGGGAAATGATCACTCTGGCAAAGCTACCTTATCATTGTAACTTGGAAACTATTTTGTTCTTGGGGTCATAGGGGCTCATTCTGTTGGATCCCCTAGTGATCTACATTTTAGGACTTTATCTAATTTCCAAATTGAAATCTCCTAGTAGTATAGTGGTCCCTCAAGTTACAATATTAATTGGTTCCAGGACGGCCATTGTAGGTTGAAACTACTGTAAGTTGAGTAATCGGTTCCAAAGCCCCAATATGTCATCCAAGATAAGAGAAAATGAACATTTAATAAAAACAAGCAGATAACTAAGGCAGATCCTTACATATACCAGTCAGGAACAGTTGCAAACTAGCAACTAATACAACTATTTTACCAGAGAAGTGACCCTGATTGGTTGGATCTGAGTCTGAGACATTGTATGTTGAGTCTAGTTTCCAGAAAAGACCATTCTATGTTGAAAATATTGTATCCTGAGGCCATTGTATTTTGAGGGATCACTGTACTAAGAGTTTGATTTCAGTGACTACAATTATAGCTGCAGTTTTGTGGAATAAAACAGCAATAAAACTATTCCCTATATACTGGAATATAACTAGCATAATAATGCCTGCTATGTAGAATAAAATATAATGACTGTAATACTGCCCTATGTACAAGAATATAGCTACATAAGAGTGTTCCCTATGTACAAGAATATAACTACTATAATACAGCTCCCTATGTACAAGAATATAACTACTATAATACTGCACCTACTGTATGTACAAGAATATAAATACTATAATAGTGCTCCATATGTACAAGAATATACTATAATACTGTTCTTATGTACAAGAATATATACTATAATACTACCCCTTATGTATCAGAATATAACTACTATAATACTGCACCTATGTGCAAGAATATGACTACCATAATACTGTTTCCTATGTACAAGAATATAACTAGTATAATACTGCCTCCTATATACAAGAATATAACTACTATAATAATGTTCCTATGTACAAGAATATAACTACTATAATACTGCCTCCTATGTACAAGAATATAACTACTATAATACTGCCCCTATGTACAAGAATATATTTACTATAATACTGACCACTATGTACAAGAATATAACTACTATAATATCTCTAAATCTAATCTCCAGATACATCCATACCTGTAATCTCCAATTCTCCCTTGACCTCCTGCTCTGCCCTCCTCTTGCCTGTCCTTTACACCATTGTCTCCAAGATTTCTCACGTGCATCCTTCATACTGGTTGGAACTAGCCACCTCAGTTCGTCATACTCTCTTCTCCATCCAAATTTTTTTAATGCAACCTGAAAACCCACTTATTCAGGAAAGCCTAAACCTGCTCTTACTGCACTACCATATGAGCAGTTTCCTCCCTCACTTACTGTCTCCTTCCCTCTCTCCCCCGCTCTACCAATCTGTCATTTATTCTCCTTATTTTGTAGTATGTATTTACAACCGTCTTACATGTACAGTGCCCTAGATTGCTGCTTTAAAATAATTAATTACTGATTTAATTAGACCTTGATATGACTTTTGCCTAAGGTCTTGGCTTTTCCATATCTTCTAACATCCTCCCATTAATGGACTAGAAGTTAGGGTTGCCAACCTGAAATGTTTTTTTATTCTGGACAAGTTAATCCAAAATCACGGACAGCCAACAGTTTCTACGGACAAATTGGTAAACCACGATGAATGCTAAAGATTATAAGTGATACATGTCTATAGCTCAATATACTAATAAGAACTCATCACCAGCATTTACTGTGAGCTGTAAAATGATGACGATTACCACCAAAATAATCCAGTCAAGAACCACGAGCCTCAAAAAAATCACGGACACATCCATTTTTTTTCACGGACACAGGAAAAACGTTTTTACGGACTGTCTAGAAATTTCTGGATGGTTGGCAAACCTGCTAGGAGTCCTTTAGTGGTCATATGACATCACGAAACATGCCTCAGACCTATAAATACCTTCTCTTTCCTGATCTGCTGCTTCACTTTCTGAAGGAACTGTAACTTTAAGGGTGACTTTACTGTCCTTAGGTTTGACACTTGGCATTGAGTTACCTCTGGTTTCTAAATATAAAGGCACATGAGCTTTCAGAGAAAACAAACAGAACTCTATGACCGAGTGTCTGGGATTAGAGTCATACAGATAGCAAACATCAACTGAGGGGCTTAAAGAAGCACAAAGTCATCAGAACAATTATTTGTCATCTTTATAAAAGAGCTTGAAATGTACACACAGCCGGAGAGAAAATTATTAATAGGATATATGACATACAAAATATACCAAAATGTAAAAAACAAACTTCTATACATCCACAAACAATAATGTTTAATTAGTCTGCACAGTATTTCGCTGGTTAAAGCAGCAGTATGTATTTCGGAGTTTCAGTATTATAGCAGTTATATTCTTGTACATAGGAGCAGTATTATAGTAGTTATATTCTTGTACATGGCGGCAGTATTATAGTAGTTATATTCTTGTACATAGGAGCAGTATTATAGTAGTTATATTCTTGTACATAGGAGCAGTATTATAGTAGTTATATTCTTGTACATAGTTGGTAGAATTATAGTAGTTATATTCTTGTACATGGGGGCAATATTATAGTAGTTATATTCTTGTTCATAGGAGCAATATTATAGTAGTTATATTCTTGTACATTGGGCAATATTATAGTAGTTATATTCTTGTATATAGGGGCCAGGGGCGTATGTATAGGGGAAGCAGGAAAAGTGGCTGTTTTGAGGCCCTAACTCAGAAGGGGCCCACCCAGGATGAGGACTAAAATGAACATTATATATAGAGACATGACATACAGTATATATGTATAGGAAACAGACAGAGTGGCTGCCAGGCCTCGTCTGAGAGAGCGATCTTGAGTTGCCATGGGAGTGAGGGTTGCTCGGGAGGGGATTGAGAAGAAGTTGCTGGAGGGGCCCTGTTGAAAAATTTGCTGTGGATACCAGTTATTTCTTGTTACGCCACAGATAGCGGCAGTATTATAGTTATATTCTTTATCATAGGTGGCATTTTTATAGTAGTTATATTCTTATACATAGGGGGTAGTATATTTATGTTCTTTTACATGGGGACAGTACTATAGTAGTTATATTCTTTACATAAGTAGCAGGAGGAAGCATTATAGTTGTTTTATTCTTTTACATACTGTTAAGTTATAGTATTTTTGTACATAGGGATAGTATTATAGTAGTTGTATTCTTGTACCTGGGAGGCAGTATTATACTAGTTATGTTCTTGTATATAGTGGACATTATTATTGTAGTTATATTCTTTTTCATAAGTTTTAGTATTAAAGTACATAGGGGCAATGTTATAGCAGTTGTATTCTTGGCAGTATTATAGTAGATAGATTCTTGTACATAGGGGACAGTATTATAGTAGCTATATTGGTGTACATAGGGAACATTATCGTAGTAGTTATAGTCTTGTACATAGTAAGCAGTATTATAGCAGTTATATTTTAGTACATAATTGCAGTCTTACAGTGGTTATATTTTTTTCCATAAAAGAAAGTGTTATGGTAGTTGTCTATTATGGTTCCTCAAGACCATGCCCTCTGCTACATAGGTATGTGTGATGCAACCTAGATTGTTGAATGGTGATGTCATTAGCTTGATTTTTACTTTACAGTGTTTTCACATCACTCTTGCAGTTGTTCCAGAATGCATTTGGCTTTATGTTTAACGTATATGTTTGAAAAAAAAAAATACAAATGCATAGTACACTATGCTTTTCTATCCTGCAGAGGCCAGTAAAAAAAAAAAGTAAGACAAAAATGTGATGTGATATTTGTCATTTTGGGTCCTTATTATTGTCAGGAAATTAGACCTCCTCTATATTTTAAGTTGGGTTATTTTTACTCTAAACTGGAATCAGTCTTATCACCTTTTCATATGACAGGGTGATGAGCCTTCAGGGTATGGGGTAGCATGGTCTAAAGCAAGTGCATATGCTGCACAACTTCTGTTTCAAGCATCTTGTGTAGAATACATTCCAGGTCATGTGACCTCACCTCTCTGAATAGGATGACTGCAGTGTGAGAATTGTATTGATTGCTCTTTCATCACCTCAGAGAGACTTTCATCAAAAATGTTCCTTTTATATCTTGATGAGCACATGATATAAAAAAGGTCTGAAGAGCAGTGCAGCCAGTAGGAGAGAACTGTGGCTTTTTGATTGCTAGCCAGGAGAACCAAGTAAAGAGAGTTAAAAAGCAGAACCTGAACCTTAGCAGAGTTTAATATTAACGTTCTCAGCAGGAGGTTCAGAGATTAGGTACCCTCCTCAAGGTTTTAGTTCTTTGATGGTTGCATGAAAGCTCCTAACAGGATGTAGGGAACCCTTTCTTTCTCATTCTACTTACCTGGACAATGGCCAGCAGAACACACTAGATGCAAAAAACCCACATAAAAATAACTCAAGACACTGACCAACTATCAAAGAGAAAGGAGGACATTTATCAACCCCTGTATACCATACAACTGGCGTAAAAAGGTAGAAATCTTTGGTGCACATTCAGCTTGTGCAAAATTTTGCAACTTTTGTGGGGTTTTCCGCCCTGATTGCCACTTTTCCAAAAAGGGCAGGGAGTGGGTGGTGGGGGCTTGGCATAGCTGGTACAACACATTTATTATATTCTGTGCAAGGAAACTGGCATAGATTATATCTGAATTCTACACCAACTCCTTTCCTGATATAGATTTCCCATCTGGCACATGGACCTGTACAGAGACGCCACAATTATTAAGAGGCATGCACCTCTTAATAATTTTGGGGCATCTAACACCAGAGGAAGATAGATTAAAATGGTGTGTAAAACACTGGTCTTAATTAGAGATGAGCGAATCTATTTGCCGCTTCGTAGATTCGATACGAATCTTCACAATTTTCTACTCCGAAGTAACTCTGGATCTTTTCAGATTCGCCCCTGTCAAATCTTAAATGTTCTTAAACCTTTTTACGCAAATGCTACGTACTTGTCTGAAGAATTGTACGCTAATGCTAGGTATCAGTTAACTTATACGCTAATGCGTGCAAATTCAGTTAATTAGCTAACGTTTACTGTATGTTCGTTATTTGTGCGGAAATGTTCGCGGTGAGAGCGGCAAAAAGCCCGGGAAGAAACCGGTCACCTGACCTAGTGGGAAGGGCTTGCTATGATTGGCCCTTAGGCTCGGTAAGCCAGTGACATCAGTTGTGCTGCGACTGTTGAGACGAGCAGAAACTTGTGAAGTTGTGAAAGACAGACTATTTTCTGTAAATTGTGGTGTTGTTCTGGGCATCCATAATAATACACATATCAGGGCCAGTGCAAGGCAAGTGCAGGGCCAGTAATATTAATTAGGCAGGGAGAGAGACAGGGAGAGAGAGAAAGACCTGCAGGGCCGCAGTCAAGTGAAAATGTCTGGCACGGAAAAGCAAAAGGGTTCCACTTCCAGCCAGACCTTGAGCTCCAAATAAAAGAAGGAGAAGGTGGCACAGGCCAGCAGTGGCAAAGGACATGTAGCCACAGCTTCTACCGGTAGAATTCATAGTAGTTGGCCACTGTTCCACCAGGCTAACCCACCAAGGCGAAAAATTGTTTAGAAGTTGAGTGGATGGCTCACTTATCTCAATCGCAGCCGGATGATGTGCTTTCTTCTGCTGATACTGTATCATGTAGCCAGGGGTCAGACTCAGAGCGTTCTTCCTGCTCCACCATTCTGCTCCAGCAAAGCCCGTCATTTTCTGCCTCCTCTCTGCCTTCAGTGCCTCCTCCTAGTGGTGTGACTTCTGCATTTTATCAAATAAAAGGCCACCAAACCCCACAGCACAATCCGGCAGATATTGAGGAAAGCCTCCCTGATGATTGTTTAGAGAGCAGTCAGTGTTTGGACTGCCCAGATGCGTAGGTTGGTGGGGAACAGCCGATATTGCAGTCAGACAAAAGTGGTGGGGAGTCTGATGATGATGTGTTAGACAGGAGGACCTGGGAGCCGGATCGGGCTGGTGAGAAGGATTTGATCTCCGAGGAGAAAGGCGGCGAAAGTGGCAGCAACAGAGGGCAGAGGCGAGGTAGGCCCAGGCCTGCCTTGGGAACTAGTGAGACCCCAAGTAGGGTGGGGCCGGCATCAGGGTCTAAGCGTGCAAGGGCTACAAGCTTGGCCACCTCTGGAGGCCGAACGTCAGGTGTGTGAAAGTATTTCACCACTCTGCCGGGGGACATCAGCACGGCCATGTGCAATTTCTGTAAGCAGAAAATGAGCCGTGGGAAAGCCTCAAATATAGGGACCACTGCTCTGTGGAATCATCTGAAGTGGCGTCATGCCGCAAATTTGTCTAACCAAGGTGTATTACAGCAGCGCATTAATACTGAAGAACTGGCTACTTCTCCCGGGGTCCCTTGTGTCAGGCAGGCCGCATCCAAGGGTGTAACTAGCACATACACCTCGTCGTCAACCGTGTGCGTTTCTCCACCTCCTCTTACTCGTCAGTGATCGTACAGTCATCGTCGAGTGCGTGGCCAGGAAGCAAGTTTACACAACCAGCAATCCAACAGTGCGCAAACTTAATTCTCACCTGACCAAGTTGCTGGCTGTGCAGTCTCTGCCGTACAATTTAGTTGATTGTACAGCTTTTAGGGAGCTGTTGGCTTGGGCTCAGCCGCACTGGCAGATCCCTAGCTGGCATTACTTTTCAAATAAAGCTATCCCCTCCCTTTACTCGCACGTGGCGAACAACATAGGACGCTCCCTGCAGCACCGTGCACGTCACGGTCGACACCTGGAGCAGTGCATATGGCTAGGCGCAATACATGTCCTTTACGGCACACTGGCTGAATGTTTTTAGTGGCAGCGAGGCAGCAACCCCCCAGCAACAGGGCCAATTGCTTTTGGCACCTCCACGCACTTTACAGCCAGGATTGCAGACCACCACACACCTATCCGCTCCCTCCTCCATGGGCACTCCGCCTGCAGGAGCATCAGGGCAGAGAGTTGACTCCCCTCCTTCCTAACACATGTGCCAGGTTAAACACTGCCACGCTGTGTTAGATTTAATCTGTCTTGGCAACACCAGCCACACAGGTCAGCGCTTGCTGCATCACATCAAGCTGCAAATAGCACGCTGGCTTTCTCCCCGCCATCTGGAAGTGGGCAAGGTTGTGAGTGACAACGGGACAAATATAGTGGCAGCGCTGAACCTCAGGCAATTCACGCATGATCCTTGTATGGCGCATGTCCTAAATCTAGTGGTTCAAAGATTTCTGAAAACATTCACTGGCCTGCGCACAGTGCTCGCAAAGTCATGGAAGCTTTGCACTCATTTGAGTCACTCTTATGTGTCCCGCAACGCTCTGCTGGACTTGCAGCGGCAAAACGGTCTTCCACCAAACTGGTTGATAGGTGACATGCCAACTCAGTGGAATTCCACGCTTCACATGTTGCAGCGGCTCCATGAGCATTGTAGAGCAGTGGATGACTTTGACCAGCAGCAGCCAGAATCGTCGCCCATAGGGAGCAGGTGTGGCTTAGATTTCCATCAGTGGAGGCTGGTCTGAGATGCCTGAACTGTGCTGAAGCCCTTTGAAGAAGCCACTTAATTGGTCAGCTGGGACAGCTGCGGTCTGAACGACATTGTTTCACTAATATTTGTCCTTGAAAAGACACTGTCGCTCATGCAGCAGGGGGCAATGGGGGAAGGAAATCCTGCACATCTCTCTGCACGCCATGCTGTCAGTGTTGGGGAGCCCCAACGACAAAGTTCCATGGAGGTGCAGGAGGAAGATGAAGAGGAGCTTCAGCTAGAGGAGGGGGAGGAGGAGGAGGAGGAGTTTGATGATGGCCAGGAGGAGGAGGAGACACAGTTGGAGGAGCTGAAGGATGACGATGACACCATTAGGGACACTCTAGTGTCTCAGAGAGAGGCTGAGATGGAAAGAACTGGCTCCTCGGGCACGCTGGCCAGGATGGCGAGCTGTATGCTCACATGCTTACAGACTGACAGGCGTATCCTAAAAATAAGGCAGACTCAACGAGCAGGTTCAGGCTTACCTGCAGTCTGGCTTGCAAAGCCTCTTCTCAGACCCCCTGGACTTCTGGGCAGCCAGAATACAGCAGTGGCCAGAACTTGCCCACTATGCACTAGGGCTTTTTTCCTGCCCAGCCTCAAGTGTCATGTCAGAGAGGGTTTTTAGCACCGCTGGGGAGGTGGTGACACACAAACAGACCAAACTGTCACCTGGCAGTGTCCAAAAAAACACCTTTATAAAAATTAATCAAGGCTGGATTACCTCCGATTTTCACACTCCTCTTGCTGAGGCAGATGATTAGATCAGGCCTGGTAGGCCGAAATAGTCTGAGTGTCTTCCCACTGTTCCTGTCAGCCGGCCCATAAAGTTGCATGCCAAATGTCTCGTGTCATTGGCTGAACGAACCCGAATTCCCCAAACCAAAACCCCAAAATGTTATTAAAATCCAAAAACTGTTGCCTACCTCCACCTCCATTTTCAACATTAGCACTTAGCAGGCTAGCAGCTGTTGTTATACTCCACCATTCTTAGTTCTATTTAGTATTCGTAAATTTGTTTTGGAGCGTTTCCTCCCCCCAAAAAAAATATATATAAAAAAAGTAAAAATGGTATTAAAAAATAAAATAGTTACACTGTTGTCTATCTCTGCCTCCTGTTACAAGTTACATTAGCGGAGATTGTTATACTCCACTGCATTTTGTTGTATTTACTATTCACTCTCTGCTGTGCTGATGTACCCCGTCCCCTACTACTACTGGCTGTGCCACCCATGAAAAGCCCATTTATAATTTTCACTGCCTCTCTTTACAAGGTAGAATGTTTACAGGCTTGTTATCCAAACAAAGGATTATGACAAAAAACTGTTGTTGTCCAAACAAGCCAAGTCTTTTTCTCTGACTGTAATCCGGGTACTGGAGTGTGCGTAATTTATTAATGCTTTGGCCTGAAGACACCCTGTGTTCATTAATCTGGGATAATGGGCTTTGGACAATTTTTGGAGGCTCCGGCCTAAACAGACATCCCTGTCTTCTTCACACTATTGCAGGCTCTGGCCTATGCACAATTTTTGGAGACTCCAGCCTAAAGAGACATCCCTGTCTTCTTCACACTAATGCGGGCTCTGGCCTATGCACAATTTTTGGAGGCTCCGGCCTAAACAGACTTCACTTCACACTAATGTGGGCTCCGGCCTATGCAGAATTTTTGGAGGCTCCAGCCTAAACAGACACCCCTGTCTTCTTCACAGTAATGCGGGCTCTGGCCTATGCACAATTGTTGGAGGCTCAGGCCGAAACAGACATCCCTTCATACTAATGCGGGCTTCTTCAGACACCCCTGTCTTCTTCACACTGACACCCCTGTCTTCTTCACACTGTCAGGAAGGTGTTAAGATTTTAAAAATGAATTAAAACACAGGTTTTAGAAGAATAATTGTAGTAAAATAAATAATAACTTTCAATAAAAAATAAATAAGTAAAAAAAAAGGTTACGCCGGCCTTCGACGACGTCTGGCCATCATCGCCTGCAGTTCTCAGAGCTCCAGCTGCAGGCCGTGGAGCAGCGTGGAGCCTGGTGTCAAAGCGGCGTATGGCTGCCTCCACCTCAAAGTAAGTCGGGATATCTGTAGGGATGGAAACAGTAATATAATTAGTATGATCGAGTTGTTAAAGTGGTTGTCCCATGAAAAATATTCTAAACTTTCAAACCAGCACCTGGATTAGAATACTTTAGCAATTGCATGTCATTATATATTTGGTATATCTACTGGAACAAGTTATTCAGTGACATGTATCTGTATTGAGCCATTTTTTTTTCTTCGAACTGCTCACTGAGAAGGCCACACATGGTCAGTTTGGGGTTTGTACTTACTGGATACCCATAATGAGTGGTCTTCCCATGGTCCTGGGGAAAACTCCTCCCTGCCGGTTGGAGCTACAAAAGATATAACATAAATTTATCTTATTTTTTGAAGACAGAAGGTACACCCATTACACTTTTTATTTTACCTACCTTCTACCTCTGGAAGTTGGGCTGGTGGTGTTGGAGGGGCAGGTGAGATCCTGTCTTGCTGTTGTGAAGGAGGGTGAGAGGGGCTCCTCTGTGGTGCAGCAGCTGTCAAAAATAATTAAGTAATGGCATTACATTCAACTCTAATGAACAGTTGTAACTTCTAATGTTGATACATGTGAATAGTTTCGGGCTGGGTCCCATTCCTAACCACTAGTGCTCAACTGTATCACTGCAGCTGCACTCCCACGTAGCCTGGATTAAAAATAAATTAAATATGTTTGCACTTACTAGAAGCTGAAGGTACTGCAAGGGCCATCCGGCCTCGGCGGTGACGGTGATGTCGTTGACGTTGCTCTGCAACATAAATCCGTACACAATTGTTATGATGACCGTTTTTAGCACGTCTTTCAGTCTGTTTGTAGGAGGAGGAAGCGCTAACTATGAAGGGGCATATATCTAAGGGTACTACTTTCTTTCACACTAACGCATTTGCCTGACACAAACGGGAGAATGGCCAGCCCCATTAACAATAATGGGGGATGGCGCTGATCCGGCCGCTATCCGGCAAGAACGCCGGGAATTGGCAGGACAAATACTGCAGAACAGCCTGCAGGATCACCACCACATATGTGAAAGTAGCCTAAGGCAAATTACTGGGAAGGGGCACATATCTGAGAATACCTTCACTTGTTTGGGTGGAGTTAGAGGCGTGGCCTAGCATGAAAGAAAATTGCAGCAGCGCACTACGCACGCCCACATTGTCCTTCTATACGGTTTTCATTATTGGCACTGGTATATATACAATACACTAATTTTTTAACATGTTTTTACCTTTCAAATATTTTGTTACTCATCCTACCGTATCTCTGCGCAGATCTCATTAAGCTGCTCTGGGCACTTGAACTTCAAATCGGACCATTTATGCTGGATCTGGCCCAGGGTCCGTACTGTGTCAAAGCGATGGCACAAGCCTTGGATCACCTGCTGCATCTCCTTCTTCTGCTGGTTCGGGTGTCGGTGTGTGCCATCGTAATCCTGCCGGTCCATCAGCCGGATCATGTATTTAAGCTCTCCAGAGCTAAATGCTGAAGATCGCCTGGATGCCATTTTCCAAACTTCGCTCTGCCTCTGAGGAGTGCACGCAATCGCTAGACAATAGTACGCTAAGGATTCGTACGCACTTTGTACACTAATGTACGTACGTATTCAGTTAAGTAGCGTACCTTTAAAAACGCTACGTTCGTTATTAGTCCGCGAATGTTCGCAGAACACCACCAGAATAATGAATGATTTGTACGCAGCTTCAACCAAATAGATTTGTATTAAGAACGAATCTTTTTAAAAATTCGACGAACATTCGAATCTTTGAAGATTCGCTCATCTCTAGTCTTAATAAATAACCCCCAAAGTGTCTAGATAAGTTCTGTAACCACTAATGAAATCCTTGGAAAAAAATACTATTGTACGTTGTATTTTGTCTAGAGACAATATTGGATCAAGGTACTGTGAAGGTAGACCGGCTGAAATACTGAATTTTCCCCTCACAGTATTATGTAATTTGTATATACATGTATTCAATGCTATTTTCCCTTACAAATATATATATATCAGCTTATGCAGCTGTGCAGCGTGTCTAAGATGGAGCTTATATCCTGGTACATTCTGGTACAGGTTTGACCCCCCTCTCCAGGACCCTGCGGTGGATTAATCATGACATATGACTAGAAGAACAAAAGAATGTGTGTTTAATGCTTATCAGCTTGCTGGGGAAACAAAACTCCCCGCCTTTTCTACTGTTTGTATATGCTTTTGTAATAAACGGAGTCAGCCCAGAATACCTCAGCGCCTGAGCGTGAAGGGTGGCTTTAAACTGAAACACCCCCCCCCCCCCGTCTGTTTCAATTCTTTACCATGTGTACACACTCTCCTTAATTTGGACAACTGACCTGACCCCATAAGAGGACAGATTGTGCCTCCCTTAACAGTACTTCAGACCCACTAGGAAACTGGTTCCAAGGTCCCATAATACAACATAAAGTTTTTATCATTGTACACATTGCAAACTGAACTTATACAGTAGGTAATTTATAAACTGAAAACCAAGTGATAAATCTCAGCAGCAAGTAAGTCACATGCTTCATATGCTCATGGATGGGATCATGCCCTGCTGCACCTTATGGTCTTTGTTGGGTCTGCTCTTCATTATCATGTCAGACTCTGGCTCTACTAGAAGATTGTATGGTGGACTAGTCTGGCTTTTACATATGTGCTAAATTATTTACATATCTATTAAAAAGATGGAAAGTACTGTTTGTTTTGCTCAGTCACTTAATATACTTTTAGATTCCAATGCGGTTGTCTTCTCTTGGACCTCCAGTTCTGGCAGGTCTCCATTAGTATGTCAGTACCTGGGTATACTGGTAGATCTTCTGGTGGGCCACTCTAGAGAGAAGTCTAGACTACTCAGACTACATGTAACAAGAACTCATGTGGTCAAACACAATATTGAAAAACAATGGACATACTCTTAAAAACATCATACCTCTACATATACCTCTGTCAGATATCGTCAATCTGGGTCCGAGACTGGGATTTAAGATGGGATCAATGTTCAGTTTGACTTCTTTGGTGAGATCCAAACAAACATAAAGAGAGAATTAATCATCTCCCTAAGCCAGTTTTCTGACGTACAAAAGGAAGCAAACCTTGGGTTTTAAACACCATTATGCCTAAATCTAGGCACAAGTGGCATTTCTATGTTGCCCTCACAACTTTCCAAAAAGTGTGTATGGTGGTGGCATCATTTACACGTAAATGATGACTTAAATCTATGCTAGCTATGAACTTGCATAGACTTCAGTTTAGGTGAACAGACTACTGAGGATACATCTTATTCATGACGAGGCGTGTACCTCATCATAGATTAAACGCATCCTTCGGCGATGCAGGGCATATAAAAAACCAGCATAAAACACTAATCTTTTATAAATTCCCCGTTAAGATTCTGTTACTTATATATCTGCCATAGCTTTCATTTGGGGCAAAAATATTTATACCCAGTTTTGTACCCTAGCCCCAAGTCCAGGCAGAGTGGTAATATGGCCTAAATACTCCCTGTACCTCTATATATAAATATTGAATATTATGGTGCATTTCTTTCTGCTCCTAGTAGACCAAGAGTTAAAATTTGTCATTGACATTTCAGTGAAGAACTGAGTGATGCAAATCAGTGCTAAGCACATGTTTTTCATCTTGTGTCCAGCTGCTCAGCATGATCATCTATGAAGTGGTTCTTTAATATTGGTCTCGTATATATTAATGAGATGGAGAAACAAAAGTTTCCTGGTACAAATACTAAATGTGAGTTTCTGTGTACATTTTCCCCCTTACTTGACATATTCATGGTGAAAAGTTTTACACAGTCTTTGGGGTTGATTTACTAATGTTATAGATGGTTCGTTACATAGTTAATGCGGTTGAAAAAAGACATAAGTCAACCAAGGTATAGGTGGAGATGTGAATTTTAGAAAAGAGGAATGAGACCCAGTCTTCTATACATTTTTATAAGAATGAATGTTTAATTTTAGCAATTCATCTTTTTCATAATTTTTTAAAAACTGTCCACTGTTACTGCTGTGACCACTTCCTGGGGTAAACTATTCCACAGATTCACAGTTATTACAGTAAAGAAGCCTTGACGACTCTGGATAGAAATGAGCAAAGTTTTCAAAAATTAGCCACTTTGTTGAATTTCTCCAAGAAATTTGCTTTGTTACGAATTAATTAATCACAAAGTGCATTACATCAGGTCTATCCCAGCCTGCAGTTAAACTTTAAGGAGAATTTATCCTGGTCTATATCGCTGTGCAGTACAGCAACATGCATAACTAGTCCTTTATGGTAGCAAAACAGTTACTGTGCATCAGAATGACAGGCATGGTCACAAAAATGGATGTGTGCATCATCGTGCAGGCCACCAATAGTCCTATCTAACCCCTAAGTAAACTAAAAGAAGAGCATACAGCAGCCTTCAGTAAAGAAAAAAAAACATTGCGTGCCCCTGCAGGAGCTGTGTCCCAGTGACTCTTTAGTGGAACAAGTTAAGGACATGGAAGCAGCTCCAAGTGCCTTCTGTTAACTGTAGAATGACTGTGCGTCACAATTAGGCTTAGTTCACACTTCACTTACATATCTGGTTAGTTATTCTCATCAGTTATTGTCAGCCCAAAGCAGGTGTGGGTCAAAACCACAGAACAGGTGCAGATCTATTCATGATACCTAATCTGAGAGTAGGCTTAGCTCCTGAATTTTACCCACAATAATTGATGGAAATAACTGACCAAATAGCAGAAGTGTGAACTCAGGTCAGTGTTAGCATCAGGTCTACTTTATCAGTGTGGACCTAACTGTGCAGTGGGCCAAGTTTCAAGTAGTGGCCCCAAGACAGTGGGGAGGGTGTCAGCAGTAAGGCTGTGTTCACATCACTTTTTATTTAAATATATCCTTCCATATAGATCCATCAGAAGAACAGCCCAAAAAAGTGGATCCTGTATTTTGAGCATCTGCTTTCAAACCGTCAGTATTAGGTCCACATTTGATTAGTACTGGTAAGGCAAAAACAGGAGTGGGTTCAAAACAGAGGTAAAATGTGATATATATGTGACATATTTGCAAGTCCTCTGTGTTTTAGACCCACTCCTGCTTTTGGCTCTCCATTCATGATCAAATCCTGGTGCAAAATACTGACCATGTGATAGAGGTCTTACGGATGCTCAAATGACAGGACCCACTTTTTTTGTTCAGAAGAATGGAAAAATCAACACTGATGGCAACACGGTCAAACAGTGTCACTAGTGTCCCCGAAACAGACTGGTGAGGGTGGCGACAGCATGAACAATAATAATAGTGGCCCGGAATAGAGTGGTGAGGGTGGCAACAGCATGAAGAGTCACAAAAGCATCCCTGAAACAGAGTACAGGGGGAAGGGGGGCAACAGCAGTGACAGTAAAAGCACAAGATGGTGGCAAATAACAGTAGATGGAAGTAAAGGTAGCAGGTGTGTGGCATCAGGTGGGTGGCAGCATAAGAATAGTGTCACAATGTTCCGATGTTGCATCACACTACAATCAGATCATTACTGCGAAAATGATCTAGTCTGTTGCATCAGGCACCGGTGTCTGGAAATCCTGGTTGATCCATGCCTGATTCATCTTTATAAAGGTTAGTCTCTCAACATTTTGTGTTAAAAGGCGAGTTCTCCTTAGTGTAACCGGTCACAGCTTTCCTCTGCTCATGCAGTCGGTCCAACATGTGAAGCATGGAGTTCCAATGTGTGCAAACGTCGCATATGAGGCAATGTAGGGGAATACGATTGTGCCTTTGCAGCTCAAGAATGGTGTGTTTTGCATGGTAAGAGTGGCTGAAGTTTCCTTGAAATTTTCAAGATGTCTTGCAGTTGAGTGGAAGACTTCAGGAATCAGGTGACAACCAGATTGAAGACATGCGTCACTCAGGGCACATGGGTCAGCCCTCCCTGATGCAGCACAGACAGAATGATCTTCCCATTATCGGTGACCATCTTCAGTTGGTGAGGAGACAGCCTTTAACATAACAGATTAAGTATGAATGGCACAGCAGATGAACTAGATAAACACGCCTATATATTATATTACCTGTTGACAATGAGACTGATGCACAGTAAGTGTATGTATAACAGTATAGATTAAGTATTAATGGTGCAGCAAGTGAACTGGATAAACGTGCTTATGTATTAGACCGCTGGTTGAGACTAAGTCTGATGCACAGTAAAACAGAACAGATTAAATATAAAAGGCACAGCAGGTAAACAAGATGGACAGGCGATTATACTGAGCCTGCACTGTCCCTGCACTCTCCCTATGTTCTCCCTATAATGTCTAAAAACTCTCCATACTCGGTCCCTGCACTGTTCCTATCCAATATTCTGCAATTAAAAGCCCACTTGGGGCAGGGGCAGCAGGTACCACGTGTGTCTTACCCTGTCTCCAGCCAACAGGTTTCTGGGCCTCTGAAGACCGTGGCGATTAGCTCCTTCAGCTGCTGGACGGTGGTGAGTTCCAATCCTGTGGTCCACTGGTTGCCAGCTCTCAGCAAGGCCCGCATGTGATCGGCCCAGCTCTGGTTAGGGCCCAGCTTCAAACTCCGGAGCTTCTTCCGGTATGTCTCAGGGGTCAAATTATACTGCCGGACCAGAGCCTGCTTGATATCCTCATAGCTCAGGATGGTCCCGCTGGGCAGATACCCGAAGATTTCCCAGGCTCTTCCCCTGAGACGTGGCATTAGGAATCGTGCCCACTGATCCTCCAGCAGCTGGTACTGGCAGGCGGTTTCAAATGCCAACAAGAAGGTGTCCAAGTCCCCATCTTTGTCCAGTAGAGAAAAGTCTTCTGCCAGTAGCTTTGGGACCCGGATCTCTGGAGACTCACATCTGGCTGGGGAGGGCTGCTACAGTTGGAGCACTCATAGCTGGTGCTTGTGCTCAGCCTGTGTTTGCTCGTGATGCTCTGCATCCTCTGCTCGCTCACGACGTTCTGCAGCTTCTGCTTGTTCTCGACGTTCGGTAGCCTCTGCCTGTTGGCGACTATCTGCAGCTGCCATGAGGGTCTCGTAGGCGGATTGATTTCCGGTCTGGAAATGGTCCAGGTCGGCTTGTAGGAGAGCAGCTGAGCCTGCCTGGCTGGGGAGATGGGTAGGTGAAGATCGTCCCCCCGCGGGCCTGACCTCCGGCAACTGGCTCCTTGGGGAGCTTTGGCTGTGCTCCCTCTCGCCTTGAAAAAAGTTGCCTTCCACCTCCTCTTGGCCCCTTATCTGGGCTGCGTCCTCCATGCCATCAGTCATAGCCTCAGCCATATCTTTAGCCTTTCTTCTTGTGCTATTGGCCATCAATGCCACCGATGATCACTGACACAGACTGCAACCTGTTACACACACACACATTATTGTATTTGCACAGAGATTGTCTACTGTTGAGCTGATCTTAAGACTCCAGCGGCACAAGTTACTGCTGGTAGTCTTTAGTGTCTGGAGTATGGGTCTTATACTCACACACATTAGTATCTCGATCCCACTGCTGCCACCAATATGTCACGAACCGTACCCGCAGCCCCGCCCTGCACTTGCTTACGTGGGATTCATGCGTTACGGTTCAGTCTTTGACTACAAACATGTGATGACCCTCGGGGTATGTAAGGTCACGTATGGCACGGTTTTTCACAGATGCCTCCTGTCCAGGCAGGCACAGAAAGGGAGAGAAGGTAGCCCACGCGATCCCTGCGTGGCGCTACACTCACTCACAATCCTGACCAGCTGAGAGACCCTTTTCGCTATCACCCGCGAAACCGAGTCTATCAGCCCAGTAGTACTGCCCCAGCTCTCGTTTGATATAACTCCGGTCCTTTAACGGATTATATCGGGTGAGCAACCAACCCTAGGTAGCGTATAACAATATTACCAAGAACACGGACGGGTGGATTCTTGATCGAGATACAAGAACACCACAAGATTAAATTATATATTTAATTGCCTTAAGGGCTCACTAGATATAACTATATACACAGAAGATGGATACAGCAGTAAGATATGCAAATATAAGTGGTATGGTACAACAGAATTGAACAGAACAATAGTCAGTTACCAGAGTGATGGATAGTCCGTTAAGATGATTTCTGGGTTGAGGTAAGGCCTGGCTGTAACCACATGGGGGTCAGTGATGTCATCAACTTGTCCAAGGTCTCTCCAAACACCATGTTCAGGGTGACCCCCTTCCAGAGAAAGACAATGGCCTCTGTGCTCTGGGGCTTTTTATCCTGCAGCTGGCCACTCCCCTCCTCCCCCGGAAGGAGTCAACCCTCCGTCCCAGTTCTGGTAGCAAAAAGCTCCACAAAACCAATATGGCCCATAGCTCCAGACCTGGAGGTCACAGGGAAAGGGTTCTGGTACCAACTGACCCGCCTGAGTTCCAGTTACAGGTGGAGACCAAGCACGACACACTTATCAGGTGCCTGCTTGAAGATCTCTGTATCTCCACTTCCTGACATGTGATCGCTAACTTATGGACATGTACCTGTCTCTCTCTGTCCCCGCCTAGCGAATATATAATTGGCTTAGTTTTGTGATGAACAGCCAGTCCATAATTCTTTATTAATTCCTGGCTCCAATATGTCTGGAAAGTAGGTATCATATCTATCAAGCTCCTAGCTCCCTGCTGAGGGTTTTGGTTCCAGAATGGCTGGGAAAGGTGTGAATCGTATAGAAGTGACCTGCTTTGAAGACAGGGCCCCTGCGGTGTTTAGTCCATCTGTTAGGTGCCAGCAGATGGCTGTGATTAAATCATGGCTAAAACCTCTTTATCACCTTCACCACTCCCATTTCTCATCAGCTTTGCATGCCCTTCACCCCTGTGGACCAGTGATCCACACCTCTACTGCAGGGATCTCCAACCTTTAGCTTTTGTTGAAAAAGTATAACTCCAAACATGCCATAGCTGTCTAAGGCTGTCAGGGCATGCTGGGAGTTGTAGTTTCCCAACAACTGGAAAGCCACATGTTGGAGACCACTGCTCCTAAATATAGCCGTATAGAGCCACTGGTTGTATATACATTGTGGTCTTGTCTTACTCTGACGTCTGGATGTTGTTTAAGTTGAATAATATAAAAATTGCAGTTACAATAGAGAAATCTCTGTAATTTCCTCAGGAAATGATCCTATGTTCTTGGGAGTTTGGAGATTTATCCACCACCAGCTGTGCTCAGTTAAGTGATAGAACAATTGTGCTCAGAGGGTTGTGGCGCAGCGGGCAGGTGTTCTCATGCATCCAGCTCTGATGAAATGTGTCACAAGCTGGTTGACACATTCACAGCTATAAGGACAGAGTCACATTAAATACTCTGACTCTTCTCTGTGACGCTATCCTCTTACAGCCTCTCATTACAATTCATGGACTGTCTGTCTTGTGGAATATGAGAACACTGGTCCTAAGGGTTACCTACTGATGGTGCTTAAAGGGTAGGGTGACCTTTGGCATGTTAGGAAAATGTATAAATTAGAGAGGTTTTCCAGGGGTACAACATTGATAACATATCCTCAGAACAGGTTAGCAATATTTGATCATTGGGGTCTGATTCCTGCTGCCGATTTGCAATTTGAAGAGCTCCGGTCTCCTCACAGTACTCCAAGCACAGCACCGTACTTTATATAGTGGCTATGCCCGGTATTGCAGCACAGGCCAATTCACTTGAATGGGACTGAGCTGCACATAGACCATTTGCAGTACCCCCAGGGGCCTACTGCAAAGGGTTAACTGATACCAAATGAGTTAATGACAATCTTCCTAAGTTAAATGTTGTTATTTATTGTGTTTTATGGTAACTCAATAGCTATGTATTGGCAGACTGTGTTTAGGTTACCAAGTGATGGAGCGGTCTCACCTGCTTAGGAGCTTAGTATAGTCTAGTCGGAGGAGAAGCTACAGGAGAGACTTGTGGGCTTAGAGCTCCTGTATGAACCTCTGTTTCTGAGACTATAATAACCAAAGAAGCAACAGTGCTACCAAAGTACCCCTGAAGGAAGAGACCAGTCATCTTAGAAGGTCTAGAACCCACAAGGCAGCACGTGGGACTCAGATAGCAATGTATTGTGCATGCTCATGGCAGAAAGACTTTGCTGCTGTAGAGAGGGAATACTGCTAAAGTATCCGCCATACTATGAAATGGATTGGCCATCCGTATTTAAAGGGAACCTGTCATCTCCGAAACACCCCCTGAACTAGAGTAAGCGTTGTATAGTGTAAGTGATGCTGAATCCAAATATGTAATTTTTATCTTCGTACTCACTTGCATTCTGACGCTGTGCTCTGACAAACCAGCAGTAAAATCCACTCACTGGACTCCAGTGCTCACTCACATAATGGAGAGGACTCAAAAAAGAGTCCAGTGAGTGCTTTCTACTGCAAGTTTGTGGGAGCACAGCATCGGAATGGAAGTGAGTATGAAGATAAAACGTTCATAATCGGATTCAGCATCACTTACACTATACAACACTTACTCTAGTTCAGGGGGTGTTTCGGAGATGACAGGTTCCCTTTAAGTTCTGCAGTTTTGCAGGTTGATAAGAACCTAATTGCATGCCCATAGTTCTGCTGAAAGACTGTAAACAGTTATTTAGAGAGAGAGAGAGAGAACAAAGGAGTACTATAACTAGCATTGTTGTTGCTTCTACATTGCTATTGAGAGAACATTGTACCGTTGCCTGGTTATTGTCTCCAGTATTAACTAGCCCCTGCATCTGTTAAATATACTGTTAAATATACTCCGTCAAGGGGACCCCCACCACCAGGCAGGAGCCCAAATACCAGGGAGTCACCCAGAGGAAGAAACGGTGCGTCCAGAGTGGAGCTAAAGTGAGAACATCCACCATAAACTGTTAGTACTACTACCTATCTCATGGCCAGAACCACCACTCCCATCTTCTCTGTCCTAAATCCTCCCTGGGAATCCCTGCACATGTGATCGATGAGCATCACATCACTGGCCTAGGAAGAGGCTTCAGTGCTCACTGGACAGCTGATCAGGAGTTGGACCCCCACTAATCTGATATTTATGACCTATCCCGAGGATAGATCATCAATATTGTACTTCTGGAAGACCCCTTTAAGAGCAGGGGCAATCCAAAAATAGCCCTGAAGATGCTTGGGGCACCCTGGGGCACTGAAAGAAGGGAGGATGCAAATACAATTGAATGTGGTGATCACTGTGGTCAAAAGAGCCGGGGCACTGGGCAAAATGCCTAGGAGACCTGCTTGTTTGCCAAGTATTAGTAGTGTTATTGTAGATGCTAATGACTCCTTTTACTGAACCTTGTCTTACAGGTTTCAGTGGAGGCCAGCAGCTGAGATTCCTACCCTTCTTCTATGGGCCAATATGCAAGTCCATATTATAGAATGGTGTTGTACAGGACCACAATACAGTACTCACAGGGGCTGTGGGCCCATTCTACACCCCCCTGTGCCAGACACAATCCCTATATAGTGCCATTTCGAGTGTCTCTGGGTCTGCAATAGAAAACCATGGGTACTCTTTGTGCCATTTTACAGAATGCATTCCTTGAAAGAGCATGCCACTTTACAATCCCCTGGAACTTTGATGAACCATTCCATATGAATCCATGTTTTAACATCATAGCCTCCATAGTTTTGTGTAGTACACCAGATCTGGGGGTACTACCATTTTGTATTTAGTTATTGTATTATATTATTGTGTATTTTATTGTATGTTTCTGACCGTTTGTTCCAGCAAGGATTGGGTTGTCAACGGTTGACAAGGAACAAGTCTAATCACCCTGTTTCTTCCCTCTTGGTAGGAGTGGGCTGGTCCTGCTTCCTGCCAGGAGGGGTGCGTTCCTGTCAGGAGACAGGAGTGAGAGGAAGCACATTGCAGAGCTCCTGCTACAGATTCTCCAGAGAGAACTACTCAAATCTGCCTCAAGTGAAGTCTTAAGATGCTAGACAGGAGAGAGAACTGCTACAACCAGCATTAAAGACACTGCAGCAAAGTGAGGATTTATGGCTCCACCACCCAGAACGTTACTAGGTCCGTACCACCTAAGTGCTAAATTGCCATCCAACATGCCTCCATAATCTTTGGAGATTTGCACTTAAAGTCTGTTTCTACTGAATGTATTAGAGGTTCTAAGGTTTAATTCTGGCATCATTCTTCGATACTCATTTCCACTGCACCGATCCCCAGGTAGTAATGGTCTGAGGGAGTACACTGTGACACAACACTTCATCAGGGCCACCACCACTCATCTTACAGCACTTATATGCAGGATATGTGTCCTTCAGTAAATCAGAAGTGCAACCCATTTTATGGATTCTAACGGGAACATACGTGATCTGATGTTTTCATGCATGAAAGTGTATTTGTGGTACAGATGTAGCAGAGCTTAACTTGTGAACCATAGTAACTTATTGAGTTAAGCCAATGCAAAGGGTTTACCTAAAGCACATTAAAACATGAACAACACTTCATTACATAATCATCACTTCTACAAAATGACAAATTCATCTACTGAATCTAATGAAGTCATTTTTTTTTTTAAATCTGTAAGTCAAACGTTGAACTATCAGTGGAATAATTCATTTTACGTTTCTATTTTGTAGATGATCCATAATGCTTTAATTTTCTTATCATTTCCATGTTTTAATGTATGGCTGAGCATTCCTCTTCTCATACATCATCCCTGTATCTCATGAGCTCTTGGATTGCGTCCTGTATCCCCAATGCTGCTGGCACAGCCTACTTTAATCTTCATTACTTCAGCGGATGTTGGCAACTACTGTTCTTATCTGTCCATTTCCTGAGTTGCAATCTCAATATAAAATTCCCCAGATAATGCTTGTCCTGACTGCAGGCCGCACATACTCATGAAATGTTTTTCCAGTTATTGTTTTAATCTTTATAACCATAGTCACTGGTTTAAGGGGATGGCAACCTGGAAATTGCCCAAGTCTCTATTTCCTAGTGGATCCTCAAGATCCTAGACCCACAGGAGCATCCTGAGAGTGAAAAGTGCATGGTTTCACTGCCCTTGACCACCAGAGACTGCAGCAATCTCCCTTCACAATGTAGGCATTACATGGCAGAATAGTTTGGACAAAGATTGGAGTGGGAACTAGATGGCACTATATGGTAATATTGTTTGGATACTGCATGTGCATATTATTTAGCCACTATATGGTGTTATTATTTGGCATTAAAGAGTTGTGTTGTATTGGTACTATGACAGTGGGTGCTGAACCACTGCACCAACCAACATATTTGACTTTGGGATAAACCTAAGGGTATTATCTTGGAAATCCCCTGGTGTTTATCCTTTTAACCCTATACAGGGTTCTGGACTTCACTATGGGGGAGCCCCTAGGTTGCTACCTCTTGGAGTAGTCTCTGTTTGGTTGGTAGCTGACCCTTAGGGGTCAGAGACACTGGAGCAGAGCACTGAAGGATCAAGCTAAATCACAGGGACAGGCTGACATCAGAGCATACAGAGTACAGGCATCAGAGCTTCAGTTCAAGGTCAGGATCGGCAGCAACAGTGGTAATCAGACACAGGTCAAGTAGCGCAGAATCAGAGTTAAAAATCAGGCAGAAGTCAGCATATGGGCAGACAAACGGACAGCACACCATCGCAAAAACTAGCAGGCTACAATAAGCTTTTGCTCAGGCATCCTCCCTTAGGGGAAGCTGACGAAGAATTGGCTCTTTAAGGGCCAGAAGGGGTGTGCATGCCCTAGAAACATAAAGGAGAGGCCTATGCCAGCAAGAAGCAGGCTAAAGCTTGCTAAGAAGAAGAACATGGGACTCTGGCAGCCGAGCCTGCCACTGTAGGGAAGAGAAAGGCCAGGGGGCTGGAACCACTGGAATGACAGCAGCAGAGTGAGCTGAGTGGCAGCCAGAGGAGTGGAATAGTGGCAGGCTTGGGAACAGCTGCCATAGTATGGGAGTATCGTTTTGCATTGTATTGGAATTATAAGAACAACTATAAAAGCTATCCTTCTCTAAGTTGATTCTAGATTATTGGGTAGCATTCCAGATAACTGGACACAAACACAAGAGTAAGGTGACATCAGTGATGTAGTGACATCAATAAGCATAACTAAACGAGAAGTTACTTTGAGGTACTTCATTTATGTGACAACCTTATGAACCTCAGCCTTACTGACCCTTTGAACCAGAAACTACCTGTCAACCTTGTCTACAGGCAACTCTATTACACTCTGTATAGTCCCAGTGGTCTTGAGGTTGACTCATTGGTCCATCATGCCAATAACATTTTGCCTGGAATGTCTTGACCCTTTGAGGAGACTTCATTGCAGAGCAGATATTTCCCAGGACATATTTCCTTTTATTCTTTGTTCAGCCCGGGGATAATTGGGGACGGGGCAGCAATAGGAGCTCAGGTTGATAAAAGGATTTTAAGTTGATAAAAGGATTTTAGTTAGATTTACGCCATATGAATTGGGCGCAATTGTGGGCATAATTGTAGCTCCCATAGACATTGTCCATATGTCTTCTAGATTCTTAATGAGAAAGCTTTCAGGTTTTTAAGCTTTATGGGCAGATGCAGCAATGCTTAATTTGTCAATTCAGGTTTGTTATCTGCCATAATGTGAAGTAAGTTATTGCAATGCACACCATAAACATTTATATGACAACAACATCCTAATAATTAAGAAGATATAATTGAAAAATGTATGTATGTAGACAAAAGCTTTGAGAATTGTAGGGTATCTGAGGGCCACAGGAGATTGTCTGAAGGTCAGATAGGCAGCCCTTAAAGTATTTAAGTTATCTAGGTTTTCTTCATGACACAACATATTTGGTTCTGCTTCTGAGTGTCTTACGTAATCTGGCAGAAATATAAACTGTAAAGGGTTAACTAGCCCTCCGGCTCTCAGGTCCTTATATAACATCCTGCACATCTGCAAGCAGTTTCAGCAAACATAATGAGGCAAAGTATTCAGCACAGGCACTCATCTCCTGCATGATCAGTAGATTCAGCACCACGGAGAACGCTCATCGATGTCTCCTCTCCACATCATGGGATTCTTACCTGGTAGACTGCCATGCTGATGTGAGTCGTGAAGCAGATAAAAAGAGCTAGGCTATGCAACTTCCATCCAATCAGCTCGTAGTTTCCAAGGGTCAAGTGCACGTTGTCTCTTAATAAAATATATCTGTATATTATTCATTAAATGGTGGAAACACAGCTGCACGCTCTACTCGTTTCTTATAATTTGCATCATCGTCCCTGAAACCCAACTTGTTTATTTAAGCAAGAAAACAGAATGGATGAAAAAAGGGTCCATACACCATGCTATACTGATGAATGGGATGTTTCCATGTAAAAGCCTTGACAGGGACATAACTGTAGGGGTTGAAGAGATGGCAGTCGCATCAAGGCCCCTTTTCCCCATATGTGAAGATGAATCGTATAAATTATGCATATGCATGGTAGGGACCCTATTACAGATTTTGCACTGGAGCCAAGTAGCTTTACATACGTACACACTTTAAGCCTTGACAATTATACTGGTTGGAAACCTTAGTTTAAAAATTCATTCTTTAAGGGAACTTCTCAGCAGGGATTTTGCTCTTTCATTTTTAGCCAGTATAAAATACAAGTGACTCAGTAGGGTTATAGCCTTATTCTTTCAGGGTAAAGCGCTGTCATAAGTAGGCAACTGCTCTGAGGTGCACGGTTGGACTGGTCCACCACAGGATCCAAAATGTCCTGGAGATAATTCCATTTGGTGCTGTCTTTGGAGCCAATCACTTGCCACTAAGGTCTGTTTCTTTGGTTCAAAATCTATTAGACTTTCTTGGTGATATAGGGTTTGGGCTTGAGAATAATTTCCTCTGGTGGGCCCAAGGATTCCCAGTCAGACACTGCAGACGTGCCAGACTGAAAGCTTGACCAAAGACAGGATGTTCTTCTGGTAGAAGCAGGCCAGGCAACAAGGAACTATCAGAAACAAGTTCAGTTTTCACTAGACTATTCAATTAATCTGTGAACTACTTTGGCTTACTTTTTCATGAAAAGTAATATGAACATGCTGATCTTACCATATGATATTCCCATTTAGTTGCACAGATACGAACAAAGAGTCTCTGACTACCAAGTCTGCCGTGAAATGTTGTCTTACAGTACATTAAGAGCATGTACCAAGGTATCATTCCTAGGGGAAGACCTCAGCTTTGATGGTTTCTATGGAGAGTGTATTGGGCTACACCTCTCTTCAGGTACCATACGATTAGCAATCATGAGTGGAAGGGGGGGGCACATCTCAAAGTTCATGAACAACTCCCCATTTACAGCATTGTGCTACCCCTTCTCAAATGTGTACCATCATCATAAGGGGGAAATGTTTTTCATTTTGTGCTATGAGAAACCCCCTCCCTGTATGTGAATCCTTGAAGTTGCTGTAACAGTCATAGAGGTTGCACCTGCAGGAGAATGTGCTTGTTCACTTGAAGGTCGTACAAGTACTCATTTGCAAGTACAATTTCAAGCCAAAGCACCTCAGCCACAGCACTCGTCTAAATTCAGCCCATTTATTTGAGAACTTGCAGAATATAAGGCTCTTATGGATATTAGAGTAAATCCAGCATGGCCTGTCCTAGCACAGGGCCTGGTCTTGACATTCACACTTATAGAAATCACATCTCAGCAGGACTGGGACAATCATCCATTTCATTCAGACAAGCTGCTTGTGAAGAAACACTATCAGGAGAGACGTGGCCTTACTAATGACACATTTGCATCCAGGTTAGATAGCGTGACCCAGATTATATTGGATCTTATGTCTTAGACACGTGCAGAGAATGAGGAAGCTGAGGTCTGGCTGCTCATGATAAGCAGGTTGGAAACTACAGGACATTATAAATAGCATTCGGTCTGCTGGTCGCATGCGCAATTATGTGTTTCCAAAGCATTTTTGAACGTTGGGTATTTCAATGACTTTATGATTGGAATGCACATCATGAACAGCCTGTAGTCATTCTTTGGATCATTAAGACACAGAGGACTTCAACTCAAATAGCAATTTAATGTTACCTGGAAGATTCCTAGCTGAGGGTGAATGCTATACATCAATGCCAAGGTAGCCCTTAATATAGAGGCTCTGCTGCACTACTTTTTTAGTGTCAGTGATATGCTCGGTGGTAGAGTTGTAACTTAAGGGTCTTGGGCCCCATTCCAAAATCAGTGGCATTGCCCCATCTACCATTCATCCTTTATAATGATGGTATCTTCTTATGTGGTAAAGAGGCCTTTGGGCATCCTCAGACTCCAGAGCCTGGGTGTCAATGCTCTCTCTGCAACCATATACTGTAGCTATGCCTCTGCTTGGTCGTATGAGAACACACTATTTGAGACAATGGGTTTGATTCTGTAAAGCAGGGGTCAGCAGCTCCAACCTCCAGCGCTCCAGATGTTGTGAAACTACATCTTCCAGCATGCTCCATTCACTTCTACAAGATTTCTGAGAACAGCTGAGCAGGTGTAGATTTTGGGAGTTGTAGTTTCACAACAGCTGGAGTGCCAGAGGTTGCTGACCTCTGCTCTAGACGAAAATATATGTATGGGATATATATGTAGTACCCCATATCTGTGAATAATTATTTTATATTGTAACGTTAAGTGTTATTGTGTATGCTTCTGGCTATTTGTTCCAGCAAGGATATGGTTGGCAATGGTTGTCAGGAACACGGCTAATCACCCTGTTCCTGCCCTCTTAATAGGAGTGGGCTTTTCTTACTTTCTGCCAGGAGAAGGAGTTCCTGTCCAGAGAAGGGGAAGAGAGGAAGCACAGTTAAGGGCTCCTGCTCCTGTGAAGGAGTTTCTAGAGATGAGCGAATCGATTCGTCGATTCGTTGATTCGTATCGAATCTTGGGAATTTTTAGCTGAGAAGCAAATCCGAATATTAGTTGATTTGCTTCGGCTTTGTACGCATTCGCTACGTAGTTTGTCCTATAAATTATACGCTATTGCTATGTATAAGTTACTCTATATGCTGTTGCGTACAAATTCAATTCATTAGCGATGCAGACTCCTCCCTGGTAGCTCCGCCCCCCTTCTCCAGCGCGCGCCATGAGGTAACTCAGGAAATTAAGATGGCGACACAGTGAGGCCCTGACTGGGGAGGCATGGTGTGGGGCACCGACCCCTATGAGGAGAAGGAACCGGAGGAGATCTACGTCTCTCAATATGTCTGGCAGCCTAAGAAGTCAGTTGAGGTGCCCGCTGAGGTGTTCACTCCGCTGGCTGACACGGCGAAGTGGAAGGACTACTCCCTTCGGCAAAATTCAATGGTCCCCGGGGCTGTCACCCGGAACGCCCTGACCCTCTGGGAATAAAAAAAGTTGGTAGAGGAGTGGGTTGTGCAGGTTTTGGAGTAGGAGCGCCGAAGGGGTACCGTTATTTGGTTCAGTGTGGAATGGGGAGTAGGTTTTATAGGCGATGAGGAGACGGCGGAAGAATTATAAATAAACCGCCGTTCTGTAAAGCGGCCATATCTTCCGCCCATCCGCCACAATCTCCACACAGGGGATTACATGGAGTATACCCCCATGAAGAGCCTCCAAGGCTCATTTGCTACTGGGGTGAAACTCCTTAAGCTTCCAGCTACTCCTGCAGCGCCCCCAAAAGACTGGACTGAGGAGGCTGAGGCCACAAAAGAGGCTCGGTGTTCCCATGAGACCAATGATGGGACTCTGAGATCTGAGGAGAAATCCCAAGCTCAGCTGGAACCCCTGATACCAGATTTGCCACAGCTGCCGATCCTTCATGTGGGATGACCACCAACAGTTTTGTGTACCAGCCATCGGTGGTACAATACCAACAGCCATGGCAGGTGCAGGCCGCACAGTCCGCCGCTCGCGTAAGACCGTTACCAGAGCCCTTACAGCCGGAGATTCTGTCACCTTGTATGCCGGCGGGAGGATCTGCCCACTACAAGGTAATGGGCAAGGCCCAAGTTGCCACGGCCCTTGCCACTGTGACCGCCCGGTCACTACCAAGACCATCCCTGAGAGGTCGGTGGGGGTCTGCTGCCGCAGCCAGTGTTGCGCCCTCTCATGTCTTTTAGCTCCAGCATCAGTGAAGAGGACCTGCTGGCCCTCAAGTAAGGAATCGGATACTGCAGCTTTTATGGGAGCCACAACATGGACTTAACCTGAGGGGTCAGCACTAGTTGGCGTTTGTTTTTATTTTTGTTGCCCTGTGTTTGTCCTCACCCAGATGGACATGGATTGTCAGGACTCCCCCCATCAAAAAAAAAAGTTTTAACCAAGTTGCGCATACGTGCGCCTCATCCCTTTTCCCCCTTTTCAGGTTATTGGGGAGCCCCTTGAAAGAGGGTTTTTAAAGGAACCTTTGCTGCTATTTTTTTAGCCATTTGGATTACAATTTTACCTATGTGGATTACAAATTGCAACTGAGTTTGGGACTCTGTTCCAGTTGTATGACAAGCGTCAGAAGAAAAGAGACTTAAACGTGTCTGTGAGCATACTAGGTAGGTGATATTTAAAATGTTTACATTATACCCATAATGTATTTGCACTATATTGTTTGCACTGGATTGTTTGCATTAATGTTTTTACCTTTCAGCAACGTTTTCAAGTATGTTGCCCATTGTGTGTATTTCTTTACAGGTACCGCAATGTGTCCTCATATTCACTTTATTGCATGGTGGATGGTTGTACTATGCACTTAGCCATATAGACAGCACCTTACTTGTTCTACCTCAAATATACATACTGCCTCTGAGGGCGATTTCAGATCTGACCATTTACGCTGGGTCTGGCCCGGGGTCCGCAAGGTGTCGAAACGATGGCGCAAGCCTTGGATCACCTGCTGGATCACCTCTTTTTTATGCTGGTTCGGGTGGCGGTGTGTGCCATCGTAAATCGTAATCCTGGCGGTCCATCAGCCGGACTATGTATTTCAGCTGTGCAGCAGAGCTAAATGATGAGGATCGTCTGGATGCCATTTTTGAATATTCGCTCTGCCTCTAAGTGCACGCCGCGGCCTCTCGTCGTACGTGCCTGCATATTACGTAATCGCGTAGACAATAGTACGCTGAGGATTCGTAAGCTATTTGTACGCTCATGCGTACGTCTTCTAAGAAGTTGCGTACATTTTTAAAATAACCGTTGGTTATTAGTGCGCGAATGTTCGCTAATAGCACATAATAATGTATATTTTGTACGCAAATACAACAAATCTATTAGTCGAATATACGATTCTTAGGAAAAGTTCGGCGAATGTTTTGCGAATAATTTTTTGAATGATTCGCTCCTCTCTAGGAGTTTCCATTAAGAACAACTTGCTTCCTCAAGTAAATCCTTGAGAAGTCAGACAGCAGAATGACCAGCTAACACCTGCATCAAAGACACTGCAGTAAGGTGTGGGACTATGGCCCAGACATCCATCGCCCAGAAAATCACTAGGCTAGTACTACCTAAGTGCTAAATTGCCACCATCCAACTTGCCTCCATAATCTTTACTAGGGCCAGAGAAGTTGTGCACTTGAAATCTGCTGCTATTGGATGTATTTGAAGTTCTACATTCCATTTAGTAAAGGAGACTTTTATATGTTTAATTCTGGCCTCATTCTTCAACACTACATTTCCACTGCACTAATTCCCGGGGAGCAATGGCCTGAGGGAGTACACCATGACACAACACTTCATCTGGGCCACTACCATTCCCATCCTCTGCACTGGCTCCTCTGGGGCTTGCTGCATACATATTCCACTTGTGTTTACCTGGGGGCCTTGAATATACACTTGAATATATTTGGCTTGGGGCTACTCCTAAGAGTGTTATCTAAGTGGTTCCCCTGGTCTTCATCCTTTAACCATCTAAATAGAGATCTGGACTCAGCTGCAGATGAACCACCAGGATGATATCTCTTGAATTAGTCTCTGTTCAAGTGATGACTGACACATGGTGATCAAGAGACACCAGTGCGAAGCACAGAGGGGTCAAGCTAAACTGTAGTCAAAGAAGGGCAAAGGTCAGGACAGGCAGAGTTTGTGCAATCTCATAAAAATTCCAAGTTCAGGGCAGGCAGCTCAGGGTCAGAACATAGATCAGGAAGAGATCAGGTCAGGCAGCAAAGGGTCAAAGCCAAGAAACAAGCAGAAGTCGGTCCATGGGCAGGCAAACATAGAAGCAGCGCACCTTTGATGGACACTAGCGTACTAGAACCTACCTGTTGCTTAGGCACCTTTCCACATGGGAAAGTGCTTTAAAGGGAACCTGTCATCTGCGAAACACCCCCTGAACTAGAGTAAGCGTTTCATAGTGTAAATGATGCTGAATCCGAATATGTAAGTTTGAACTTCCTACTCACTTCTATTCTGACGCTGTGCTCCCACAAACCAGCAGTAAAATGCATTGAGAGGACTCTTCTTTGAGTCCTTTCCATTATGTGAGTGAGCACTGGAGTCCACTAAGTGCATTTTACTGCAGGTTTGTGGGAGCACAGCGTCGGAATGGAAGTGAGTATGAAGATAAAGCTTACATACTCGGATTCAGCATCACTTACACTATACAACACTTACTCTACTTCAGGGGGTGTTTTGGAGATGACAGGTTCCCTTTAAGTACTCCTAGGTGGCCAACCATTGTATGGGGAAGAGTAGGGTGTGTATGCGCTGGCCCTCTAAGAACTGAGCGTGTGAAGTGGAACGAAATTCATTGGATCATTTAAACTTTTTTTGTAATAATAAAACTAAAAAGTGGGGCGTGCAAAATTATTCGGCCCCCTTGCATTAATACATTGTTGCGCCACCTTTTGCTGCGATTACAGCTGCAAGTCGCTTGAGGTATGTCTCTATGTTTTGCTTTATGTTTGGGATCATTGTCTTGTTGGAAGATAAATCTCCGTCCTAGTCTCAGGTCTTTTGCAGACACCAACAGGTTTTCATCCAGAATGGTCCTGTATTTGGCTCCATCCATCTTGCCATCAATTTTAACCATCTTCCCTGTCCCTGCTGATGAAAAGCAGGCCCAAACCATGATGCTGCCACCACCATGTTTGACAGTGGGGATGGTGTGTTCAGGGTGATGAGCTGTGTTGCTTTTATGCCAAACATATCGTTTTGCATTGTTTCCAAAAAGTTAGATTTTGATTTCATCTGACCAGAGCACCTTCTTCCACATGTTTGGTGTGTCTCCCAGGTGGCTTGTGGCAAACTGTAAACAAGACTTTTTATGGATATCTTTCAGAAATGGCTTTCTTCTTGCCACTCTTCCATAAAGGCCAGATTTGTGAAGTGTTCGACTGATTGTTGTCCTATGGACAGACTCTCCCACCTCAGCTGTAGACCTCTGCAGTTCATCCAGAGTGATCATGGGCCTCTTGGCTGCATCTCTGATCAGTCTTCTCCTTGTTTGAGATGAAAGTTTAGAGGGATGGCCGGGTCTTGGTAGATTTGAAGTGGTCTGATACTCCTTCCATTTCAATATGATCGCTTGCACAGTGCTCCTTGGGATGTTTAAAGAGGCTCTGTCACTAGGTTGTAACTTATGTATTTAAATACATAGGTTACAAGGCCTAGTGACAACTTTTAAAATCATACCTTTCATGCAGAGTTCTGCGCAGCGGTCGCGTAGAAATTTAAACTTTAAAAAGTATGCAAATGAGCCATCGGAGCACCGGGGGGGCGGCCTATTTCCTCTGGAGCACCGCTCCTTCACCTCCCCCCCGGGCCCGAGGCACGTCCCCTGTCTCTAATCACGCCCCTTTCTGTATTTGATAGACAGTCTAGCGCTGAACTCTTGCGCATGCGCCCTAAAATTTCCCCGGCGCATGCGCAGTAGCGCTTGCAGTGTCTACACTGCAAGCGCTGTCTTCTCTTCTGCGCACGCGCCGTCACTTCGCTAGCCCCGGGAGTGACTGCGCGTGCGCAGAAGAGAAGACAGCGCTTGCAATGTAGACACTGCAAGCGCTACTGCGCATGCGCCGGGAAAATTTTAGGGCGCACGCGCGAGAGTTCAGCGCTAGACTTACCAGTCTAGCGCTGTCTATCAAATACAGAAAGGGGCGTGATTAGAGACAGGGGACGTGCCTCGGGCCCGGGGGGGCGGTGAAGGAGCGGTGCTCCAGAGGAAAGAGGCCGCCCCCCGGTGCTCCGATGGCTCATTTGCATACTTTTTAAAGTTTAAATTTCTACGCGACCGCTGCGCAGAACTCTGCATTAAAGGTATGATTTTAAAAGTTGTCACTAGGCCTTGTAACCTATGTATTTAAATACATAGGTTACAACCTAGTGACAGAGCCTCTTTAAAGCTTGGGAAATCTTTTGGTATCCAAATCCGGCTTTAAACTTCTCCACAACAGTATCACGGACCTGTCTGGTGTGTTCCTTGGTCTTCATGATGCAGATCCCTGAGACTATCACAGAGCAGGTGCATTTATACGGAGACTTGATTACACACAGGTGGATTCTATTTCTCTTCATCAGTCATTTAGGACAACATTCGATCATTCAGAGATCCTCAATGAACTTCTGGAGTGAGTTTTCTGAACTGAAAGTAAATGGGCCGAATAATTTTGCACGCCCAACTTTTCAGTTTTATTATTACAAAAAAAGTTTAAATGATCCAATAAATTTCCTTCCACTTCACAATTGTGACACACAAATTTAAAATGTTATATCTTTTTGTTTGTAGCCTGAAATGTGGCAAAAGGTTGAAAAGTTCCAGGGGGCCAAATACTTTCGCAAGGCACTGTAAGTACTATAGAGGCAAGCAATGACTTGGGTCCCTTGGAGAGTGTATGCGCTTTCATAGTAAACTTCTTTTGTTGTAACTCTTGCAGTGCTAGATGGGCATAGCAATGTTACAGAATTTTCTAGTAAGAAATAATGATCGGTTCTCTCTTCTCTCTTCAGTTAATATTATTTTGATCTCAACCACTACCCTTCTGGGGGCCGTTACTGGGAATCATTGGTTCTCTACCACAACCCTCCCCCCAGATTTCCATCTATATTAAGAGGACTGAGAGGACATTAGAAGTTCAATGACTGAGATCAATGGTGCTTTTAGAAGCAAATATTGCCTTTTTCAGTCATATGTATTACTTTGTTTATTTCAGATCATTTTGGCAGAATCACACAGCATTGGATGCCAGTGGACACCATGAGATAATTCTGTTTTCTAAAGAGCAATTTTGGCACACACACCTTGCATCTTATTAGTCAAACACTGTGATTGACTTGATTTTCTATTAAAGTACAAAGTTGACTCCATCTTTTAATCTACAATTAGTAAACCTCCTTTTCCACAGTTTGTGCAGCCAAGAACTCGGCTATTCTTATTTGCTTTATGCATGTAGATGAGGATATGCTGATTTAACCCTTCTGTGCCTACCTTGTGCCCAAGCACCACTCTTCTTATTCTTGCATGCCAGGATGAATGTGCTACCCCCTGGATAAATAAGGGACATCTATTCTGGATCTGTCACATTTCTCTGCCCAGAACCCAGGGCTAGTGAGCACAAACAATTAGCCCAGTTCCATGCGCTGGGTTGGCCCTGGTTCCCTGCGGTGGAGGCATTGCGGGCAAGCGTTGAGGAGACAAACAGACTGAAGATGTTGCTTTCAATTAGTAACATTCGGAAGCCGTTGGCAGAGTAAACAAAGAGAGGAGCTGGAGGAAGCAAGACTTCTTCACTCATGTATATTTATGGCTCCTTGTCACAGCCATACATGACTTGTTTTTATTGGATACAAAGTGTCGTTCTTATTATATCTGTACCCCTTTTTAGAGCCTGAGGGTGCATCCCCCACAATGTCATGCACATGGCATGAGCCTACAGGGTTTATTGGGCGTGTTCCAGATGTATATTATATTTAACTTGGAGAATCTGCAATATATAGGATTCTTCTTTGAGGATGATATCTACTTGGCATTAATTCCTGATAATTAGTGGCATTGTGCCACTCTGCCTTCTAATGTATACAGGCAGTGCTGGAAAGGATGTGTTTAGAGGACTTGATTGTAGTTTTTAGAGGGTTTTTTCAGCTAGTTTTAGTCTCTTGTATTCCAAATAAAATGCATTTAACAAAATGAGATAGATTTTAATGATGGAATGTTCTAACTTCAGTGGGGCTGGAGAATTTGCCCCCTTGGGGTACTTTTAGGGTCCGGGATATAGCAAACGTTGATAGATATTTAAAACCAATTAGCTTTCGTTCAAACCCGGACATATCCCCTTCTTCACCCAGGCAGCACCTCTGAATGAAGCATTTCATGCTCTGATTGCTCTCCCTTGCCCTGCGCTGTATTGCACATGGAAAGGGCCTTTTTGTTTACATTTTTCACTGCTAGGCGAGACTTCCGCCTAGCATGTTGCCAGTGACGTCAACGGTGGCGATGGACATGCTTTTTTGCTGCCCTAATAAAACCAAAAAAGCCTCATACAATGATATAGAAGGACATGTATATAAACAGTATATAGCCTAGAGAATTGTTCCCCCCACAGGGACCAAAAACAACATGCCCACATAATGGATGTAAAAAATATCAAATTTATTATATCAAATCAAGGAAAAAATATACTAAAAAACAATGATTAGGGGATAACAACACATAGCTACCAATGACCTTCAATGCTATGTGAAACCACAGGTCCCCCAGCCCCACTGCCCCGAAAATAATTGTATACAGTACAGACCAAAAGTTTGGACACACCTTCTCATTCAAAGAGTTTTCTGTATTTTCATGACTATGAAAATTGTAGATTCACACTGAAGGCATCAAAACTATGAATTAACACATGTGGAATTACACTCACCGGCCACTTTATTAGGTACACCTGTCCAACTGCTCGTTAACACTTAATTTCTAATCAGCCAATCACATGGCGGCAACTCAGTGCATTTAGGCATGTAGACATGGTCAAGACAATCTCCTGCAGTTCAAACCGAGCATCAGTATGGGGAAGAAAGGTGATTTGAGTGCCTTTGAACGTGGCATGGTTGTTGGTGCCAGAAGGGCTGGTCTGAGTATTTCAGAAACTGCTGATCTACTGGGATTTTCACGCACAACCATCTCTAGGGTTTACAGAGAATGGTCCGAAAAAGAAAAAACATCCAGTGAGCGGCAGTTCTGTGGGCGGAAATGCCTTGTTGATGCCAGAGGTCAGAGGAGAATGGGCAGACTGGTTCGAGCTGATAGAAAGGCAACAGTGACTCAAATTGCCACCCGTTACAACCAAGGTAGGCAGAAGAGCATCTCTGAACGCACAGTACGTCGAACTTTGAGGCAGATGGGCTACAGCAGCAGAAGACCACACCGGGTGCCACTCCTTTCAGCTAAGAACAGGAAACTGAGGCTACAATTTGCAGAAGCTCATCGAAATTGGACAGTAGAAGATTGGAAAAACGTTGCCTGGTCTGATGAGTCTCGATTTCTGCTGCGACATTCGGATGGTAGGGTCAGAATTTGGCGTCAACAACATGAAAGCATGGATCCATCCTGCCTTGTATCAACGGTTCAAGCTGGTGGTGGTGGTGTCATGGTGTGGGGAATATTTTCTTGGCACTCTTTGGGCCCCTTGGTACCAATTGAGCATTGTTGCAACGCCACAGCCTACCTGAGTATTGTTGCTGACCATGTCCATCCCTTTATGACCACAATGTACCCAACATCTGATGGCTACTTTCAGCAGGATAATGCGCCATGTCATAAAGCTGGAATCATCTCAGACTGGTTTCTTGAACATGACAATGAGTTCACTGTACTCAAATGGCCTCCACAGTCACCAGATCTCAATCCAATAGAGCATCTTTGGGATGTGGTGGAATGGGAGATTCGCATCATGGATGTGCAGCCGACAAATCTGCGGCAACTGTGTGATGCCATCATGTCAATATGGACCAAAATCTCTGAGGAATGCTTCCAGCACCTTGTTGAATCTATGCCACGAAGAATTGAGGCAGTTCTGAAGGCAAAAGGGGGTCCAACCCGTTACTAGCATGGTGTACCTAATAAAGTGGCCGGTGAGTGTATATACTTAACAAAAAAGTGTGAAACAACTGAAAATATGTCTTATATTCTAGGTTCTTCAAAGTAGCCACCTTTTGCTTTGATTACTGCTTTTGCACATTCTTGGCATTCTCTTGATGAGCTTCAAGAGGTAGTCACCTGAAATGGTTTTCACTTCACAGGTGTGCCCTGTCAGGTTTAATAAGTGGGATTTCTTGCCTTATAAATGGTGTTGTAAAATGAGTTGTGTTGGGCAGAAGTCAGGTGGCTACACAGCTGATAGTCCTACTGAATAGACTGTTATAATTTGTATTATGGCAAGAAAAAAGCAGCTTAGTAAAGAAAAACGAGTGGCCATCATTACTTTAAGAAATGAAGGTCAGTCAGTCCGAAAAATTGGGAAAACTTTGAAAGTGTCCCCAAGTGCAGTCGCAAAAACCATCAAGCGCTACAAAGAAACTGGCTCACATGAGGACCGCCCCAGGAAAGGAACACCAAGAGTCACCTCTGCTGCAGAGGATAAGTTCATCCGAGTCACCAGCCTCAGAAATCGCAGGTTAACAGCAGCTCAGATTAGAGACCAGGTCAATGCCACACAGACGTCTAGCAGCAGACGTATCTCTACAACAACTGTTAAGAGGAGACTGTGTGCAGCAGGCCTTCATGGTAAAATAGCTGCTAGGAAACCACTGCTAAGGACAGGCAACAAGCAGAAGAGACTTGTTTGGGCTAAAGAACACAAGGAATGGACATTAGACCAGTGGAAATCTGTGCTTTGGTCTGATGAGTCCAAATTTGAGATCTTTGGTTCCAACCACCGTGTCTTTGTGCGACGCAGAAAAGGTCAACGGATGGACTCTACATCCCTGGTTCCCACCGTGAAGCATGGAGGAGGAGGTGTGATGGTGTGGGGGTGCTTTGCTGGTGACACTATTGAAGGCATACTGAACCAGCATGGCTACCACAGCATCTTGCAGCGGCATGCTATTCCATCCGGTTTGCGTTTAGTTGGACCATCATTTATTTATCAAAAGTGACCCCAAACACACCTCCAGGCTGTGTAAGGGCTATTTGACCAAGAAGGAGAGTGATGGGGTGCTACGCCAGATGACCTGGCCTCCACAGTCACCAGACCTGAACCCAATCGAGATGTTTTGGGGTGAGCTGGACCTCAGAGTGAAGGCAAAAGGGCCAACAAGTGCTAAGCATCTCTGGGAACTCCTTCAAGAGTGTTGGAATACCATTTCAGGTGACTACCTCTTGAAGCTCATCAAGAGAATGCCAATAGTGTGCAAAGCAGTAATCAAAGCAAAAGGTGGCTACTTTAAAGAACCTAGAATATATATTTTCAGTTGTTTCACACTTTTTTGTTAAGTATATAATTCCACATGTGTTAATTCATAGTTGTGATGCCTTCAGTGTGAATCTACAATTTTCATAGTCATGAAAATACAGAAAACTCTTTGAATGAGAAGGTGTGTCCAAACTTTTGGTCTGTACTGTACATGTACAGGTGAGGCCACTGTATAAATATATAATAATACCACCAAACCAACATCCTTAAATCATAGTAGTATAGAAAAGGGACATCCCATCCTGGGTGATGGTCACGAAAAAATTAAACAGAGGTAAAGGACCTAATATTAGTACCCAATGGGCTCATCTGTAGACATGATCGGGGGGGAACAGGTACTGAGGTAACTGTTTTACAGGCTAGGGCAGCACTAAAGCCCCCCTATCAGTGTCAGTGATGTCACTGATATCACTGCTAGGTGGAAGCCTCCTCCTAGCAGTGAAAAATGTAAACAAAAAAGCCCTTTCCATGTGCGATACAGCGCAGTGCAAGGGAGAGCAATTGAAGCATGAAATGCTTCACTCAGAGGAGCTGCCTGGGTGAAGAACGGGATATGTCCGAGTTAATCTCTAAACCTGGACAACAAAAGCGAATTGACTGCCTAGCAAAGACCTGATACGTCACCGGATCTAGTGAAAAATCCCTTTCCCTGCGTGATTCAGCGCAGTGCAAAGGAGAGCAGTGGAACATGAAATGCTCCGATGCTCATCTCAGTGGGGCTGCCTGGGTGAAAAAGAGGATATATCTGCGTTTATTTCTCAACCCAGACAACCCCTTTAAAAGACCTCTACACAGACCAATGGGGAACAAACCTTCATTACTACAATTGTTTGTCCCCTGTGCCTTCTACATGATTTCATCAGCATATCCTCTGTTTACATGGGTAGATATGCTGCCACCAAGCTTCCACTTGTTTGTTGGCTGATCTTCAGCACATTCACATGAGCCAGGTTTCTGGAACAAGTGTTTGTATGTACGATCATCTGCCTGTGTAAAAGGGCCCTTAAAGAGGTGGTCCCATGATTAATGTAAAAAATTGAAAACCAGCCATCTTATAGTACATAATAATCTTATTCTAACAAAGCTAAAACCAGCCCTATACCTCATATGGGTCCAGAGATCTCGCCCTTCATCACTCCAATTGCTCTGCTACATTTGTATGGAGCTGGCAGCTCAGGGGGTGTGTCTCTTCTTCTGCAGGTCAGAGGGAGTATCCTTTGTGCTGCACCTCAGGAGGCATGACATTTCTACTGCAGCTCAGGAGACGTGTTCCTTCTTCTTCATCCCATGCGGGTTTGTCCTTTCTGTTGCAGCTCAAGGGGTGTGTCCTTTCGTTGCAGCTCTCTCTCTATCACAGCTCTGGAGTCTGTTGAAGGATGGAACTGAGCATGTGCATCCACCTCAGCAAGGTGCACAGAGAAATAAGAAACGAAACAAAGCAGGTGGCCCTATACAGATACATTTTACTGAATAACTCTGTGGCTATTTACATGCAACTGCAAAAGTATTCTTTTTTTTTTTTTGTAAATCTTTATTTTCAATATCAAAATACACATTCTAAATATACATGCCAAAAAGACAACACAATTTTACAATTAACCCCCCAAAAAACCCAACCACCCTCCCCCCCGAGAGAGAGAGGAAAAAAAATCATTTGCCCCTTCCTTCCTTCTCCCCCTTCCCCTCTACCCTTGGTATTTATTTAACCATGGGTTCCATACAGCCAAGAACCATTCCCTCTTTCCTAAATTATCAAATATTATTTTCTCCGTTCTAATTACGCTATTCACCAATCCAATCCACTCTGTAAACGAGGTTGAAAAGTATTCAGATCCAGGTTCTGGTTTGAAAACTTCAAAATATTTATTGAGACCCATTCAATATTCATACAATAAATGTGACCTTTCTTCGATATATGATTAGGGTTTTCTCTATCCCCTACCATTTTTCCATTTTTGAAGTAAAAAGAGGAGTGTGACCCTTGGGCTCACTCCTTTAACCTTTGTTGATGTTGTAGATCCCTCAGCCAACGGGAAATATTGCTGCGACCCATAAACCTTATATAGCTATTGGCGTGCCAAGCATGCATTTTCAATTGGGACAGCATCTCTTCTCCCTCAGAAACATAGGAAACTCAACCTGCCTGGTCCTCTTTTCCCTCTTCATTTTCTGCCAGGCGAGGGTTGGGACAACCCCGTACACATTAGATAAAAATTGTCCAATTTAGGCAGGATCAGTGGCCTATCATCTAATGTGTTTGGGCAACTTTGCTCTTCTAGATGGCCGCCAAGTAGCCTTATGGACTGTCTCTATGGTGCACATACACTTGGTATGATATAAAAAAGTTTCTTTGAAGGAGGTAAATAATTTCTTCCGATAATGGCCTCCAAGAACTATGAAGAGAATACTCACATAGGTGTATCCTGTTGGCCCCATTTATGGATTGCAAGCCAAAGCATAGTAAACTCCTAAAGAAGCATGTTGAGGTCAGTTTGATCAAAAGAAGGCCAAGCAACAGCTAAGCAGCTTGGTCTCAATTGCTAAAGGTTGCTATTGGCATCCCCAAGTCTTTTCTTTGCATTAGCTTTGTATGAGACCATCATTGTAGAAGACTGAACTTTTTGAATGCTATAAACCTCCAGACGTGACAAAGCAAACAGCCTGGTGATTAATTTTGCCTTTATGTACAAACCACTTATGTTACGTATCAAAATGATTCTTGGAGGATTTGCTCCACATCCTTCTCTGTCTCAGTAGCTGACAATAGTAGAGTTATGCTTTCAACTTTTACCGGGAAAGCTGTTATTTCCCATTGTTCACAGTAAAAATGTATTAATCCTGTCTATTGTGTGACACTAATCATTAATCAGAAGAATTTACCCTCTGTGTGATGACAGCTGCCTTGTCGCCTTCATCTACCATGGGAAGAATTACATAGCTTTGTGGAAGGAGAGAGACTGTATGAGGAGGTAATAACAGATAGGATAGTCACAAATATTCTGAAACACAGTTTGGTAAAGAAAGTGGAACATGGGAAAGAAGATGTCCTGTGTCCATGGAGACAAAGCAGATGGACATGTCTGTGGGGAACACAATGAGCAACGAGCATGTGAAAAAAATGGAAGATGTCCAGTTGAAATAAGATGGCTATAGAGAATGGGGAAGGTGATGTGCTGTGTCAATGGAGAAGAAGAAGATGGACATATCTGTGAGGAACACAATGGACAATAAGCATATGGAAAGAAATGGAAGATGTCCATTTGGAAGAAGACATCTATAGAACATGATGTCCTGTGTCTATGGAAAAGAAGATGGACATGTCTTTGAGAAACACAATGGGCAATAAGCATATGGGAAGATGTCCATTTGGAAGAAGATGGCTATAGAAAATGGGGAAGATGATGTCCTGTTTATGGAGAAAAAGATTAACATGTCTATGGGAAGAAGATGGCCAATGTCTAGAGGGAAAAAAGACAGGCTATGCACATGGGGAAGGAAATGACCAATGTCAATATGGAAAAAGATGGAAAGTGGGAGTAGAGAAGAAGAAAATCTCTTATTTCCATGAAGAAGAAGATAGAGATATAGATGGGTAAAATGAGGGGAAATATGTCTAATGTTTATGGAAAAGAAGACACATGTGGAAGAAGATTGCCTTGTCCATGGAAAAGAAGATGAGCCAGAAGATGGACAATCGTTTTAAATACTTGATGAGGAGTGACATAGTGACTTGCTGTATGCTTTGCCACTGAAATTCTTCCCCCTACAATCCACTTAAGTATGAGAGGGAGAAGGTTGTCAGAGCATGACCTGAGAGAGTGGGTGATCATATGGCAGAAAATACAGTCTCACCCAAGTTAATATGGCTGTCGATGGGAAATGTCAGATAGTTAATTCCTGTCTCAGAAAGTGAAAGTAGGAGAAGTCTGAAGCATCAAGTTTTCTTTCTACTTGGAGGTCAGTTATGAGCAGAGTGCTCACCCAGTGTTCCCCGTTTCTCAGAATGGTGATTGACAGGCTGTTATATATGCACCTATATGGGGGGAAAGTCAGACAGATGAAGCTCTCTGCTCATTAATACAGCAAACTCATATCTATTGAGTCTGCTGTTGCCAAATTGTGCCCTTATTTTGCTGTTATTAGTACTGACCTATAGTTGTAACATGCTACCCTTACCTACAGCAGCATGCTAAGCTGACAGTGGTGGTACCTGGGGAGCTTTTACATCATGATCAGCTAGATTTTTGTCATCATTTGATGTAGGAGACGCATAATTCTCTCATTATTCATCTTGTAAAGACGTCTACACTGAAAAGTCTCATGTTGTTACGTAGACTAGTAAGTAATCCGTAGCGTGCGCCATTTGTATGTATGACCACCATACAAATTCTCTTCTGTATGCTTGATTGATCCTCACTATCTGTTCATATTCTGTGCGCGTGGACATCTGAAGAGACTGCATTTTCTCCTGCGCACTGTTGATAACTGTTTTGATGCAGATATTTTTCAAAATCCCACTGATGTAGCAGGTTTGGATTTGTGATTAAACTCTGTTCTACGCCCTGACAACATTCTAACGTCATGTAGTAGGGTTTTCTGCAGCCCTATGTAACGCCACATAGGACAAATTTACCAATTTCCCAACCGTTAGTTTTCGGTTTCTACCATGACATTGGAGACTAAAATACAAAATCATATTTTATGCTCAATTGCTTTGAAGGGAGGCTTAGAGTTTTGTGATAGGTAGCTTGTTGGTGGTAGAAGTCCAATAGTCCTGCTTGAAACCACAAATAACACTTAATGTTATTCCAATGATGATAACAACCTCAGCTTTATTAGATATGACACACTCTGTGCTTGTGGGATGAATGGCATTGGGACTGGTCTTAGCATGCATGGCATCCTGGGGTACTATGTACTTTGGCATCGCTCCTCTAAATTGCACATCAGCATCCATAAAGCTTTCTTGCACCACCACGGCCACACTGAAAAAGCCATATCACCTGTTCCTTGCTGTGCCCTCGTGTTCGATAAAGAAGGGGCTGGAGGGTCACCATTGTTGCCTTCTCTTTTAACCCTTAACAGCTCATTGTGCCAAGAACATCCTTTGTATGAGATCCTAGTGTATTACTTGGCTGCTGGAGATAAGGGGTTAAACCAAGGGGCAGGTTTAGAGGATCAGGAGAAGCGTCAGAAGATTACAAATGATACAGAGTTATTAGTTCCTGCAAACAAGAGCCCCCGAACATCTCTGAAGTGGCTCCAGTTCCTAAGCCTTCTTGCCGATAAGACTCTCACTCCATTCTGGTACATGGATTTAATTACCCTAGCTTGGCTAAAGTCATGCTACATGTCACAAGCTGGCAGGCTAGAGAGGTGATTTACATGAAGAATGTATGGAGCCCTTCCTTCCCCTGCACACGTATACCGGGCTGACTGATGAAGGTCACCATCCAGGAGTCATTTGCATGAATATCAAAGTGGCTGCTCTGTATATCGGCTTGTCACCTGCCGAATAATTCCCCATGTGCCTACATTGCCAGCAAGTTAAAGCACAGCAGCTCCAGATGTCACTTGCTCTCATAGATCACACCTATGCAGGTGCCTGCAACCACAGGGGCCGAAAAATGGAAAAGGTTAAGCACCCTGTTTTAATCTTTTTAGGTCCCATGATCTATCATTTCTAATCAATGTTTAGACCTTACTTTTGGGTTTAGCCTAGCTGGCACATAACTGAGTGATTGACACTTCATGTCTCTGGTTTAGGGCTCATGCACACGACAATCACAGAAAAAAACGTGGTCTAAAATGGCAGAAAATTGCTCAGACCCCATATGCTGTTGCGCATATCAAACCGGGGAAGCAATTCCTGCACATGTGGTCCGTTGCTAACAGCAATCCCCAGCAAAAATGCATACAATGGAGGATGCCTGCAGTGGACCACATGTACCAGAAAACCATCCTACACAAGGTAACAAATTGTGTGGATGTGGCGAACTATATAATCAAACAATCACTAGTAGAGGTGCACTGCGGCGGTAATGCAATTGACAATATATGGCTAAACCCTCACACTGATGTTAAAATGAGACTTTCGCCAATATATTCTTATATCAAGAACATACCGGAGCCCGAGCACCGCGTCAAGGTATCTCAGAGTGGCTCGGGACCTAACGCTAACCTAAGTTGCCGTTGGGCAATTGCGGAAGGAGCATATAGGCCGACACACAGCAACCTACTCCTAGTTACCTCCAGTGTGAAATCACACGCTGGAGGTAGCACACATTTATACCTGGAGGTGTGGCAACTCCAGGTCTGAATGTACCATTACTTACATCTTATGGTAACATTCTGGTGCACCTGTGCAGCCTGAGTCACATGAGTCATTGGTAGGTGGGGCTCATAGTCTCCTCCCTCCTCCCATTGTATGTGTGATTTCACGCTGGAGGTAACTAGGAGTAGGTTGCTGTGTGTCGGCCTATATGCTCCTTCCGCAATTGCCCAACGGCAACGTAGGTTAGCGTTAGGTCGCGTGCCACTCTGGGATACCTTGACGCGGTGCTCGGGCTCCGGTATGTTCTTGATATAAGAATATATTGGCGAAAGTCTCATTTCAACATCAGTGTGAGGGTTTAGCCGTATATTGTCAATTGCATTACCGCCGCAGTGCACCTCTACTAGTGATTGATTGCTCATGCACACGACCGTGTTTTTTTGTCCGCACACGATTTTTACTGGTTGGATGTGGACCCACTCACTTCAATGGGACCACAAAAGATGAGTGTGCTGTCCGCATCCATATGTCTGTTACATGGCACCTGCAAAAAAATAGAACCTCCTATTCTTTTCCATATTATAGACAAGGATAGGACTGTTCTATAGAGGGCAGGACGTTCTGTTCCGCAAAATGCAAAACACATACTGCCGTAATCTATGTTTTACAGACCACAAAACACAGGTCGTGTGCATGAGCCCTTAGAAAGGGGAATGAGACAGTTCACATATAACCATTTACCCCCATTCCCAATCTTCATTTTTTTAATACATGTGTCTTTGAAAGCCATATTTATTTTATTTATTTATATTTTTACTCTTGATTATGTGAATTATTTTTTAGTCTTTCTTTTTCATACATGGGGCTTTATTTCATTTTTATTTTATTATTTTTTGGGGTTTAATTTTTATAACCAAATGTATTTTGTGATTTTTTTTATTTTATTTTACACTTTCTGCACCCTATATGGCCATACAAGACCTTTTGTGGACATTTAAAGAGGCGACATTTCGCTTGTATCTATAATACTCTGCACTGCTTATTAATCCTGGAAAAACCCTTGAAGGCACTGGATAACAGCTGTTACTTTTCTAGAGCCAATGCTTCAGTTTTGAGTGAAAGGAACATTTAGGTTGGCTGGCCACAAGAGCTTGCACTCTAATATGATCAGGATTATGTTATAGTATGTATTAAAGGGGTTATCCGAGTTATATTTATTGATGACCTGTCCTGTCGGCCCCCCACGATCAGCTGTTTGAAAAGGAAGCGCGCTCTGTGCCAGCGCTGCCTCCTCTTCATTGTTTACCTGCTCGCCGTAACATGAGTAGCGGTGAGCAGGTGTAATTACATCCAAGCTGCTCCATTCATTTCAATGGGGCGGATCGCTCCTATACACTTCTATAGGAACAAGCCCTCCCATTGAAATGAATGGGGCGGCTTGCGTGTAATTACACCTGCTCACCGCTACTCATGTTACAGCGAGCAGGTAAACAATGAAGAGGAGGCAGCGCTGGCACGGAGTGCGCTTCCTTTTCAAACAGCTGATTGGCCAAGTGTCAGACCCCCGTCAATCTGATATTGATGATCTATCTTGAGGATAGGTCATCAAGAAATATAACTCGGATAACCCCTTTAACTGCTTGGTGCCCTATTGTTATAATGATTTTTAGTATTATTTATAATAAGATGTGTTTTTGTCATGAAAATTTATAGTAATCGTCCTCCATGAAGTTAAACTTTCAGTAAAGGCAGCAAAAATCCTTTAATCTGGCACCTCATAAAACAGAAGATCTGATAATCTGATCTGTCATAATAGAAGTCTATGGGAATCATAATGGATCCGTCTGGTTCCCGTTATGCAAGACGGAAAACAAAGTCCTGTCGACATGTTTTAACGGATAAAAAAAAACGGAATCCATAAGCTGGTGTAGGGGTTGGGTACATTCAATAGACAGCGGAATTCCTGGTCCAGTTTGGTCATATTTAACCTACATATTTCATCCCTATGACTTTTGAGGTGATTGACATTAGACAGGGGCATAATTACATATGTAGCAGACACCAGTATTATAAATGGTACATGGTAGGTGAGTGGCTCTTAGATGTTCTGTATTAGGGCTCAGGAGCTTCAAGTTTTGCCTGTAGCACTACAAGACTCAGTGTGCCCTGTCAGATAGTGGCTGGTGCTTATATGTACTGTTGCAGGTTGCCCACAACCTAAGTGCTCACGTTCCTGTCCTCTCAGGCGGCTGCACCTGGGTCTCACGCGGCGCCAGAGTTGTATTAGTATTCCACACCACTAGGAGATGAACAAGGTTGAAAGGAGAGTGTTTAATCCTCAGCTCTGTGCTCAGCCATATCTCAGCTCCAGAAGGTGGCAGAAATTTGCCCCATGTAGAGAAGGTGGATAGCCGGCTCTGCTAACAGGAGGAGGGGAGCATGACTTCTCCCAGCCTCCACCTCCCCCTTCATTCCTTACATTCATTATACATCTCTTTTTAAGAGTGTCCCCCCTTCTAGCACCTGCAGTAGGGTTTTTCTTTACACATTCTCTCAACTATTCACTTGCTGGATTGCTATTACAGTTCCTTGGCTTCCTAGTTCCTGTTTTATTTAGCAGCACCCAGATCTGAGAATTCACTTTCGTCATTTCGATCCCAGAGCTTATATCATTCATCGTCATTTCCTCTGTTTTTTATTGCATATAAAAACAGGAAAGCATCATCACATCACCCAGCCTTCCTAGGTTCTTGAATGGCAAGCTTGCCTAGAAAACAATACATGCCACACTCCCATATTGCAGCAGAAATAAATCAATTTGCTGTAATAATCTAGGAAAGGAGTCTAGGAAAGGTGGGTGAAAACCACTGTGGAGCGATTTCAATCAGCTGGCTGAATGTCACAACCTGTCATTGGAAAGAAGAGTATTCAGTGGCAATGGCAGCACTGGATGGGGACCCTACAGCATCATTTGGTCTTGGCCTGACAGCCCTCTTCCCCATCACATATTTTTCTCACAATTGTTAAAAAAGAGTTTGATGATCTCTGTTGCAGAGGTCTGACATATGGGTGTGGCCAGGGGCGGACACAGACAGCAGAGGGCCCCTGTGCAAGGAATGTACCTGGGCCCCCCCTTCTCCCCCTACTCAACTCCTTTGACAGTTCATGCTCTGATGCTCTCCCTTGCCCTGCAATGTAAAGCGAAGGGCAAGGCAGAGGTGTTTTGTTTATATTTTAATACTGCTAAGCGGAGACATCACTGGCACTAATGGGTGGCTTTACAGACTAGGGCGGCGCTAAAACCTGTCCAATAGTGTCGGTGACTGCTAGGCGGAAGTCCCCCCATAGTACCCCCAGTGGTAATATGGCTCCTTACAGTGCCCTCAGTACTACTAAGGCCCCCCTATAAGGCACCCCTAATAGAAATAATGCCAATCTATAAGGCACTCCTATGGAGCCCTCAGTAGTAATGCCCGCCACCACAGTATTTATAATGCAGTGCCCCTTGTAATTATAATGCCTCCTGCCATACACCCTAGATTTATAATATTCTCTGTAGTGACCCTATAAATTATAATGCTTATCCTCTCCCTCCAGTCTTCTATACCATGCAGTCCCATGTAAATAACACCAGTCCTCTCCCACAAGTTTTCTATATGATACAATCCCATGTAAATAACCTCTCTTCCTTACAGTCTTCTATGCCATGCAGTCCCATGTAAATAACATCACTCCACTCCCTCCAGTCTTTTATACCATGCAGTCACATTTAAATAATACCAGACCTCTCCCACCAGTCTTCTATACAATATAGCCCCGTGTAAATAGCATCACTCCTCTCCCTCCACTCTTCTGTACCATGAAGTCCCATGTAAATAACACCAGACCTCTCCCACCATTCTATATGATACAGTCCCATGTAAATAATTTAAATCCCCTCCTTCAGCCCCTCCAACACATAGTCCCATGTAAATACCATCACTCCCCTTACCCTCCAGTCCTCTATAATACCCAGTCCCATGTAAATAACACCAGTCATCTCCCCCCAGTCTTCTATAACATACAGTCCCATGTAACTAACACCCTTCCCCTTCCTTCAGCCCCTCTAACATACAGTCCCAGTTAAATGACATATTTCCCCCCACTAAGCAGGGAGGAGGTATAATAGGGAGAACAACATCTCCCAGCATGTCTCTGGCACTTACATGCATTCCAAGGATTCACAGGTCTCCACTGCTGAGGGGCTGTCTTTCTCTGCACTGGTCACATGATGGTGACCTCATCGCAGGTCCTATCACCACTTCCACTGTTGAAAAGTTCACATGACTATGATGTCATGGAAGGTCCTTCAGCTTTGGAGTTAAAGAGGCCCTTTCATGGGTCCAGACTCTGTTTACTAAGTACCAGGTTATAGAGGGCATGTGGGGTGGAGGCCAGATCACTTACTACTTTTTCAGGGCGCTGCTCCGTTTGCCCGCTCTGCGCCTCCAAAGTTCGGGCGCGCGCTATGCTAACGCATAGCATCGGAACAGGGAGGAGGAGACGCCAGGAATTCTCAATGGGCGTCTCCTTCTCCCTGGCTGTAGTGCTGTCCAATCGCAGCGGAAAGCATCACAGCCTCCCTGTTCCGATGCTATGCATTAGCATAGCGCGCGCCCGAACTTTGGAGGCGCAGAGCGGGCGAACGGAGCGGCGCCCTGAAAAAGTAGTAAGTGATCTGGCCTCCACCCCACATGCCCTCTATAACCTGGTACTTAGTAAACAGAGTCTGGACCCACGAAAGGTCCTCTTTAAGGCAGAACGGGCAGCAGATTCTCTGTAAGTCCTAATCAGGACCCAACCCCCTCTGCTGGCACTGGAAAGGGCCCCCCTCCCTCTGTGGGCCCCTGTGCAGCTGAACATGCTGCACAAGCGGTATGTCCGCCCCTGGGTGCGACTACTGAAGCACAGGGGCGTATATGTGAGTGTATAGTGTTGTCACAGTGGTAGTGAGCCGATGGGTGCAATTGTACTCACGATTTGGTAGCTGTTGCTCTCTGAGCCGGTGTGCAAGTGAGTGGAAGGTGACACCAACTCCTTCAGGGCACTCTCTGGTTCGAGGTGCCCTTGATGGTGGAAGATTAGGGTGTCAGTTGGCAGGGTCCCAGAGAGATTTGTGACGCCAGCACGATAGGAGATAGCAAATAGGAGAACGACGGAAGAGATGAGGAGACCGTTGCTTGCAAAACAGGTGAACTTTACTTAACAAATTGCCTTGAGGTAGAACACGATAATTACTTTAATTACTTTATATCAGCAACCCACAGGGCGGTCTCCCTGGTGGCAGGCATCAGTCTTCTGCTCCATTATTTTGCATTGGGTGCCTCTAAATAAATTAGTCCACAGTCCCCATGGGGGATAGATGCAGATAAGACAACTTTGCGCCTAGTCGTCTGGTCGTGTTCAGGTGCTTTTGAGCTCCTCCTGATCACTGGTGCTTGTGGAGTCCATAAACTAAATATAGCTGTTATCTCCACTATACTCACCCTATATCCTGGTTGCACTGGTCTAATTAAAGTAGCTATGAAGTTGGAGGCCACAAATCCCTTAGCTTGGCCAGAGACAAGGGCTGGCATGGTGATCTGACTACTCCTCGCTCCTCCTCTCAACTAACTGAACTCTGAACTGAACTAAACTGGTTCTAACCTGTTGCATCACTATATATATATGTAGTTAAAGCACCACCTAGTGTTGTAGAATAAATTCAGCAGCTAACAGCCTGTTAAAGGTACTTGCAGCATTTAAAGACATATGCATAATATAAATGACATGGCATAGACAGACAGTTTGAAGAGTCCACTTTCACGCTGGGACACCTCATGGGTAAGGTTTTGTTTTAGAGTAGTTATCCACTTTCATTATAAAGGAAAGCTTTGGTCCCCCTCAACTAGGAAAAGCTATCACTGCTCTGGTCCAGCATCACTGCTTTCCTCCACCATTAGTAGTTTAGGCTGCCAACACTGCTCCAGTTCACCATCACTGCTCTCCTCCAACATTAGTGGTATGGACCACATTCACTGCTCTAGATCGCCATCACTGCTCTCCTCCACCTTTAGAGTGGTGAACCACCTTCACTGCTCCAGATTGCCATAACTGCTGTCCTCTACCATTAGTGAAATTGACCACATTCACTGTTCCAGATCAGCATCGCTGTTCTCTGCGACCAATAGGAGTGTGGACCACATTATCTGCTCCGGATTGCCATCACTGCTCTCCTCCACCATTAGTGGTGTGGACCACATTAATTGCTCCAGATTGCCATAAATGCCATCCATCACCATTAGTGGCATTGACCGCATTCACTACTCCAGATCACCATCACCAAGCTCTACCACTATTAGGAGTGTGGACCATATTCACTAATCCAGATCCCCATCACTGGTCTCCTCCACCATTAGTGGTGTGGGCCACATTCACTTCTCAAAATCACGATAACTGCTGTGGTGTGGACCACATTTATTACTCCAGTTTACCATAACTGCTGTACTCCACCATTAGTGGCATGGACTACATTCACTGCTTCAGATCACCATCACTACTCTCTGCCACCATTAATGGTGTGCACCACATTCAGTGCTCCAGATGACCATCCCAGCTCTCCATCACCATTAGTACTGTGGACCACATCCTCTGTTCCAGATCACCATCACTGCCCTCTTCCACTGTTAGTAATGTGGACTATTTTTACTGCTTCAGATCACATCATTACTTTCCACCAGCATTTTTGGTGTGAGCTGCCATCACTGATCGCTGACCCAACACAGATAAGGCCATGGAGTTGCTATGTCAAACTTCTAATTCTCTATATTCCCAAACCTAGACTCCAACCACCCAAACTAACTCCAACCCCATCACTGTGACTTCATAGCTCTTCTAGTTATCACTGTTTTTTTTATCTTGTTTTATAGAACATAACTAGAGATGAGCGAGCATGCTCGGGTGGAAATTGCGTGCGTTTTTTCAAAATCCGCACGCAATTCCTACGCATATTTTAGTATGTACACTACTGCGTACGCATTTTATAAATTAGTACGCATTAGCATGCTCGCTCATCTCTAAACATAACATATATTTATATGATTAAAATGTCTAAACTTTCCTAAATTCTTATGAATTATGCATTAAAGAGGTTAAATTAAATTATATTATTATATATTATAAAAATATTATTATATTTTAAAGCTGGAATTGGGGTTGGTACATTTCTATCAACTGTGACTCCATCCAAAATTGTCTCTAACTCCATGACTTCACAGCCCTGGGGCCACCTTCACTTCTTCAGGCTTTAATAACTGCTCAGGGCCTCCATTATTATTTTACATTATAATCAATACTGTAGACTCCCACTACTTAATTCACCATCTCAGCTATGGCTAATTATCCTCACTTGGCTCTCAGATTATTGTTCTGGTCCATGACAACTGCTGTAGAACACCACCACGAACTGAGCCACCATCACTTCTCATTCCACCATCATTGCTCGGGCTACCTTTGCTGTTTTGATCCATTATCAGTGTTTTGCACTATTATAATTAATTTCAACTATTATCTTTGCTGTAGGCCACCATTACTGTTTTAGGCCCCCATTACTGTTTTGCACTAGGATCATTTATGTTGATCTCTGTTTTGCTATACCAGTATGCTAAAGGGGTATTAAAGGAGTTTCCCCACTATATTATTTTATGACTTGTCAATATGGTTGTTGGGACCCTAAGGGATTCTTTGAGTGGGCTGGTTGGTTAAGGTAACATGTCATAAAATGCTATAGTGGGAAATCCATAGACTGGTCAGTTAATATTCACGTTGTGGTTTGTTATATCTTTCAACAGAAGAGTTATTATAAATTCTTATTAGAACCATGTCTACAAAATGAGCCGAAGGCCAGTGTCTCGGTGGTGAAGAAAATCCCCTTTGAAGCGTGTGACATTGTGTCTGCTGTCTGTGATCCATGTGATGATGATGTGCTCTGCTGATCTGGCCTGGACATTGCTCTCTGTGTGCTCTGGCATCTGTACCAGGAAATTACAAATACCTTTTGATGCTGGTCAGAATAATCCAAGCCTGTTCCTGGGAGACTGTAATCTGTTTAGTCAGTCGTTACGTCCAATCACCGGAGACTTTTATTCTCACATGAATAGAAGATGTAAAAAAATGAGGAGTAAACACTGGAAAGTACAACAGAATAACCTACTACAAGACCATCATCCTGAATAGGGAAATAACATAGTATTTTATATCCTTATCAGAACAGGATATATTATTGAAATCCAACTGCCTGTTCATTATCTCCCAAACATCTGCCATCATTGGAAAGAGGGGGACTCACAGACACATTATTTGGTCATACTGTTCTGCCGAAATTGTCTAATGTCTATGGCTAACTCAAAGGGGTTATCCAAACCTGAAAAACCCACCTACTGTACAATGCCTAGGCCCCTCATACAGAAAATACTTACCTGGTATCAACGTCTGTATCCTTCGAGATCCCTCCACAGCCGTTGCTGCATCTCCCTCCGGCGTGCAGATCACAACATCTGTTGACCCCCATGGGGGTGTCTTACAGCCAATAACAGGCCGCAATGGTGACCCGTCCCCTTGCAACCCTTCAAACTTGGACACGTCTTGGCCAGATGTGTCTTCAAGACCATGTATCCCGCAATTATTGCCAAGATACTGTTGCCAGTCATAGGTTCTATTGCGAGAGACTTTAACAAGATAGAGAGAGAAGAGGGCCATAACTCCATGCTTAGATCCATACATCACTATCTGGGAGGTCATTCTCCTGATGCACCGTAATCTCGCGTTTCACAGGCTGAGGCTGCTGCCAGGACATCGCACAAGTGCAGCCAGATGGATCCAGTGCGCATGCGCAAGATTACAGCGCACCAGGAGAATGACATCAGCCCTGAAAGCAGTGAATAATTAGCAGTAGGGTGGTGCTGGGATCCAAGAGAAGGTGGCACGGCTGGGCTCCAAGAACCGGAGAGACAGCCCCTTGGGCCCCTTATAGAGGTGATTTGCATGTGAATAAAAGGTATTTTTTGCTAAAATGACAAGACATATGTTATTAAGACAAGTATAGTTTTAACCAAATCGAGGTGACTGATGTGGTGACGTGAAAAGCTCTGTCATTAAAATCGTGTTGACAGAATCTCTTTAAATAGTGGTGGCAAAATTGGACACTCTTGTGTGCATAGTATAAGTGATTATAGTAATTATATCCTTGTACATTCTGTACACAGAGGTCAGTAGTGTAGCAGTTATATTCTTCTACATAGTTGGCAGTATTATAGTAGTTATATTCTTGTACATGGGGACAGTATTATATTGTATTCTTCTACATTGGAGGCAGTATTATGGTAGTTACCCTCATTGACAAAAAAATACTGCACTGCAAGGAGTTGTTGGTGGATACAAGATGAGATACAGCTGGACATGGAGGCATACAGGTTCAGTATGTTATCCTGTGGCACATTTGCACACAGATGTTGTAGCTGGGCATGTAGATCCTGCTGGAGTCCCAGCTGGTCCTATAAATGCTTGATTGGTGATAAATCTGGGGATCAGGCAGGCCAAGAAAGTGCTGCAATCTGGTGGAGACATTCTGGGAAACTCTTGCTGTGTGTGTAGGCGAGCATTATCCTGCTGAATAATTCCAGTTGGGAGCCTTTTCATGACATTGATATTTCTATCCGGCTGTGTTTTATTTTTATGTTTTTTACAATGAGTGTATATTCTCGTACACAGAAAGTGGGCAGTAGTATGGAAGTTATTTTTGGGCATGGGGAAAAGTATCATATGTCGGAATAGTGAGAATAGGGTGCAAGTGAGGGAGGCATGGTGCTTGCATGGACGTTCATCTGGATCCTCAATACACTCCCTCACTCAAACTTTCCTTCCCTGGCATCTGACTCCATTTTGTCTGCATTAAACCTCACATCTCTTCCTCCTACATCATAGGTGTTCTATTCTTTTACATATAGAGAGTATTATGTTCTCGTACACAAGGGTAGTATATGTACATAGGGGGCAGTGTTATAGTAGTTATGTTCTTGTACATAGGAGACAATATTTTAGTAGTAATATTCTTGTACATAGCTACTGTATTATACTATTATATTCTTGTACACAGAAAGTAGTATTATAGTAGTTATACTCTTGTACATAGGAGGCAGTACTTACTATAATACTGCTGACTATGTACAAGAATATAACTACTATAATACTGTAGTATAACAACTACTATATTCTTGTACATAGAAGGTAGTATTATAGTAGTTATATTCTTGTGCATAGGAGGCAGTACTATAGCAGTTATATTCTTGTACATAGGGGTAGAATTATAGTAATAATATTCTTGTACTTAGTGACAGTATTATAGTAGTTATGTTCTTGTACATAGCTGCAGTATTATACAATTATATTCTTGTACATAGGAGGCAGTATTATAGTAGATATATTCTTGTACATAGGAGGCAGTACTATAGTAGTTATATTCTTGTACATAGGGGCAGTAATATAGTACCTACTGTATATTTTTTTCTAAGGAAACAGTATTGAAGTAACTATATTCTGTACACAGTGGTCAGTATTATAGTAGTTATATTCCTGTATATAGGGGCAGTATTATAGTAGTTACATTCTTGTATATATGGGCAGTATTATGGTAGTTACATTCTTGTACACAGGAGCAGTATTATAGTAGTTACATTCTTGTATATAGGGGGCAGTATTATAGTAGTTACATTCTTGTACACAGGAGCAGTATTATAGTAGTTACATTCTTGTATATAGGGGGCAGTATATAGTAGTTAGATTCTTGTACACAGGAGCAGTATTATAATAGTTACATTCTTGTACACAGGAGCAGTATTATAGTAGTTACATTCTTGTATATAGGGGGCAGTATTATAGTAGTTAGATTCTTGAACATAGGAGACAGTGGTATAGTAATTATATTCTTACATTGTAATTTTATAGTAGTTATATTTTTTGCCTGCACCTTCAGTAACACATTAAGGATACTTAACCTTTAGTAGTTTACACATTCATGTACAATAACATTAGGCTATACTTGAAGTAAAAGCCAACTGCTATTGTATCCTAATTGATCTTCATAAAATGTTATGTCTCTATTGGCTTCATTGGTGTCCAAGAGCCATAAATCTCATCTGAGCCTGGGTGTTTGTCTAGTCTTAGGTGTGGATTATTTAGTGCTTCTCCTGCTTGCATTGGACACATACATTGTTGTATGATGAATGGCGTATAAGGATACAGATACATAGGTGTTAAATAATGTGGAAAGCAGCTGTACATTACGAGAGGATTAATTAGTCCCATTAAAGTCTGCTAGTTAGTGGGGAGTCAGACTTTGATGAATGGGCTGCTTGCTGTCCCCTGTCACACGGTGCTTGTAATTTGTTGCACGCTTCCAAAAATAAAGTGTCCCGTTGCCATCCAGCTTGGCCACGGATGAGGGAGAGACATGAGTTGATTTAATGAGGACAGCAGACGTGGATGATGACAGACAGAAGTAGGATGTGATCCATCCCATTACACGTCCTGCCTGACCCATCTTATTAGTAAGTCCCATCTTCCCATCAGCAGAACTGGAGCACATTATCACTGTGACAGATTAATGCTGGGAAAAAAGGTTAAAATCTGCTCATTTACACATGTTCAGAAAGGTGGAGAGAGGGACTCGAGTGAACACCATCCCTGACAATACACTGACAAGCCGACAAACGTAGATACAAGCTGACTAGAGATGAGCGAGCACTAAAATGCTCGGGTGCTCGTTATTCGAGTCGAACTTTTCCCGATGCTCGGGTGCTCGTTTCGAATAACGAACCCCATTGAAGTCAATGGGAGACTTGAGCATTTTTGCAGGGGACCAAGGCTCTGCCTAGGGAAGGCTGGGTGAAAACCTGGAAACCTCAGAAAATGATGGAAACACCACAGAAATGGACAGGAAACAGCAAGGGCAGCATGCATGGATGCCTCTGAGGCTGCCTAATCCCACCATTACCCCAAATTCTCCTAGTGGGACATGTGTGGTATCGTTTCTTCTCAGTTTAAAATCGTATACGTCCCCTATCTTGGGACCATATATTTCATGGATTTTTCGACCACGGAAAAGGAAAAAGAGCTTGCTCTGGCCAGGGGAGTGTCTTTCCTACTGCAGCTAAGGGGACGTGTCCATGCTCTGCCTATCACAGGTCAGGAGGCAATTAAAAGAAGAACAAAAAAAAACATCAGTACAATATCTAATACGTCCCCTATCCGGGTAAATTGTTTGGAGAGAGGGCCTGTAGGTGGGGGGCAGGCTGGGGGGAAGAAGGTTGAGCTGGAAGAGCCAGAGGAGTGCCCCTGGGCTAGCGTGTGTGGTGGTGACAACAGCCAGATGGATTTGGAAAAACTCTAGCATCAACCGGTACGGTATGTATTCTTCTCAGTTTAATACCGTATATGGCACCTATCCGGAAAAATAGTTTGGAGAGAGAGAAAGAGAGGAAAAAGACGTGCAGTGTGGAGCAATTACACGGAAACTATTAGATTAGGCAGACGTGGTCTGCTTAATTGCAACCCAGACAAAAGAGAGAAAGAGAGGAAAATTACATATTTTTAAAAGTGACGTTCAGTATAGATCAGGGGTGCACAACGTTTTCTGGGTGGGGGCCACATTGTCCGAGTGAACCAACGTCAAGGGCCGAAAATAAAATTTAAAGGGGTATTACCAACTGAAATACTGTATTTATAGCAGATTGAACACACAGTGTATACCATTAATGTCTAGTTACAGTTCCAGGAGTCCCATCTAATGGGAGAAATACATGAAAAATGCATGTGAGCAGCCACAAAACATGGACATACATGTCTGTTACCAGATGGATGGGGCCACACAGAATGGTATCAAGGGCCGCATGTGGCCCCCGGGCCACAGGTTGTGCACCCCTGTTATAGATCAAGTGTGGTATGTGTTCTATGTATACTACTCAGTTTAATACCGTATATGGCAGCTATCCGGAAAAATAGTTTGGAGAGAGAGAAAGATAGGAAAAAAGACGTAAATTGTTTGGAGAGAGGGCCTGTAGGTGGGGGGGCAGGCTGGGGGGAAGGAGGTTGAGCTGGAAGAGCCAGAGGAGTGCCCCCTGGGCTAGCGTGTGTGGTGGTGACAACAGCCGGATGTAGTTAGAATGACGACACAGGACCCCAACTTAAAAATTTAGCATCAACCGGTACAGTCGTAAATTATGAGATTGATCAAGTGTGGTATGTCTTATATGTATACTACTCAGTTTAATACCGTATATGGCAGCTATCCGGAAAAATAGTTTGGAGAGAGAGAAAGATAGGAAAAAGACGTAAATTGTTTGGAGAGAGGGCCTGTAGGTGGGGGGGCAGGCTGGGGGGAAGGAGGTTGAGCTGGAAGAGCCAGAGGAGTGCCCCCTGGGCTAGCGTGTGTGGTGGTGACAACAGCCGGATGTAGTTAGAATGACTACACAGGACCCCAACTTAAAAATTTAGCATCAACCGGTACAATTGTCAATTATGAGCTCGATCAAGTGTGGCATGACTTTTTAGATGGAGATTGCATGTGGTCACGTACTCCCTGGAACCCCATAGTCACCCCTTCTCTGATGTGCTACCCCAGAACATTCTCTGCCCCAATTCGCAAGACCTTTTGCAGTCTCCGTGTGCTGACAGTGGGGATTTACCAGTGTTGTCTGAGGAGGTGGTGGACAATGGCGAGACACAGGTGTCGGGGGATGAGGTAGTTGTATGGGAAGCAAGTTACAGTGGGGACTCCTTGGGGGGACTTTCTCATGATGGGACAGATTCAACTTAAGTGGATCAGGCACAGGAACAGATCAAATTTTTTTTTTTGTGTTTATTTAACTTTTATTTAGCACTAATAACCACAGAGATATTTATTCGTTATCTTCGCTGCGCAGTCTGGCGTTGGGGTTCGTTACTTTAATGGCGAGCTGTGCCGCTCTCTCCACAATGGTCTTTAGGTTCTTAGGTGGAGACGTTCTGGGCGATTTCTGCACAGAAGGACTTGTTGCTCATCAACAGAACCTCGAGCTCCTTGACATTGTGGACCAGGAATTTGCGGAACCCTGTGGGCAGCATGTGTTTGGTCTTCTTGTTGCTATCGTATCCAATGTTGGGCAATATAGATACGCATGTAATATTATTTTTCACACCTATCCCAAAAATAAAATTTACGCAGTTTCCGCAAATAAAACTGGAACTGGAGAGAGGGCCTGTAGGTGGACCACCGGAAAAATTGTTTGGAGAGAGGGCCTGTAGGTGGACCTCCGGAAAAATTGTTTGGAGAGAGGGCCTGTAGGTGGACCTCCGGAAAAATTGTTTGGAGAGAGGGCCTGTAGGTGGACCTCCGGAAAAATTGTTTGAAGAGAGGGCCTGTAGGTGGACCTCCGGAAAAATTGTTTGAAGAGAGGGCCTGTAGGTGGACCTCCGGAAAAATTGTTTGGAGAGAGGGCCTGTAGGTGGACCTCCGGAAAAATTGTTTGGAGAGAGGGACTGTAGGTGGACCTCCGGAAAAAGTGTTTGGACAGAGGGCCTGTAGGTGGACCTCTGGAAAAATTGTTTGAAGAGAGGGCCTGTAGGTGGACCTCCGGAAAAATTGTTTGGAGAGAGGTCCTGTAGGTGGACCTCCGGAAAAATTGTTTGGACAGAGGGCCTGTAGGTGGACCTCCGGAAAAATTGTTTGGACAGAGGGCCTGTAGGTGGACCTCCGGAAAAATTGTTTGGACAGAGGGCCTGTAGGTGGACCTCTGGAAAAATTGTTTGAAGAGAGGGCCTGTAGGGGGCCCTCCTGAAAAATTGTGCTAAAAGAGTGCCAGTTGGACCTCTAAAAAATGGAGTTTTTTTGGTCAGTGTTAGGCAAAGACGACATGGAGGAGGAGGAGGAGTAGGAGGAGTAGAGAAGGGGAATCGGATACATAAGTAATGTTAATCTTTAGCTGCTTTCCCCCGGAGGAGATTTGAATTCCGGTGAAATCCAGGCTTTGTTCATTTTAATAAGCGTCAGCCTGTCAGCGCTGTCAGTTGACAGGCGTGTACGCTTATTGGTGATGACGCCACCAGCTGCACTGAATACCCGCTCTGACAGCATGCTAGCGGCAGGGCAGGCCAGCACCTCCAAGGCGTACAGCGCCAGTTCAGGCCACGTGTGCAGCTTTGAAACCCAGTAGTTGTATGGAGCAGAGTGATCGCTACGGATGTTGTTATGGTCAGCTAGGTACTCCCTCACCATCTTTCTGTACAGCTCCCCCCTACTCTGCCTAAACTGGGGACAGGTGACAGTGTCTTGCTGGGGTGACATAAAACTGGCAAAGGCCTTGGAGAGCGTTCCCCTGCCAGTGCTGGACAAGCTGCCTGCTCGCCTCCTCTGCCCCGCTACTTGGCCCCCAGAACCATGCCCTCTGCCAATAGCGGCGTCAGATGGGAAGAATTGTTTCAGCTTGTGCACCAGGGCCTGTTGATATCTATTCACTCTCATACTCCTTTCCTCTGCAGGGATGAGAGTGGAAAGGTTCTGCTTGTACCGTGGGTCCAGGAGAGTGAACACCCAGTAATCGGTGTTTGAAAAAATTCTTCTAACGCGAGGGTCACGGGATAGGCAGCCTAACATGAAGTCTGCCATGTGCGCCAGAGTCCCAACACGCAAGAATTCCCTCTCCTCACTGGCCTGACTCTCCATTTCCTCCTCCAAGTCCTCCTCTTCAGCCCATACACGCTCAAGAGCTAAGGACTGAGCACTGGTACCCTCTACTGTCTCGCCGACATTCTCCTCCTCTTCCTCCTCATCCTCATCCCCCTCCTCCAATACGCGCTGAGAAACAGACCGGAGGGTGCTCTGGCTATCAAGCGACGTATCTTCCTCCACCGTCTCTTGTGACAAGCGCAAAGCATCCGACTTGATGCTGAGCAGTGAGTTTTTCAACAGGCAAAGCAGCTGGATGGCGAGGCTGATAATGGCGGCATCGCCGCTGACCATCTGTGTTGACTCCTCAAAGTTGCTCAACACCTGGCAGATATCAGACATCCACGTCCACTCCTCATTGTAGACTTGAGGAATTTGAGTGACCTGACTACCAGTTCTGGTGGAAGTTGACATCTGGCAGTCTACAATCGCTCTACGCTGCTGGTAAACTCTGGATAACATGTTTAATGTCGAATTCCATCTCGTGGGCACGTCGCACAACAGTCGGTGAGCGGGCAGTTGTAGGCGGCGCTGCGCTGCCCTGAGAGTGGCAGCATCTGTGGTCGACTTACGGAAATGCGCACAGATGCGGCGCACCTTGGTGAGCAAATCAGACAGATTGGGGTATGTCTTGAGGAACCGCTGAACTATGAGATTGAACACGTGGGCCAGGCATGGCACATGTGTCAGTCTGCCGAGTTGCAGAGCCGCCACCAGGTTACGCCCGTTGTCACACACAACCATGCCTGGCTTGAGGTTCAGCGGTGCCAGCCACACATCGGTCTGCGCCGGGATGCCCTGTAACAGCTCTTGGGCGGTGTGCCTTTTGTCACCTAAGCTCAGCAGTTTGAGCACCGCCTGCTGGCGCTTACCCACGGCACTGCTGCTGCGCCTAGAGCTACCGACTGAAGGCGCCGTGCCCACGGATGGTAATTCGGTGGAGGAGGAGGAGGGGTCGGAGGAGGAGGCATAGTACGTCTGAGAGACCGTGACCGAGGTAGGCCCCGCAATCCTCGGTGTGGGCAGTACATGAGCGGCCCTAGGGTCATTCTCGGTCCCAGCCTCCACCAAGTTAACCCAATGTGCCGTCAATGAGATATAGTGTCCCTGCCCGGCAGCACTTGTCCACGTGTCCGTGGTTAGGTGGACCTTCTCAGAAACAGCGTTGGTCAGGGCACGGATGATGTTCTGTGACACGTGCTGGTGTACGGCTGGGACGGCACATCGGGAAAAATAGTGGCGGCTGGGGACCGAATACCGAGGGGCAGCCACCGCCATGAGATTGCGAAAGGCCTCGGTCTCTACCAGCCTATAGGGCAGCATCTCCAGGCTAAGCAATTTGGAGATGTGGACGTTGAGGGCTTGGGCATGTGGGTGGGTGGAACTGTATTTCCTCTTGCGCTCCAGCGTCTGCTGTAAAGACAGCTGAACGCTGCACTGGGACATGTTGGTGGACACTGTGGAGGATCGTGGAGGCGAAGGTGTGGTTTTCCGGCGGGAGGCACTCGTGCCGGGGTCCTGGGCAGGGGGTTGACTAGCAGAGGCAGCGAGTGACGCAGGGGAAGGAGCAGTGGTGTGACCCACAGGAGGTGGTGAACGGCCTTGGTTCCATTGAGTGGGGTGTTTAGCACTCATATGCCTGCGCATGCTGGTGGTGGTTAGGCTAGTAGTGGTGGCACCCCTGCTGATCCTGGTGTGGCACAGGTTGCACACCACAGTCCGTCGGTCATCCTCACTTTCTTTAAAGAACTTCCAGACTTGCGAACATCTAGGCCTCGCCACGGGAGCTTCACTACGTGAAACAGTTGCTGCTGATGCACCAGCTCTGGCCCTGCTTCTCCCTCTGGCCACACCACTGCCTCTTCCAACCTGTTCTGGTGCAGCACTCGCCTCCGCCTCAGAAGCACTGTCTTCACTCGGCATATCAACCCAGCTTGGGTCAGTCACCTCGTCATCCTCCGATTCCTCAGTCTGCTCCCCCCTCGGACTTCCTGCCCTGACAACTTCACCACTGTCTGACAACCGTGTCTCCTCATCGTCCGACACCTCTTTACAAGCTTCTTCCACTAACTCAACATTGTCATCATCATCATCATCATCATCACCCACAGACTGCGACAGTTGGAAACCTTGGGCATCGGGAACGAGGTCAGCAGCAACCTGAGAAGTGGTTTGTGACTCTGGGAAGGGTCCAGAAAACAGTTCCTCAGAGTATGCCGGATCGCATTCCAAATTTTCCTGGGAGGGGGCAGACTGGGGGGAAGGAGGTTGAGGTGGAGGAGCCAGAGGAGTGCTCCCTTGGGTAACGTGGGTGGACTGCGTGGAAGACTGACTGGCGGACAAATTACTTGAAGCATTATCCGCAATCCACGACATCAGCTGTTCGCACTGTTGTGGTTTCAACAGTCCTCTACCACGTGTCCCTGTAAGTTGAGACATGAAGCTAGAGAGTGTAGCTCTGCGGCGTTCCACAGCTCCCTCATCAGCAGGTACTGTCCCACCCTGCCCAGGACCACAGCCTCTGCCCCCTGCAGTAATTGAATGCCCACGCCCTCGTCCTCGACCCTTAGCCCTGGGGTTCAACATTTTCTGTATATAAGTGTATTATATAAAAAAAAAAAAATGGGCCTGGTGTACTGAAACCCACAAACTTGTTCAGTCTGGTTTAATTAAGTGACGTACAGAAAGTGTCACCTGGACAGAAAATAGTGAGTGTACTGAACTGTGACACACAGAATGGTTCCACACTGCTGTGTGAAATGGATTTGTATCACTGAGCTAAAACCACAAAAAAACTATTTTTTTATACATTTTTTTATATATTTTTTTTTTAGTTTTGTTTTTTTTGGAACGTGACGTACAGAAACTATCGTAGACCTAACTCACACCCTGTTAATGGTGGCTATTTTGACTGCGACCCAGACAAATGTCGCACAGAGATTTTTTTGATCAAGCTATATACGTGACAGGCAGCAAAAGACTTGGTTGTATTAAGTGTCACCTGGACAGAAAATACGGATTGGAGTGAGTTTGCTGAACTGTGACACACAGAATGGTTCCACGCAGCTGTGTGAAATGGATTTGTTTGAAATTGATTTTTTTTATATATTTTTTTTTATATATTTTTTTTAGTTTTGTTTTTTTTTGGAACGTGACGTGCAGAAACTATCGTAGAGCTAACTGACACCCTACTGACGGTGGCTATTTAGACTGCGACCCAGACAAATGTCGCACAGATATTTTTGGGATCAAGCTATATACGTGACAGGCAGCAAAAGACTTGGTTCTATTAAGTGACGTACAGAAAGTGTCACCTGGACAGAAAATAGAGTGTACTGAACTGTGACATACAGAATGGTTCCACACTGCTGTGTGCAATGGATTTGTATCACTGAGATATAACATTAAAAAAAGGGGGTTATATATGGCGATAGCTGCACTACTAGTGCCAGCCAAGCCAGGAGACAAAAAAAAAAATTTCTTGTAGCCCTTAGAAGGGCTGTTGGGTTCTTTGTGGGTGATTCCTGCCTAACAGAGAACTAAATGCAGGCCCTAACACTCTCCCTGAAACGCAGCAGCTCTATCCCTAACGACATCCAGACGGCATCTGAGCTGAGCACCGCGGCCAGTCAGTAGTATATTCCAGGGTCACCTGATCAGGCCAGCCAACCCCTGCTATCGACATGTAAGGGCCCCACGTGATGCTGGGTGTACCGCAGAGTCTCCTGGCTTGTGATTGGCTGAGTTTATAGGCGCCAAAAAAGCACGATGCGGAAGTTGCCATTTCCTCGAGCATGGCGAGATACTCGTCCGAGCCTCGAGCACTTACGAGTACCCTAATACTCGAACGAGCACCAAGCTCGGACGAGTATTCTCGCTCATCTCTAAAGCTGACACATTGACTGATACCCTCATAAGTAGACAGACAATATCGTTATAGGCATGCTGACAGGCAGGACAACACAGGAGCCTCCTGTTCAAGATTACCAGGCAACCATTTACAGCAAAGCTACAGTATGCCATGTTTTTGTGCCAACCAACCCAGGAGGAGCGGAGGGTGGGAGTGGTAGTGAGTGGCAGTGGCAATCCTCACACTGATGCTCCCTGGGATCAGGGCAGTGAAAGGAGGGAGCACCCTTTCTTCCCTAGGGGTACACCCTGATGTTGAGGCTCTTGTCTGATGGTAGTTGGGGTGCCTTTAATGTTGTAGGTTTGGTGTGGGTGCTAGGCAGGAGGAGTAGGGTGCAATGGCTGGCTTTTGATGCAGGAGTTAGTAATCAGGTCAGATTGGAAAAATAAATGTCTCTCTTTACTAAAGTGCATGATGGGAGTTGTAATACATCCACTGGTATCAAAACATAGTTCCAAAAAGTTCACACAGTTTAAGCTTCCCAGATAGCAATGTATGGATTTGAGCAAGATAGGAATTATAGTACTCTTTCTTCTTCTTCTTTTGAAAGTCTCTCTCTGCAGAATCTATGGCTGGCAATAGTACTTTTGCAATGCTGGCTGTAATTTCCAACTGAGGGATACAAAGCTTAAGATATGACTGGCCAGGTCATGTCCAAGTGTGAAGGGTGTCTCAACAATGTCCATCTCACAGTAGTAACATCTATCAGCTTTGATCAGCAAAAACCTTATGGACTCCAATGCTCGGCCATACAGATTCTAGAATTTCTTGGCTCTTTCTGTTTACTCTCTCTTGAGTGCTGTAATAATGGTGATGTCTTTCACTCATAGGTAATCTTCAGAGGTGATTCGCTGGATCTCAATCCTGAGAGGAGTGCAGCACATGTAGCAGCTTCCTCTTCTAGCTAACCAACTACACTAAGCTAGGGGCAGATTCAGGATCCACATCTAACGTCCTGCAAGGCCTGGGTCAGGGTCATTAACCCCAACCGATCTATACAAAGATATGCTGGGTACATAACAAAGTAAAAACATATAAATTAACATATTGTGACATTAGATAGCATTAAATAACATTACGTAACATGGACAGTTTTCAAGTACCCTGCCCTGGGGTACTGCACTTTCAAAGCCATTGATACAAAACTAACTATACATATATGTATGTATGTGGACATGCAAGGCAGGCATGTAGCCACTTGGCAAGGCTCTATGTACCAAAGTGGCTCCTAGGAGCAGGTATAGATTGGCTTTCTTGAGATAGTTGGCCCTTTCTGCCTGCTTATGGGTTATGTACAGGTCTCTCTATATCCAAAGCCCCAGCCAGGAGATATATACTCGCTTAGCTCTATGTAACTTCTAGGGTACAAGTGGAGATTGTTGACCATCTTAGTATGGATAGTCCTTTTCCCCTCCAGATATGTCATGAAGCTCACCTAGAATCCATAGCAGCCTGTAGGCATATATCTTCGTGACGAGGCTATATAGGTGGCTGCTAGGTCACATGTATGGACAAATGGAGATTTATGGCCGTGTGGAAATTATTGGTATTGTTGACTAGCCCTGTGGAGATATGTGGACCTTTCTTCTTTCTCAGTGTTCATGTGCTCTCTCTATCCATGGGCCTTGCAGTTAGTGGTAGACTAACCATTTGGGCAACTGGGACAGGAAGGGCCCATGGCCAGGTGTTTTCCATAGTCTAGTAGTCAAATGCAACACTCATTTAGTGTTGTGCTTGCCTGAAGGCAATTACTGCTTCTCAATCCAGCGCGTCAACTCCAATGTGATTAGTCCACTCCATATCGCAGCCTTACCAAAAAGCAGAGTGGGAATAGATTAACTCAAGGGTTAAACTATCCATACAAAGGATGCAAAGAGGGTTTTCAAGTGTAGGGCTTTCTTCTCATGTTCTGTGATTGGTTGGATTAATCCTTGACCAGATGGGAGCTGAACTTTGACTTTCTCAAATGGGGCATCACTTGATGATGTAAAATATTGTTATACATAAATGCAATCAAAAGTCATAAATCTAAGAGTGACCATAGATGGGAATTATCTCACTGACATTTCTGACAATTCAAGAAGACAGAGAATAAATGAGTCTTCCAACTGTCCAAAGCACTTACTGTATTATCACAAAACCCATTTTTTTTATTTTGATAGACTAAATCCATCTGCATCTGGTAGTGCCACCTTGTGGTTCAGTATAGGTGAGTGCAGCTCGTTCATTGCTATACTGTATATAATCATTGTTCTTGGTGCTCATTGTAGGGTTAAATTTCACATTTCCATTTGTCTTGTTCATTTGAAATTTCTTTAACCCATCAGCCTCTCTGTATAGGTCACTGGACTCTCGACTTGTCTCAGGTGCTTCAGTGGCAGGAAAATAAATCTTCAGATAAGAAATAAAAATGCAGAGTCTCGTACTGCTGACAGGATCCTGAGTAGTTCTATCACTAAGTGCAGATGTGCTAGTACAAGAAAGCACAGGCTGCTACACCCACCCCACCCCCCTATAACATCACAGCAGATAGAATACCTGGGTTTAAGACATGGGTTCTCAACTAGGGCATCAGGTCAATGTGCTTCTTCATGAAATATTTATTATCTTGCAGGAAAACTGAAAATGGAAGGGACATCTAAAGGCATTGTCCAGTTAGGGAAAGTCTCAGTAGAGACCCCATGTGGGCAATAGAAATTACAGGGTGTCCTTCAAAACCAAAGATGGTCTATGGTGCTCATTGTTAACACTCCACCTACCAAGAGCTGCCCTTAATGCAGATGGGACTGCAGTTACCCCAATATTCTTTCTGGTCACAATCCAGGAAGCTGAGATATAGAGTGTAGATTGGTAGGCTGGCTATCTATCTATCTATCTATCTATCTATCTATCTATCTATCAAGCTCATATCTATTTATCTATAGAAGCCTCAGTTTTTGGGCAGACTGTATACTGGCAATAGCACAGCAGCCACAGTCTGTGCGTTCTCTTATAACACTGCTGCACTTCTATAAGCTGACCTCTTCAGCTTTATGATACATATGGCAATTAATACTATACTATGTTGTAGCAATGAAGAGGTTAACTTGCCATCCCTCAGCTCCCACCCTTGGACATGGTCCACTGTATGCTAATCAAGATGGTTAATCACCAACCGATGATTGCAGAAGGCTAGAGATGGCTCTGAGGCTGAGAAGAGCTGACGTGTGGCCCCCAGAGGGAACACTCTCTGCCTGACTCTCACACTCCTGGCAGGAGAGTGCGCATGCGTAAAAGGTCAACTGCTCCAAGTCACTTGCATGCAACATCTCCATCCTTGAAAGTGTCACTTTTGTGCAAGGTCATGAAGAGGCCCCTCGAAAGAACGAAATATGACTTGAAATGAGAAATTGAGCTGTTTCAGCTTTTCAACTGTCGAGAGAAGTTAGTAACCCAAGGTTCCTTCACCACCAAGATCTATGAATAGCATAAAATAAAACTGTTCTACTCATATTAAAGGTTTTAGTATTTTTGTATGAAGTAAAACTGAATTGCATTATGGTCATTACCAGTGGTTGTGTCACCAAAAATGTTTTCTACCAGTTACAATCAGACAGTGACACATACCCTTTTTTCTAATCTGATTTTATTTTCTAATAGTATTTTTTTTATTCTGTTTCCTGAACATGATTACAGAGGCCACCATCTTGCCTGCGCTGTTATTAGAGATATGCTTTACGGCAGCCACCATGGGCCATAGATGCAATGGAGAGGAGGGGACCTCATTGACTTCTATTGGATAGTTTTCTAGTCATGCTGTGCAGCGGTCAGGAGGGAGTAGAAAAGCTGTGATATCACGTATTGTGAATGGTGGATCCATGGATCTACAAATAGAGAAGACAAAAAAGTTTACAAAGTTAGCAAATAAAAACTGCGCCCTGCACTGGATACTACTATTTTTTGTATTAAAAAACAACAACAAATAAAAGCAACAGCTATGCATTTCAGAGGTGATCCGCCACCTTCTTCAGGCAACTCAGACTCTGAAGAAGGTGGCGGACCATAGCAGGTTATTTTTATTCGTTTTTTTATGTTTTTATACGATAAAACACTTACCTCAACATATCCAGTGCAGCCTGATATTTTCATTTGTACCTTTGGGAGCTTTTTTGTCCTCACTGCTCTTCTGGGCTCCTCCGTGCAGTGGCCAGAGAACGGGCGCAGCAGCCTGGTCTTTCCTCCTGGTGTGGAGTAACTTTGCAGCTAGTGTTGTGCCTGGTCTGCACATCCGGTAAGGTGTATTGACCCCCTGGGATTAATAAAGTGACTTAGGAGGTATAACAGCAGGGATTGCCCCTTCTCCTTTTTCTTTTATCTATACATAGAGGTGATATCTATCATTGTAATCCTGTCTGTAATGATAGGGAGATAACTGCAGGAAAGTGATCTGTATAGACCAGGTAATGGTGGGTATTATTAGGCTTAGTGGCCAATGCGAAAACTGCAGGATTTTTTTAACAGATATTGACATAAAAAAATAAAAACATCACCACAAATTATTTAAAATCTGTTTAACCTACAAACATGATTTAAACAGTAGGTCATTTTCTGATGACACATTCCCTTTAAGACATTTCAAAAGGACATTTTGTATATGCAATCGAATTTATATCTCTTTCATTTGAAACCACGTAATAAAGCCCACACTTAGCATATATCCTCTAATTTACCTATGTTTCTCAATCAGCTACATTCCTTCCATCTGATTAGTGCACTTATTTGCACTCATGTTTTTTTGTGCTCTTTTGACAAGACATGTAAGTACTCAAGGTCCCTGCTAATTGATAAGGTACACATACGTGCAGCTGAGTCTGTTCTAGCTCTTATTCAAGGTAGACAATAGCAATGATTGCCAACAAAGAATGTTAAAGCAACCGTGTCCTAGCGATGATGAGACATAGGCAACTTTAATCTAAAGAGGGTACAAAGAGACAATTCTCATAACTATGTTCTTTATCAGATAACCAAGGAAACACCAGATACTAACAATGCAGGAGCACACAAACAGAACACTTCATGAAATATCTCATCAAGAGAGAAGTGTAGGTATGAAAATACAGAAGCATGAGGAGGAGGGAACAGAAGCCCTGGAGATTGAAAGGAAAAAGCAGGTGCCTGGTTGACTCATCTATGTACATACTTGTAATATGCTCCAAAAATTGGGACAAAAAAGGAGTCACAATCAATACAAGCCATGCTATCATCTACTTTCCCTAAGCAAAGTTCTCTGGCGGTGCATCTTGTTAACTTGATTCTTCATACAGGGGAAGGCAAAAATGGCTACAAATCTTGGCTAGAATATAACACTAGCTGAGAATCAAGGAATTCTCTGTCCACTCATTGAAATAATGATAGAAGTTAGGGTTCCCAAAGCATTTTTTAGTAGATACATGATGACATACTATACTACAGGGTGGTCCAAAAGTATGGAGACCTGAATAAATGGAAAATGGTAGTTGGGAACACCATCCTGTGTGTAGCATGCTGCTAAGTGGGAGGGGCAAATTGGTGAGGGATGTTGTCTAACACAATGGCCATTTTGAAAGCCACCATCTTGGAATCAAGTTGATATTTTTAAATGCGAAGAGGAGCATGTATATACTATATCTGATAGACAATTTGAATATAAATGTGTGGTTAAATGTCGAATACCTTTATTCCTGGCAAAGTTATCAACAATTTTCTCTTTGTCACAGACACAGATATGACTGTGAGATTAACATGCGAGGAGAGAGATTGTGCTGATCTCTGGGGAGTGCAGTACCCAATTCATTGCAACGGATATCCATGCTTAGCACCCTAACATACCACCCATTTGCCATGGCACATTGTAAACATTGAGACAAATGTGAGATGAATGAGGTAGATGGGGAGACATGCACAATAAGGACAAAAGTGTTGGGATGCACCTCTTAATCATTGAATTCATGCCCCTAGCCATGCAGTCTGCCTTTACTTACATTTGTGAAAAAATAGCTTGTTCTAAAGAGCTTACTGAATTCCAGTGTGGTATTGTAATAGGATGACACTGTTGTAACAAGTCAGTTTGTGACGATTCCTCTATCCTAGATATTGCAGGATCACCTATAAGTGGTATTACTGCAAAGTGGAAGCATTTATGAACCACAGTAACTCAGTTGCTGAGTAGAGACCACATAAAGTTACCGCTGAGGCACATAGTGCATAAAAGTCACCTATTCCATTATCATCAGCTCAAAAACTGTGCACTAGGAGCTCCATGGCATGAGTTTCTGTGGCTGCAGGCAAATCTTTCATCACCAAGCACAATGCCAAGCATCTTATGGAGTGGCGTAAAGCATCCTGCTACTGGACACTAGCGCACTGGAAATGGGTTCTGTGAAGCGACGAATGACGTTTCTCTATATGGCAGTCTGATGGACAAGTCTGGGTTTGGAGAATGCCAGGAGAACGTTTCCTGCCTGACTGCATTGTGCCAACTGTAAAGTTTGGTGGAGGAGGAATAATGGTTTGGGTTTTTCAGGGGTTGGTCTAGGCTCCATAGTTCTAATAAAGAGAAATCTTAATGCTTGAGCATACCAAGACATTTTGGACAATCGTATGCTTCTAACTTTGTTGGAACAGTTTGGGGAATGTCCCATCTGTTAACACATGACTTTGACCTTATGCACAAGCTATGGTCAATAAAAGCATGGATAGGTGACTTTGGTTTGGAACAGAGATAAGTGAATCGATAAAATAATCAAATTTGTTAGGAACTGCACAAAAATTCTTCTGCCAACTTTGGACGAATCACAAGCAAGAGGTGCCATTCAGAACTTAGCTTGCAATCTAAGAGAATGTGTCTTGTAAATGTCTGGCAAAAAGCAATTATAGACACAAGCCAGCAATCTTAGGCTACTTTCACATTAGCGTTTATATATTCCAGTATTGAGCTCCGTCATAGGGACTCAATACCAGAATAAAACGCTTCAGTTTTGTCCCCATTCATTGTCAATGGGGACAAAACTGAACTGAAGAGAACGGAATGCTCCTAAAAGCATTCCCTTCAGTTCTCTTCAGTCTCCAGACTGGACAGCAAACTGCAACATGCTGCGGTTTGCTCTCCGGTCTGGGCATCCGCACCAAGACGGATCCGGAATGACCCCCAATGCAAGTCAATGGGGACGGATCCCTTCGGTGTAACACAATAGTAAATGGATTCATCCTCCATTGACTTTAAATGGGGTTCATGACGGATCCGTCACCCTGCACTTACCTGTCCTCGCAGCTCCCTTCTCCCTCCAGCAGGGGGCGCTGTGAGGAATCTTCCCATTGTGCACGCCGCCCTCTGGAGCTGCGGGGAGAGGTCGGGAGCTGCGGGGACAGATAAGTTTAACCCCCTCCTCCTCAAAATAGTGTATGGTGCAGGTGTGGGACCGGAGCACGGTTCCGGCCCCACATGTGCACCTGCGGCAGCACGGATCCGGCGGGACCCTTCACCCGCCGGATCAGTGCTGTTGCTTGTGTGAAAGTGGCCTTAGAGTGCTGTAAGGACAGTATAGGGACATATTTAATTAGGTAGATTGAATCAATATATAGAAAAGTGTTATCAGGAAACGCATAGGGTGAACTCAGAGTTCTATGTGTGTCTGTGTGTTTCATACTGAGAGGAGCTGCTAGCAGCAAGTGGAAAATTCATGTACAAACTGCAAATTCTGCAATCACCAAAATCCTACACCAACCTAATTTTTTTCTGTGCATGAACGGCCAGCATACATTTTGCTGCAAACGCTGCACAATCGCTGATTAAAAAAAGTTTAAATTTTACTACAGTTTATAATTTTGCTTTTCAGTAAACTTCAGTGCATCATCAATACCTGTATGTTTGTAGAAAGTGATATATAATTGCATCTCTTTTAATTAACTAAAAAAACACAGCTGCGATTTTGCTACTGTGTATCATTAAGCAGCTCATCACATTTTACCAGTGTGTTCATAGCAGGGCATGCTTAATTGTTCCTCTGTTAGTTACTGAAGAAAAACAGTTTCAATTTAGTAACCATTTGTAGTTGGGCAATTCAGCGCATTGCAGTGCATCAATATACCAGTTTCATACAACACATTGTGTCAATATACCGTCCAGTTTTAGTTAACACAATGTTTTATGCCATCATATGGTGCAGTTTTATTTAGCACACAATACTGCATCAATATACTAGTTTTATTTAACATACTGTCTTACTTTAATATACCATGCAGCCTTAGTTAAGGCATTGTATGGCGTCAACATACTGTGCAGTTTTAACACATTGTATTGCATCAATATACCATGCAGTTTTATTCAGCGCACTGTAATGCATCAATATACGATTTTCATTCAGTGCATTGTATTACATTAATATACCATTGCAAATTGTCAATACCAGTGTGCAGTGTGTTTGTAAAAGGGAAGGGACATTTAATTGCGCTTCTGTTTGTAAATTATAGAAAAAAAAACTTCATCTATAGACCTCATCATAAAATGTCTGGTAAAAGGAAGAGTGGAAAACAAAACACCTATGCCTTGTCATCTATGAGTGAGAATGGGTGGCTGTAGTAGTGAAAACAGTAGAAGCAGCACCAGCCATCCAGCCAGTAGTAGTAGCATCATGTCATTGTTCTCTCTCACTTCTGACGCCATATTATTATTATTGAGGACAAAGAGGTGGACATATTGGACTGCATAATTCACTCCTTCTCTCAGTTACAGCAGGATGATATTAATGACACTATGTCCTTGAGCCAGAGCCCAGAGCATTCCTCCTCCTCCTCCTCCTTGCAGCCCCAGAGAACCATTTCACTTGCATCATCTCTGTCTTCACTACCCCTTGATAGTTGGGTGCCTTTTTTCTTAAGAATAGGCAACAAAACCACATGTGCTATGGAAGATACTCAAGTTGGTCTCTTTGTTGATGATGTGTGTGAGTTTGGACTGCTATAATGAGGAGGTTCAGGCAGAGGTGGGGGGACCAATTGATGCTAGTGGTGGTCAGGGCCGGACTGGAATTACAAAGCATGATATTGTGTAAAAACAGTGTTGTGCATTAAATACTATAGTAAACTTTGCTTAAGTTGATCATGCCCCTATGTAAGCCATCAATTCAAAAAATAAAATAAAAGTGCAAGACATAAATGCCTAATCACATGGTTAGGGATACATGTTACCTCCCCAATAGCAACACATACCATGACAAAGCTCAAATACCTCCTCAGCAGCATCCAATACCACCGTGCAGAACAAAATGTCTTGCCAACAGCACCAAATACAATAATTGCCACCATACAGCACAAAATACCTCCTAGAACCATTGCCCCTCTACCACGCTTCCCCAACCGATAGCAGCATTGTCTCCAGTTAACCCTTTCCTGATGCAGTGATTTTCCAGTTTTTCGTTTTTGTTATTTTACTCCCTGCCTTACCAGAGCCAGGGACAGACTGGACATTTGGCAATCCTGGCAAATGCCAAATGGGCCAGTGTCCCACTTTTAACTCTTTACCCTGGCAGCTGACTGTAGCATTGCACTGTATGATTGTGTGCTGCAGCTACAGCACTGACTGAGGATCTCATGCACAGTCAGTCACTAGTGATATCCTACTATTTGCTTGCATCATCACACTCAGCCAGTCACAAAGCAGGATATAGCTGTAGTAACTAAACATGAGACAGCAGCAAGAGGTGTGGAGGAAGAAGGGTCAGAGTGGTAGTACATTGGGCGAGAGCAGTATTCCCTCTATGCTCTAAAAAGAAGGTGGTTAAAACAACATACTAACAAGGATAAACAAGCCCAATAACAACTTTACCTGCTGTAGAGGTTGGAATTTTTAACTCTTTCAATCTCAGAGAACATAGCTTAGACGGCACAGAGGGGAGAGTGGCCTTTAGGGCAGAGTAGTGATACATTGGAGAGAGCGAGGACAGAAGAAGGGTTTCATGCTGAGAAAAAGCCCTGAGTTAACTGTCCCTCGCTCTCTCAAGAAGGCTGGTACCATGGCCAAAGGCTGGAGGTAAATTGTCTGTGGCTCAGTAGTAGTCCAGCTGGCGCCCTGGTAACAGGGCTGGTGAGCCATGGTCTTTGGCTAAGCATCCCCATTTCAGCATCTTCCTCTGGTCACTCATGCAGCCTGGCATGAGTCTCGTCTAAGCACTGATCCCTAACTGTAGAACACTAGGGGTTCTGACTGTTCTCCTTGTATAGTTTCTGCCTAAACTAGAACCTTCTAGTGGGAGGGGTGGAGTAGAGAAACTCAGCACAAACAAATACAATATTACAACTCCCGTCTCTCATAGAGTTGCATTACAGCTTCACTGATACTCAATGGCAATGACACAGCAGTTTTTCCAGACAAAAACAGATATATATATATATATATATATATATATATATATATATAGCATGTATTAATACATAGCGGTATCTGACATTCAAAAGGTCAACCTGTCCAGTTTTGGTGGTAAACAAGTCTGGTTTTCTTCTATAAAGGAGTGTAGCTATAACTGACTGGGCCCCACAGCAAATTTTTTACAGGGGTCCCCTCACTTGCTTAAAGTAAAACCTTTGAAAAAAACAATGTTTCTTTGTATTGCCATTTGACAGCTAAAAGATTTTTTTTTCTAATATATACAGTATTTCTGCCTAAAGAGCCGAAGCTTTTTTTTCTAGTCAATGAACTGTAGTTTTTATTGGTACCATTTTTGGAGCATGTACAATTTTTGATCACCAATATTCAATTTTTTTTGGAGGGGGGGGCGACAGTAACAAAAAAAAATGTTGAATCATGTCTTGATTGTTTTTTTTTTTTAGTCACGGCGTACACTGTGCATGAAAGTTATTTTTATTTTTTAATAGTGAAGACATTTTTGGATATGGCGATGCTTTTTTATGTTTATTTATCTTTATTTAACGCATTGGGACAGTGGGGTGATTGGAATTTTCATCCCAACCTCTACCCACTTCTTTCTTTGCCATCCTTCTGTACTATGCGGTACATGGCAGCCTCCCTTCTCTGCCGCTGCTCTACCATATACTAGTGCTTATTATGGCACACATACGCACGCATTTGATGCCACCCCAGGACCATCCTGGCATCATATGTGTGTATATGTAACTTAAGAGTGCCATGATAAGAACTAGTAGATGAGGGAACAGCGAGCAGAGAGGGGAGGCTCCCATGTACCACATGCTATAGTACATAAGGCTGGCAGAAGAAGGAGTGGGCATAGGTTGCGATCTGGCTACCTGGCATCTGCATGCTGAAGGCTTCAGCTTTCAGCTGCCAGGTGGCCATTCCAGCCTCTGCCAGCGTCCTGTACTATAATAGAAGCAGATGCATGCATTTTTTATATATAGGAGGCTGATAGGACTGAAGACTTAATTTGCATAGCGCACTGACGGCTTGTTCTCTGGCTGGCAATGCGCTATGCAGTCAGGCAGAAGAGGCAGCTCAGCTCATCATCATTTATGGGGGCGGGCTGATGCCGGGCGGAGCGGGCCCTGATTTAATGAATGTAATGCAGGGTGGATGGGCAGGGTGGGCGGGTCCCTATGTCACCGCACCAAATGTGAAGGAGGAGGGGCCCGATCTGGCCTGAAAATCTAAAATTATTAAACAGTAAGTTTGTGTGAGACACTGCTCCGGGGCTCCTTGTCAGCCCAGGCCCCGAAGCAGCCGCTTTCCCTGCTTCCCCGGTAGTTACGCCGCTTATAACTAGCATCAGCATGTACTAGAAAGATATCAGAAATCCAAAAATAGCTAAGAAATATTTCCATGAATGCCTTACTGGGATGGTGCCATCCACAACGTGCGTTTCTGCAAAGTCTTCATCTTGGGGTGAGCCTGTATTCTTTTAAATTCCAGGGCCAAATTTATGTCCCAGTCCAGCCTTTCATTCACATAACCGAATGAGGGCTTGTGTTTTGATAGATAAGTTGTGTTTTCTATTCACACTAATTACTGTTGCAGAGAACGTAGAAGAAAGTAGCAGAAAGCTGGAAAAATATAAATGAGGTTGAAAATGGAAAAACAAAACACAATTCCACCATAGGTTTATGGGTTTAACTTTTACAGTGTTCCCTTTACGGTAAAAATGACATACCAATTCCAAATTTTTATAGCTTTTCTTGTGTTTTAATACTTACATTTTTTAAAAAAATATATATATTTTTCCTTTGAATCTCCATATCCTTACCCCATAATGTTTTCATATTTACATCTAGGGAGCTGTGTAAGGGCACTTTTTTTTGCAGGGTGATCTGAATTTTTAATTATACCATTTTGGGATGTGTATGACTTTTTGATCACATTTAATTCAATTTTTTGGGAAGGTGAAGTGACCAAAAGCAAGTGAATCAGTCGTTTTGATTTTTTTCCCATTAGGGTGTTCAGAGTACAGGATAAACACTTTTATATTTTAATAGTTTAGGTATTGTGGGATTATTTTTACTTTTTTTTTAATTTATTTTTAATCCCCTTAAGGGACTTTACCATACACTACAGTTAGGGATATTTGGCTTGTGGGTGAAATTTCAGGATGAACCTATAATGCACTCTAACTTTTACAGGTGAACTTAATGTGACCCTCTCAAAACTTTTGAATGCAAATGTCCAACTGTTCAATGTTTTAGTACTTTTTGCTGTTCTCTAACAAGGAGCTTAATGGCAAAATTCACAACAAGTGTTTGATCCATGAATCGCCCAATAAATGTCCTGGTTCAATTGGAATTGGTATTTAAACAGTCCTCCTCATCATACTGTTTACATTTTGACATCATGAGACCAAGACGACACCTAAGATTTAATTAACAGTACTTCATCATTATGAGGCTTCAAGCAGGATGTTCTCAGACAGAAGTGGCCACTGAGCTTACAGTGTCCCGGAGTCAGCAGGTTGCAACAGAGATACAGAGAGACTGGAAGAGTCACAGAAATGCATAGAAGTGGATGTCTTTTGACCAAATCCCACACTGATGACCGCTTCATTGTGAACAATGCTCTGCGGAAGCGGATGATGAATGCCACACAACTCCAGGCACATTTAAGGGAGGTGAGAGGCACCTAAGTGTCATGTCAGACCATTCAAAACCATTTACATCAGCAAGGTCTACGTGCTAGATGACTTGCAAGGGTACCTGACCACACCACCAGGCACAGGTATCATCGTTTTGTCATCTACGCTGGACGAGGGACTGGTGGGTCGAAGTGCTGTTCACTGATGACAGTCAATTCACGCAAGGCAGAAATGATGGCTGCCAACTATGTTGGAGACATCAAGGAGAGCACTATGCATCAGCCACTGTTGGAGCCATTGGTGGTGGCGTTGTTACAGTATGGGGAGGTGTGTCTAGTCAATACAGAACTGCCCTACACTTTGTGAATGGTACAGTGACAAGCCCATACTACTTGAGTAGCATCATTAATCCAGTCATTTTGCCTCTGCATGAACAACACAGGCCTAATTTGATCTTTATGGACGACAATGCGCCAGCTCATCAGGTCGCAATGATTTACCATCTATAGGAGAATCACTATATTCCTATCAAGCCCTGCTTACCTATGACAGACCTCTGAGCCCTCAGAAGGCCCAAGGCTTCCATAGAGTCCAAACAGCACCTGTGATCTCATAGTGAGATATTCATTTGGTAACCGGGAGTGCCGCACTCCTGGAATATAATCTCTCCAGTGCCTTAGTGGCAATTGGAGTTAAAAGTCTGTAATCAACATTATTGCAGATCAGAGACTATACCACTAAATGTGTAGATTAGAGACTATACCACCAGCAGCATCCCAAGGCTTTGGCGCCCACTCAGCTCCTGAACCGGCATTCACTGTACATGTATGGCAGATGTCAGGAAGGGGTTAAATTTCTCACCTCTCTTCCAGAATGACAGTATAGGAGTAGTGAGGATGTCAGGAGATGCTACTCCTTCTGTTCAGTTATGCTGAGAATCAGTAGACGTTACCCTTATCCATTGCTGTTTCTGTACTGTTAAGTGATTAAGGACCTGTGATTACGTCATCACAGGTCCTTGAAAGCTCTTAACCTTGGAACTGCACTGATTATATCAATTCAGTTCCTCTACATTCAGGGGTCAAGGGGAGTTAAAGGGATGTTTCAGGAGTTTTATACTGATGACCTATACTCAGGATAGGTCATCAGTATCTGATCAGTGGAGTCCAACACCCGGGACCCATGACGATCAGCTGTTTGAGAAGGCAGTGGTGCTTGCAGTAGTGCCACAGCCTTCTTTCAGCTTTTCCTAGGTCAGTGATGTCACGTTCATCGTTCACGTGGCCTTGGAGCAGCTCAGCCCCATTCAAGTGAAGGGCGCTGAGTGCTCTACCAAACACTGCAGCTATACAATGAACATTGCTGTGCTTGGTAAGCTGTGAGAAGGCTTCTCAAACAGCTGATCGCAAGGTCCCAGGTGTTGGACTCCCACCGATCAGATACTGATAACCTTTCCAGAGGATAGGTCATCAGTAAAGAAAATCCTGGAAAACCTTTAAGGACCTGTGATGATGATGTCTTCACAAGTACTTAAGCTTTCATATATTCAGAACTGCACTCATGCTGTAGGGTTTGCATCATTAAGGCTACTTTCACACTAGCGTTTAGCTATTCCGGTTTTGAGCTCCGTCATAGGGGCTCAATACCGGAATAAAACGCTTCAGTTTTGTCCCCATTCATTGTCAATGGGGACAAAACTGAACTGAAGAGAACGGAATGCTCCAAAATGCATTCCGTTCAGTTCTCTTCAGTATACAGACCGGAGAGCAAACCGCAACATGCTGCGGTTTGCTCTCCGGTCTGGGCATCCGCACCAAGACGGATCCGGAATGACCCCCAATGTAAGTCAATGGGGAGAGATCCGTTTGGTGTGACCCAATAGTAAACGGATCCGTCCTCCATTGACTTTCAATGGAGTTCATGACGGATCCGTCACCTGCACACCACACCTGTCACTCAGACAGTGTCACATACACAGACACATACTGTACACATACTTACATGCTCCCGGCAGCACAGGAGGAGAAGGACAGTGCGCACATAGGAAGATTCCCCACAGCGCCCTCTGCTGGAGCAGCAGAGGGCGCTGTGGGGAATCTTCCTAGGTGCGCGCCGTCCTCCTCCTCCTCTGCTGTGCGGAGCTGCTGGGGCTGCCGGGAGCATGTAAGTATGTCTGTGTATGTGTCTGTGTACGTGTCTGTGTACAGTATGTGACACTGTGCCTGACATGTGTGGGGCCGGAGCGCTGCAAATTCAGTTTATGTTTATTCATGGCAGACAGCCCCCTGACAGATCGGCTCTACTGAAATCTGCCCGGTAGGGCATATTCCCAGTCTGGGACTGGTGGTGATGCAGAGGCGAACATAGAAATCATTGGGCCCCATAGCAGAAATCTGAATTGGGCCCCCATGCTCTGTCCCTGACCCCTGCTACTACCAGCCTCTGGTCTCTCCCACTGTCCTGGCTCATCCCTTCCTCACTCCCTTTTGATCTACAAACAAAGACAAAAAATGTACCACTCAATCTTATCATCCAGCCTTTCATGCACCGTATGTCCAAATTCTTATCAGCAAACTTCCCCCACCTATAATTGACTGCTACAAATTTACCACCCAATTCCCCTCACCATCATGAACTATTGCAGCCTCATGTTCTCTCATGAACTGTGTCTACAATCCTATTAGACCACCCATGAACTGCGCTGCGGCTGCAGTCTTATACCTAAAGCACCCCTACGTATATATCTGCTACAGAGGTTCCGTCAGGAGCCTCCATTACGGATTCTTTCAAAAATAAAGGGGGGAAGAATGTTGCATGCCTGTACCTGGACCTCATGATTATGAATGGGATGTGGCAGGTGCCAGCTATGTTCAGTCAGATCCAGAGATTTTTGTATTGTACTCTTATGCTGTAACAAAATAATCTAATTGCAAGTATGCACCTAGTCTTACACAATGAACTGTGCCTGCTGCTTATTATATAGTGTGCAATACCCCCATGAACTGTGCCTGTTGCTGCTGTTTCACGCCCGTTCCCCCGAGTGCTGACTTACTGCACGTGTTCCTGTAGCCAGCTGTCACTCTGGCAGAGCACAGCCAGAGCCTGGGGCAGATCTTCAGAGTGTTGGACTGGAGTCCAGACTGGTGACGCTCCTGGCTCAGGTCAGGTCCAGACCAGTCAGCCAGGTTACAGTGCAACATATACTGGCAGAGGAACATGGCCAGAACTGTAGGCATGTTAGAGAAATGGTGCCCTCTTAGTAGTAATTATTAAAAACTACCTTACTTGCTAATAAAACACATTTTAAAACGTTTTACACATAATACTAAAGTATTGAATCCAATCACTCACAACTGATATGTCTCTTACTTTTGTTGTTCATTTTATTCTCCTTCTGCATTCGCCCCAGGCTGCCATGAAATGTTCTCTAAAAAACTGCAGAGTCTCTTTGGCAAGTGAAGTACAGTAGCTATAACGTGTTAAGAGGAAGCATTCGCATCTGGGCTCAAGGACCCCTCCGCCATATAACAAGACACCAATGCAATAATAGTATCTTTGGAGTCTGTTACAGATTTTGCATTGGGCAAAACCTCATAATACAGACCTCAGCTGCTGCAGAATGTGATAATACATGCCACAGCTGCTGCAGAACGTTATATACAGACCTCAGCTCCTGCAGAACAACATAATACACAGCTCAGCTGCTGCAAAACATCATCATACACACCTCAGCTGCTGAACAACATAATAATCTGATGCTACAGAACACATAAGGCTTTGATCACATCTTTGTTTTAGGGGCCTCAGGTCATAAATGAAGGACAAAATTGTGTATCCTGCTAGGCTCCATGATGGAAACCTATCAAATCTCATCATAGTCAAAGGGATCCATCAGATGTTGTCTTCTGTCCTTTATCAGGTCCGGCACTACCGTGATTTTCGGGGTCACTAGCGTAGATTTGAACAAAGCCTGATACACACCTAAGATGCTGCAGAACATCGTAATAGTGACAAGAAAACTACGAGTCTCATTATGACCAAGTTGTTATACTTAGAGGGTAAAATAGGAGAAAATTGAAACTCCCAGCATTGTTATTATAAGGCATCAGTGGACATTATAGGGAGAAGGGTATAAGAGGAGAGAACTAGAACTCCCAGCATGACCAAACAGTTATTGGTTATCAGGACCAATTTGGTCTTGCTGTAATGTCTTGTCCAGACTCCAGTGTTATCTCAGAGAAGGCTTTCAGCATGGCAGGTGGCGTTGTCACAACCAAACTGACAAACTTGTCCTCCATGATGGCATAGAACATCACATTTGTCAAAATGAATGAGGCATGGATCTGGAATGGTCATGGAATTGTTAAGAACAAGACACTGTTTTTTCTGATAACATTGTGTGTGTTTAAACACTGTCTGCCACTAAATAAGAGACAATTTTTGGAATGATTTTTAATTTTAAAGAGCATAACAAGTGCAACAGCACAGTGTGCTTTTAAACAACCTGTTTGTTAACACCTTCAATCATGCATTTACCCATAGCTATATACATCAGTGTCACTGACATTATTTTCTATTGCAGTAATTGTGTTAAATGGCTAGGTGGGAAAAATCTTAGTCCTAGGAGACCTCAGAGTGTCATATAGGAGTTTTCAGGCCAGTTGGAGCACTTTTGATTCAGGTAGAATCAATGCGGACAGAAATTAATTTTTTTTGACAAATTATGCAAATCAGACACAAAATTAATTTAAAGAAATTCACTCATCTCTAGTGTGGAAGAATGTGACTGGCACGGAGCCCTGACCTCAAATCCATCTAATACCTTTGGGATGAACTAGAACTGAAATTGTGAGCCAGGCCTCTCATCCAACATCAGTGTCTGACCTCATAAATGTCCTTCTGGATGAATGGGCGAAGATTTCCACAGACACATTGCAAAATCGTGTATAAAGCCTTACCAGAAGAGTGGAAGCTGTTTTAGCTGCAAAGTGGGGACTAACTTCATATTAATGCGTACGAGTTTAGAATAAGATGTCATAAAAGCTCCTGTAGGTGTAATTTGTGGGTGCCCTGATACTTTTGCCCTTATAGCATATAAATTATAAATAGGTCTGGAATCAGAAGACATATGACAAGTCAGAATTTTGGCATAAAAGCTGCCACAATTCAAGAAGCATTTATTTCTTGACATCACTTGCTAAAGATAACCTTGTTCTTAGCTTCTACTTCATTTAGCAGATCCCCTGATCCCCTGAGATTCCAGTTGCAGTAGGAAAGTAAGCACAGGATTCATCTACTTACTGTCTCCTTCAATGTGCTTAAGTGCTGTTATGTAATAACCAAACATTGCCAACTAAAATTATAACTCACTGTAAATGTAATAATTGCATTATTTGTTATATCAACACAGTAGAAGTATTTGAATTAATGGTTATAATAACACACACACTATATATATTGCAAGGGTTTGAAGGGTTCAGGGAAGATATACGGTATTCCTACCTAGCTCTCCCTAACCTGGTGACTACTTTCCCTACAAGTACATGGTACTTAAAACCTACCAACGTTGTTATCTGTGGGAAAATATTTGGTTATCGGTGCTTTGTGGAGGGTGCTTTGCTGCCGCTCCTGGAAGCTGTATGCCAGGCGTGACCTTTACCTCCAGCTGGGTGAGAGCTACCTCTGAATTTCTGAACAGTACCTTGCTTAAACCAAGTGGATTATAGGGTACTTGCAAAAGTGTTTATTAATATTTAATGTTTTTTGGTACTATGTAATGTTTTGATATGTTGGATTGTACCCATATAGTCTTGTATAGATTGGTCAGGGTTAACCATCCTGACTTTATCCTTGTAGGAGACGGACCTAGGTCTGCCCCTAGTTCATTCCAGTGTTAGCTGAGAAAGAGAGAGGAGCTGTATGTGCTCACTGCTCAGAAGACTAGGCCTAAGTCCCAGAGAATCACTTCCTCTGAGATAGCCAGTATTCCAAAGAGAAAGAAAGAACTAAAAAGTCCAGAATCTACAAGGCCGAGCACAGGAGTCAGTCAGTAAGATATTCTCTGCTTAAGGCTAACAGAGACTTTACTGCTGTGAAAGGGACATTGCTAATAGACCTCTCCACAACTTGAGACGGTCCTGGCCTGGTCTTAATTCTGTACCCCCAGCCTGGGAATTACAGACAAGTTTGCAAGAACCTTATCATTGTTTTGCGGAACAGACATGCGAACATATGGAAACGGAACACACAAGTAGCAAATGTTTTTTTTGTGGACCCATTGAAATGAATGGTTCCGCATACGGTTCCCAAAAAAACAGACACGGAAAGAAAATATGTTCGTGTGCATGAGCCCTAAAAGTAAAGGATACTGTGAAAGGTGTATTTTTGAGGTTAGGATTGTGCAGGTGCAGGACCTGTGATTACATCATTAAAGGTCCTTCACCACCTGATAGTTACAGCTGAGTGAAGTTTTGAAAAATTAGATTCGGCAACTTTGCCGAATTAATTAGTAACAAATTGCTACAAATCAGGTATAAACAGGGCACTCTGCCTTATGGTACGGTCACACAGGAGCATTCAGGCTAAAATAATTGCTTACATGTTTTACAGTACCTATATAGCCTAAGTAATGATCAGCAACATGTGACCATTTTTGTCATGCCTGCTTTTACCCACTCCATTCTAGCTTGGTATATTACTCTGCTTACTACTCTTCCTTGGGTCTGATCATATTCTCTGGTTTTGACTCAGCCTGCCTGACTTCCTGTTTGTCTCCCCTGAGTAGGTTCTGCACGCTTAATCAGGTCAGGATCTGTTGCCCAGTTGGGGGCCACCCAAATAGGTAGGGACAATGGTAGGGGGAGAAACTAAGGTCAATACTGGCACTGTGTACAAGAATATAACTATTAGAATACATCCCCTGTGCACAAGAATATAGCTACTATAATACTGACCCTATGTTGAAGATTATAACTACTATAAAACTTTCGCTATGTAAAAGAATATAACTACTAAAATATTGCCCCCTATGTACAAGAATATACTATAATACTGCCTCCTATGTACAAGAATATAACTACTATAATACTGCCTCCTATGTACAAGAAAATAATTAAGATAATGCTTCACCCTTGTGTGCAAAATTATGACTGCATACCTCCCAACTTTTGAAAATTGCAAAGAGGGACAATGTGTGCAGCGCACATCATGGCAGGTTTTTTCATACTAGGCCACACCTCAACCCAAAGCATAATTACTGGAGCCCCTGCGGCAATTTTTTTTCTTGCGTTTCATTGTCCATATAAATATTAACGCATAAATCATCAGATTATAGATATTTTGAGGTACAAATTGCACCAAATAATAAAGTTCTGGTCTAATATACAGGTAGAAACCATACAAACACTTTAGTAAGGAGCAATTTAGTAAATTTATTAATACACATTTATGCATTAATTCCCCAGGTCAAAAAGAGGGACATTTAAGGATCAAAGAGGGACAGAGGGACTTGGGTCAAAAAGAGGGACTGTCCCTCCAAAACAGGGACACTTAGGAGCTATGTGACTGTTCTAATACTGTACATTATATACAAGAATATAACTAATATAACTCTGCTCCAATGTACAAGATTATGACTAGGGATGGGCGAATCGGATGCTTCATCCGAAGTCAATTCACATAAAACTTTGTTAGAATATTGTAAGCGCTCTGTAGAGTATTAGAATGTATTGGCTCCAATGAGCCGAAGTTATTACTTTGCGAAGTCTCGCAAGACTTCGGGTAATAACTTTGTAAATTAATTTCTACTGTAAAAATCCTTTGTACCGAACTCCGAGTTCGGCACAAAGGTTTTTAACAGTGGAAATTACTTTCTGTACAGTATCTTAAAGTTTTATGCGAATCAACTTTGGATGAAGCATCAGAAGTTGATTCGCTCATCCATAATTATGACAACTAGTAATACTGCTGTATTGTGTACAATAATATTTCTACTGGAATTTGGAAATCCCATTCAAAAGCAAAACAATTCTTCCAATATCCCCAGTGGGTAAAAAGGAATTGTTTAGATTTTTGTAGGCCACAATGAGGAATTGGTATTAGGGCCTCTCATACTGTCACATTTATACTCGTGCTGTGTGGTATGAGGGGCTTTCAGGTCTATCTACTGCTTATTGAGAAAATTACTCAGTGACATTCATTGAGGACCTTTGTGAAGGACACACTATGTTTACACTTAATATTATATGTGATGGTAATTATTTGCTTCTGACAAGACTAATTTTTTCTGCTATTTATTGAGACAATGGCAATCTGTGTCAAGGTCTACTACCACCCCTATCAGCATTCATGATATGCCATGAGACAGAAAACCTGACAAGACAATGGGACGTGATCACCTCTTTTAACACTGCTGGCTACCTTCTCCTTGGTCTCCTTTCTTACATATTCCTTCCACTCTCTGTCCCTTCACCATCCCTCCCCACTAACGTACTTCTCTTCTTAGCAACTCTTCTCCTTCACTGGCTTTCACACTAATTTGTGTGGCAGTAGAAATGCTCCTTTCCTAGAATGTTAACTCTTGCCTATCAAGCCACGTATTCAAAAAAGGATTTTTCTTCTTCCTTATGACGTACTCCTTTCATGGAAGTAACATATGTTCTTTTTTGAAGCAGGAGACAATATCTCAGCTTTTACACAATGATTCCGTGTAACCACAAAGAGATTAATCAGTCATAGTGACTCAGCACAGACTATGATGAAATGCATTTGATGACCTGACGCCTTCATTTATGACCATGAGTTCCTAGCCACCTAGCAGAATGGAGATGCTGGTGTGAGCTTCATTGGTGCTCATGTTTTTACATTATTAACTCTTGATGAACTGAATATGGTCACAGAGTCTCATCAGATACAGTTGTGTACACAGATCTCATTGGGCTCTATAGCAAAACTTATTATGAGTCCTCTGCCCCACCCAATTTCTCAGTACACGTGCATCAGTCACTTCCTGACAATGTGTTGCCATAGACTTCTGTCAAATTTATTATTTTTTTTATTAAGGGTGGAAATTTAAATTTTAAAAAAATTGTAATAAGAAGTCACCCTTGGTTTCACCCACTTTATCTGACTTCTATGTGGGAAAAATGTACTTTAAAAATATGGCATTCACGTAAAACAGCATATTTCTCAATACATTTACACCAGACAACAGGCTTAAAGATGATACTTGATAAATCTCCCCCATACAGCTCTAAATTACTACTTCCCTTCAGATAATATACTACAAAACTAGCCTATTCCACCACTAGGGGGCTCAGTGCATAGGAATTTATACAGTAACAATTGATAGCAATGGCAGCTGTGAAAATCTTTTTGCACCAAGTTCCACCTAGCAGTGTTTTTATGTCAGGAACAAAAGAAAGGAGTTAACCAATCTTCCATGTCCCATCTGAGCCCCAGTCGTGTAGTCTTCCTCCATTCAAGGTAAGCCACTGATCACATAAAACCCCTTTCACATAGGTGCAGTGGTTGACAGTGGGTATTGCAGGGGACATATATTACATGGTGGCTAAGGTCTATACAATACATGGATCGTTTGAGTCCACTTGAGTAAAGGCCACTTTTGCAGAGAGCTCTTCATTTTTGCTCAAACAGGGATGTCCCAGGTCGGGAACCTGCTTCCCTTTCCTCTAAGTGCCATAAAAGTTCTTGCTTCGGACAGCCGTAGCAATTTCAGGTATTAATTTCAGGTAATAATACATGGATGCTCAAGTTTGCCAGAGCAGATGCTGCTCTTATAAAGAATCTCCCTCAATGATGTCTATATGTTCTATTAGGGCATATAGATGGGGTTTTCTTGATGGGACAACCTTCTTGAAGGGGTTTTGTCCAATATTGGAAAAGGGATTTGATTTCACCAATGAGGTCTCATTCGAGTGTACACATTATTAATCCTGGATAACCCCTATAACAGCAATCACAAGGCAAAGTAAGAACTTCAACACACATTTTTAATCCCTTATTATAGTAACTTTGGACTCACTTGGTCAGTGGAGAGGTTCTGTAGTATCCGAGACCTGGGGGTACAAATATTGTAAATGATGTCTACTGTAATGCACTGTAATGTCATGCTATACACTTCACCAGCAGATGGGGTACAGTTGGCAGTGCTTGGCAACAGTACCATCCCTTTCCTTCCCTGTTGATAGGAGTCGGCTGGTCCAACTTCCTGCCAAGGGAAGGGCAGAGCTAGTCAGAGAGTTAGACCGTAGAGAGTGAGTAGTAAGGGAGACTGCGTTGCAGGATATGATGATCCCAGAGGCAGCTCATCTAGGAGAAACTTCCCCAGAGAACCCCAGGCTACAGAAGATCTGTAAAATATGGTATATTTATGTCAGCAGAATGATCAAGCAAACAAGCTGTACAGACTCCACTGCAAAGTAAGGGTAAACACGTTCAGACAACACCGCCACAGCTTAGGACAGTAGCTAGAAGCCTGCATCATACAGTGGAGACCTATATCCACAGGTGCCAGAGAACAGCCATAGGGAAGGGAATCAGGAGAGCGACATTGTTAACTGGCAAACTTCTGTGTCATCTTCTGCCACATTGCCAGCCTCCCTACCTCGTTATCTGGGAGGAGAAATTGCACTTTGTACGAAGGGCTGATGGATGTGCTGTTATTGTTTTATGCAGTAAGGAAAGACGCTATTTGTTCTATAATCTTCCTGGTTCCTTCACATCACTTACTGTATTCACTTCACTAGACTCCAGGGAGCACACGTGACACAACACAACATCATCTCATTAAGGCCTTAATGAGACTTAGGGAGCAGTCTGTGCGAGAGGAGGAGACATAGGGAGCAGTCTGTGAGAGAGGAGAAGAGCAGTGTGTGAGAGAGGAGGAGACATAGGGAGCAGTCTTTGAGAGAGGAGGAGACATAGGGAGCAGTGTGTGAGAGAGAAGGAGACATAGGGAGCAGTCTGTGAAAGAGGTGGAGGTCATGGGGAGCAGTCTTTGAGAATGCTGAAAACTTTTTTTTTAGATCACTGAAAGATGATGCCATTAGTATGATGAAGGTGAGTAGTGTTTGGTTTATTTTTTGCATTTTTAGGTATTTTTTTAAACTTGATAACCAATTTAATATGGATTATTACATGGATAATTACTATTGCATTTTGGATATTTTTTTCTACCATCTTTTGATTTAGATTCAGTATATCAAGAGTGTAATGGGTGTGTGATATAAAGGGAGGGTAGTATACAATATGGAGGGGCAGGGGGTAGAGACAAGGAAAGGGCAGTGTATTAGTTGGAGCCTCTGATCTTAGATGAGTTTCAGTGAAACAGAACAAAAAGCAACCAAGCAGACAACAGTGAATATGGTAAATAGAAGGTAAACAATAGAGTGGTGGAAAGACACTTACTGTAAGCTAGAACGTCTCCTTTAAGACCTTAACATATAGCAGTAGAATTATGGATTTTGAAATTATTTGCTTCTAACTAAATCCATTTATGTTTCCTATATAATTCTTGCTCTAGAGAGCATTCTGTAATTTCCGAGAACTACAGATGTAGCTCCTCTCCTGTATTGAGTTATACTGGTTATTAAACTGGCTGCTATCATGTACATTTTAATATAAAAAATACACAACTTCAAAGCCTTCAAGGAATGGAATTTGCAAGTAATATTTCATAGTGTATTGGATTTCTTTTCAATTATTCTGCAATGCATCTCGTATTGTTAGAATATTACCACATTTTAATGTATATGAACTGCTGTGTGCAGCAAAGGTCAGTGAAGACATCTTATTATGTTGCAGTGATATCTGGGAGTTTTACAACTGATTTACTATTCATTATTTATATACCACCTACATACGGTATGAAACAGTTCTGCACACAGGATGCTTGTAGTCATACTAAACCCACACACATATTAATGACATTTTCTAGGATGCAAGTAGACTTAAAGGGAACCTGTCACATCTCTTTTGACATCCAATCCTATCATGTAAATGAAACGTTGCATCTTCCCATTCCCAAAATTATAAAGTATGCCCCATAGTGTACCTTTAAAAGTAACTATTAAACATATCTGGGCCATATGTGAATTAGGGTTTAGGAGTCTGTTGGGTGGGCCAAGCGTAGGAAGAGTCCACCATATTCATGAGTTTGTGGATATTCGGGCGTGCCTGCGTAATTGGGGCACAAAAAAAGCTCACAATAGGGTAGTATGTTCTACACAGTAAATGCAATATATAAAGTGTAAAATGGAGGCTCACCTTAGGGGGTTGTGCTAATGATAGGCACAACCCGATTGTAGGCTTTCTGATACCGAAGGTTCTGTCATCGGGTGTGCTACCATAAGGATGGTTCCTCCGGAGTGAGGTACCCAATCTCGCAAGGAGATGCTTAGGTAAGAGTTTAAATCCCTGCTTCGGCACACAAAACACCGGCATAAATAAATTGTTTGCGCATAGAGGTTAAGAACAACGCATTTCGGGGGATCTTAAGCCTTCTTCATCGGGTTAAGAATATTAATGACCTGATGAAGGGGGCTTAAGATCCCCCGAACCGCGTTGTTCTTATCCTCTATGCACACCAATCAAAATAAAGAAGAATTTTGAAACTTCCAAGATGGTCTATGCTGGTGTTTTGTGTACCGAAGCAGGGATTTAAACTCTTACCACATTCATATGTTTGGGAGGCAACTACTTCATTATCACAACCTTCTCCAGGATGTACTCACTGAAATCCTTCATGTGACATGCTACAGTAAGGTGTACAAATCTTCAAATTACTTCATTTCAAAACACAGATGCTTGTTGATGCTGCGTGAAATCAGAAAGGAAAGGGAAAAAGCTGACAAAGAAGCCAGGCCTGGGTAAGGTGTCAGTCAGAGCCAGACCAGAAAAGAACTTTAGTGGAAAAGCAGGCCAGAAAAAAAAGAGAGGTGCAGAGTAGAAGTTTTGTAGAGGAGAATTGCATTGCATGAAGCTTATAAACTTTATAGCCACATTGTCCATTTGTGTAAAGGCTTCAGGCCCTGGACAAGTTTACAAAAAGCAGAAATCCGGATATGCCCACTATTTTACATGCCACAGAGGACATTTTGGAAAACCTAAACTGTGAGTACGGCAACATGTTGAAACAAGGTGCAGAGCATAGTCTGACATTAGGGTCTGCTCTTTGGTTGCATTGTACCAGAGAAAATGTGCACCCTCATTCCTGGATGCCTTATGCAGAAGTCAACTAGAGCAATGCAGTGTGAGAATTGTTCTAAAAGGACATCATGGCCTATTAACTACCTGTTCAGTCATGGTACCTGTAAGAACTGTGGAAAAGTGCATTTTTTCAGTAAAGAACTGTTTTGCTGGTAACCTGGCCTCATTATTCCCTGCAAGGCTACACTGCACCAACATCTACAGCTCGACCAAGGACCTCTGCCTTGCACTTTATCATTCACTAGCAGAAGGACCCGGCTTTGCCCGGGTATATTTCATCTATTTCATTTAATGTTTGTGTGTGTGTCGTTAAAAGATATCGAGAGTGACCTCTACAGCACACGGACTCCTTAACAATGGGCCCCCCCCAGTGCCCACGTCTCCTTAAAATGGGACCTCCACAGCAGCCCACCCCCTTAACTTTGACGTTCACAGCAGCCTGCTTCTTTAACAGTGAGTTCCACAGCACCTCACCCCCTTGACAGTGACCACCACAGGGGCCCGCCCCCTTAACAGTGACCTCTACAGCACCCACCCCTTAACATTGACCATAGGTTACAGTCCTTTTAACTAACCTCCTCCATTCCTGGCCCCCTTGACAGAGACCTCCACAGCGACTGCCGCTTTAACAGTGACTATCACAGTACTCTGCTCCCTTAACAGTGACCTCACAATAACCTGCTGCCCCTTTAATAGTGACCTTCACAGTCCTATTATCCCTTACCAGTGACCTCCACAGCAGCCTGCCCCCTTAACAGTAACATCCACAGCGCCCTCCCCTTTAACTGTGACCTCCACAGCAGCTAGGGTGGCCCCTGGCTTCAAATACAGGACACAGCACGTCTTAATACACGTGGCGCATTTCCCTCTGAGCATGTAGCTCCTACCTACAAGCGCCCGCATATACTACCCTCTCCTTCATCTAAGCGGCACCAGGTAACCTGCTCTTCCTATGTATGATATTCTAAAGGTAGAATGTTAGTTTTAAACTATTTGGACAGTATTCCCCACATACACTGTAGCAAGATTATGCTCTTCCATTCTCACCAGAGGATCAAACCTTATACCTGAGGCTAGATATTACAACTGATGGGGTTTTTTGCAACTGAGACACTCACCTTGTGTATATAGATGTATATATGTAAATATTTATTGTATTTTCTGATCGGTAATTCACAAATTAGGAGGGGACAGAGGGGAATACATCTGTGTATAAAATATGCAATGTTTTAGATACGAACCTAACTACCACTTGGTCCTTATCTTAAATAATAAGATAACTCATTTGATCAAACCACAAATGAATGGTTGAACTTTTACTCAGGAGTATCCCTAAACATGTGTCCCTCTCACCATACTGATGTCACCATGTAATCTTATGTCACCATGTAATCTTATGTCACCATGTAATCCTATGTACATTTGATACACTCCCTGGACATGCGATTTATGTATCTTTTGTTATATTTCTGTGCTATAGTTTGAGAAAGGCCAGAAAGGCCGAAACGTCACTTGTTATATTGGGCCACATACTAAATAAATCTTCACTTGCAAATGCTCAGACTGTGCTGGAGTTTTCGGTTCACTGGCTTCAAATACAATCACAGAAAAAAACGTGGTCTAAAATGGCAGAAAATTGCTCAGACCCCATATGCTGTTGCGCATATCAAACGGGGGAGCAATTCCTGCACATGCGATCCGTTGCTAACAGCAATCCCCAGCAAAATTGCATACAATGGAGGATGCCTGCAGCGGACCACATGTACCACAAAACCATCCTACACAAGGTAACAAATTGTGTGGATGTGGCGAACTATATAATCAAACAAACACTAATAAAAGGTGCACTACGGTGGTAATGCAATTGACAATATATGGCTAAACCCTCACGCTGATGTTAAAATGAGACTTTCGCCAATATATTCTTATATCAAGAACATACCGGAGCCCGAGCACCGCGTCAAGGTATCTCAGAGTGGCACGGGACCTAAGACTAACCTGCCTATGCCGTATGGGCAATTGTGGAAGGAGCATATAGGCCGTCACACAGCAACCTACTCCTAGTTACCTCCAGCGTGAGATCACACATGCAATGGGAGGAGGGAGGAGACTACGAGCCCCACCTGCCAATGACTCATGTGACTCAGGCTACAGAGGTGCACCTGAATGTTACCATAAGATGTAAGTAATGGTACATTCAAACCTGGAGTTGCCACACCTCCAGGTGTAAATGTTCAAATACAATCACAGCCCCTGGCTTCACCCCAGAAAGCCTGATCTCACCGGGCACACCCCCAAATGTGAAGCCACACCCCCTCTCCCCGTGAAGCCACACCCCTGAACATGAAGCCACACTTCATGCTCTCTGTGAAGACATGGAGGAGAAGAAATAGTTCCTGACCTGAAGGTGAGCTAGGGACAGCCCGGTGCTTCTCTTCATCTCAGTCAGCCACAGGGAGCCATATCTGCGGGCTCTAGTGACTGACTGGAGGTGAGAGAAGCCTCAGTCAGTTGCTGCAGCTCACGCTCAGCACAGCGCTGCTGTCTGAGCGTGAGCTACTGAAAGGGTGGACATCCCTGCGTCCGAACAGGCCCTGCGCCAGACGGAGAACAGGGAGCTAGAAAACTGGACTGTCCGGCCTAAAACCGGATGTCTGGCCACCCTAACAGCAGCCTGCCCCAAGGGTGGCCAGAGGTCAGTTTTAGGCCAGACAGGCCGGCTTTCAGACTCCCTGTCCTCCGTGCGGCACAGGGTTTGGACAGACACAGGGATGTCCTTTTGAACAGCTCACTCTCAGACAGCAGCACTGTGCAGTCTGAGTATGAGCTGACAGAAGGTGATTTTTACCTTCATTTTTTCTATTCCCGCCGGCTGCGGAGTGGGATGGGACGTGGTCAGCCCAGGTCGGGGGCGTGGCTTAGCAGGACCTCGGGGGCGGGCTTTTATGTCCTTCTTTTGAGGGTGGCCTGAATTACAGGTCGATGCCATGGTAATTTATGAGGAAACACAGTGGGTAGCAGTGGAAGAAAACATCTTTTATTACTACTGAACAGTAAATATGTGAAATTTACATTATATTAGGTAATGATTGATGATGAATTAGTCTAAAACATAAGTTATATTTATGGTAACCGGAATACCCCTTTAACAATGTCATTCACAGCACCCTGCCCCTTGACCTACAGCAGTAAAGGACAATGGCTGGGTTGTTATGGAAACCTGGTGTGAAACTGTGTACAGTACAGACCAAATGTTTGGACACACCTTCTCATTCAAAGAGTTTTCTGTATTTTCATGACTATGAAAATTGTAGATTCACACTGAAGGCATCAAAACTATGAATTAACACATGTGGAATTATATACTTAACAAAAAAGTGTGAAACAACTTTTGTCTTATATTCTAGGTTCTTCAAAGTAGCCACCTTTTGCTTTGATTACTGCTTTGCACACTCTTGGCATTCTCTTGATGAGCTTCAAGAGGTAGTCACCTGAAATGGTATTCCAACAGTCTTGAAGGAGTTCCCAGAGATGCTTAGCACTTGTTGGCCCTTTTGCCTTCACTCTGCGGTCCAGCTCACCCCAAACCATCTCAATTGGGTTCAGGTCTGGTGACTATGGAGGCCAGGTCATCTGGTGTAGCACTCCATCACTCTCCTTCTTGGTCAAATAGCCCTTACACAGCCTGGAGGTGTGTTTGGGGTCATTGTCCTGTTGATAAATAAATGATGGTCCAACTAAATGCAAACTGGATGGAATAGCATGCCGCTGCAAGATGCTGTGGTAGCCATGCTGGTTCAGTATGCCTTCAATTTTGAATAAATCCCCAACAGTGTCACCAGCAAAGCACCCCCACACCATCACACCTCCTCCTCCATGCTTCACGGTGGGAACCAGGCATGTAGAGTCCATCCGTTCACCTTTTCTGCGTTGCACAAAGACATGGTGGTTGGAACCAAAGATCTCAAATTTGGACTCATCAGACCAAAGCACAGATTTCCCCTGGTCTAATGTCCATTCCTTGTGTTCTTTAGCCCAAACAAGTCTCTTCTGCTTGCCTGTCCTTAGCAGTGGTTTCCTAGCAGCTATTTTACCATGAAGGCCTGCTGCACACAGTCTCCTCTTAACAGTTGTTGTAGAGATGCGTCTGCTGCTAGACGTCTGTGTGGCATTGACCTGGTCTCTAATCTGAGCTGCTGTTAACCTGCGATTTCTGAGGCTGGTGACTCGGATGAACTTATCCTCTGCAGCAGAGGTGACTCTTGGTGTTCCTTTCCTGGGGCGGTCCTCATGTGAGCCAGTTTCTTTGTAGCGCTTGATGGTTTTTGCGACTGCACTTGGGGACACTTTCAAAGTTTTCCCAATTTTTCGGACTGACTGACCTTCATTTCTTAAAGTAATGATGGCCACTCGTTTTTCTTTACTAAGCTGCTTTTTTCTTGCCATAATACAAATTATAACAGTCTATTCAGTAGGACTATCAGCTGTGTATCCACTTGACTTCTGCCCAACACAACTCATTTTACAACACCATTTATAAGGCAAGAAATCCCACTTATTAAACCTGACAGGGCACACCTGTGAAGTGAAAACCATTTCAAGTGACTACCTCTTGAAGCTCATCAAGAGAATGCCAAGAGTGTGTAAAGCAGTAATCAAAGCAAAAGGTGGCTACTTTGAAGAACCTAGAATATAAGACATATTTTCAGTTGTTTCACACTTTTTTGTTAAGTATATAATTCCACATGTGTTAATTCATAGTTTTGATGCCTTCAGTGTGAATCTACAATTTTCATAGTCATGAAAATACAGAAAACTCTTTGAATGAGAAGGTGTGTCCAAACTTTTGGTCTGTACTGTATGTGTGGAGCCTGCCAACTTCTATTGGCTGATAAGGGTCATGTGACCAAGCTTCTATTGGCTAATGCATTTTTGGGAATATCACAGGAACGGTACGTCCCAGAGTGCTGAGACCCAGTCTAAAACCTTCCCGAACACCTGATGTACCTGTGTGCCAGATTTTGTGATTTTAGCTGCGACGATGCAGATTCCTTTAGCAGACATACATGCACACATACACACATACACTCAGCTTTATATATTAGATTACCATCAAGGGCACCCAAACTTACATCAGGCAGGAGCCCCAAGCATGGTGTGCCCAGAAGGGAGAGGGAGGCAACAAAGTGAGTACCTTGAGAACCATTCTTTATACTATCACTCCTCTTCTCATTCACTCCCACTCCTTGATTCATAGACAGTATTTCCTTGGAGCCAAGAATCATATACTCTGTATGGGTGGGATTTGAAATGTTGGCAGTGACAGTATGGGAAGAAACCAAGTGTCAACCAAGAGAGGTGGGAAAGAGGAAAAAAAATTGGACTGATGATGCAGTGAGTACATTCTTTTAAAAGAGACTACAGAGGCGTATGGCAATTAAAAAAAATATATATATATATATATAAAATATATATATATATATATATATATATATATATATATATATAAAAATACAATAATTCCGCAGCACTACCAAGGATGTGTTCCAATCAAATTGTGATTTATTCCACCAGAAGCAACGTTTCAGTCCTCACACTGGGACTTTTCTCAAGCATCCAAAAGTCCCAGTGTGAGGACTGAAACGTTGCTTCTGGTGGAATAAATCACAATTTGATTGGAACACATCCTTGGTAGTGCTGCGGAATTATTGTATTTTTATCGAGAAGGATTTGATCGGATCCACAGCCGCTGGCACACCATCACTACTTTCTTACTAAAGCAGTGCCACCTACATTCCTTTGTGTATATATATATATATATATATATATACACATACACAGTGCTGGCCAAAAGTATTGGCACCCCTGCAATTCTTCCAGAAAATGATTGCAATCACAAATGCTTTGGTAATAATATCTTCATTTATTTTGCTTGCAATGAAAAAACACAAAAGAGAATGAAAAAAAAGTCAAATCATTGATCATTTTACACAAAACTCCAAAAATTGGCCAGACAAAAGTATTGGCACCCTCAGCCTAATACTTGGTAGCACAACCTTTAGACAAAATAACTGCGAACAACCGCTTCCGGTAACCATCAATGAGTTTCTTACAATGCTCTGCTGGAGTTTTAGACCATTCTTCTTTGGCAAATTGCTCCAGGTCCCTGAGATTTGAAGGGTGCCTTCTCCAAACTGCCATTTTGAGATCTCTCCACAGGTGTTCTATGGGATTCAGGTCTGGACTCATTGTTGGCCACTTTAGAAATCAAGATGGGAGACCATCCTACTTAAGCACCCTATGAATTGTGGCTCGAGTTATGTTATTTACATGATACAATGTCCATGCAGACTACAATATATTGGAAGAACCACTCAATCCCTTAGGGAAAGATTAAACCAACACCGTTATAATATAAAAAAGAAATACTTGAAACAGAGTGTATCCAGGCATTTTTATGAATACCACAACAGTGACTTTAGTGGATTATCCATCATACCTATTGATCTGATTCCCAATTCATATCAACAACTATGCAAAAAAGAAATGTTCTGGATTTTCCGTTTTAATACCCTTACCCCCTCTGGTTTGAATGAAACACTTGAATATAACAATTATTGAATACATCCAGCAACAATAAACTTTCAAATATATATCCCTCCATTGTAAACAATAATTGGGAACTAACTATCTCTTTTCACAATCCTTTCTCTAAGATTGGTCCCCCTTTTTTGTTTATATACATTTTATATTATTATTATTATTATTTTTTTATTTATTTGTTTCCCCTATATATGCCTGTCTTATATGTGTTTCCCCTATATATGTTCCTCTCATGTTATGTCCTATATACTACCCAAGAAACATGTGTCTATATGGTTTGTACCTATCTTATTTATTAATTGCTTTCTGTATCATTGGATTAGAGGACCATCCATCTTTAATTTTTTTTATTCCCATATATATATATACTTTTTTATTATCTATTCCTTATTTTTACATCAATTTTTATATTTATTTCTATTAATTGTATTTTAAGATTTTACTATATACTCTCTCTATTGATCCATTATTTAGATTACTTGTTCAAGCTACTTCCGGCGCTCACTTAGTTAGAACTGGCAGCGCTGGGATCCAAACCCCTCCCTTCCCGTGCCCATATAGTTACAGTTGGTAGCGCCGTCATCTTAGTCCTCTTCGGTAGTGCCTTCTATGTGCATTCCAGTCTGGAACGCATAGAGTTGAATCATTGGTCACATGACCATTTGTTTTTCTTTTCATATCGGATATATGCTTTGAAATCTTACTAATATACATCCTCACATATATTCCTCCTCTTTGATTTTTTGATTCTTTACTTACACCATTGGTATTGCGCTCCAACCTGGAACGCACGATTCCAACCACGTGACCGAAAGTTCTAGTATATATGTGCCCGTTATTTGTTTGTCCTTCAGTCCACCACAAATTTACCTGAATATTGTTTTTATCTAGTACGCTTGACCCTGTTATATTTATTGTGAACCCGTTTGGTTCTGAACTTAACTATTTGTTCATGTCATTTATTCCGAACATTCTGTGCGTTCCATGATGGAGCGCAGCATCACTTCCGGTCCCGTCTCCGATGACCTGCCCTCCTCCCTTTGGCGCGCAAACGGATGCACATGTCTCATCTGAGTTTGTATATATACATGTAAGTGTTTTATGTTTATTTATGCCTTTTATGCTCCTGATGAAGGGGATCTTTTTACTCCCCGAAACGTGTTGAGCTATTTTATGAAAATAAAATCACATTTGATATTTACCACTAAAGAAGTCCTAGATTCCTCCATCCTAGGGACGTGGTATATCTTACATCTCTACAAGCGACCTCGGCGAGGGAGGGACAGGTACGGGTGTATTATGCTTATCCCAGTACCCCCCTCCCTGGTGAAGTAAGTGGATTTATATATGCGGATAATACATTGGTGCTTTTTATTATTATTCATACCACAGCATCTGATCCGTCATTGCCCTTTCATGCACTTTTCTTCTCTGTTGAGTAATACAGACCACCTGGTCTTCTGGCTGCTTCATTAGCATTTAGCTCACCCCTATTTCATTTTCATCTTATTGATTATTAGAGATGAGCGAGTAGTGTTCGATCGAGCCGGTATTCGATCGAATACTACGATATTCGGCATACTCGATTTCAATCGAGTATAACGGCGATGGCGCACTTAGAATTCGTTCCCTCCCACCTTCCTGGCGCTCTTTTTCCACCAATCAACATGCAGGGGGGGTATGACAGGCACGCTGAGCACGCTGGCAGCGCGAAAACAGCGTCTACATGGATTGGCTGGAAAAACCATGTGACCTCGAATCATAAAAACTCAGCTCTTCCTGCTCGTACGCATATGCTGCGTGAACTTAGTCAGGGACAGAGGCTGGAGAAGGGAGAGACAGATTTTTAGCTGTTGGAACAGGCAGGAGCGTGATTAAAAGCCCTTATCAGGGCTACTACAGTGGACTTCAGTGATAGCTTTACTACAATATAGACTTTACAGAGAACGGCTGCTGTATTCAGGGATAGCTGCTGGAGTAGGGACAGAGAGAGGCATTAGTGGTGTATTAGGTGCTCTGCTACATACCAAACTATATTTGGCACTACTGTTCAGCGTTCTTTTAGGCTGAAAAACCCTGTTATATAACTAGTGTGTATATGCACCATCTGATCTGGCAGTATACGGCTGTGAATTTTATTTTATTTTTTTAAATACAGTTTATTTGGCTCTAGTGTTTCTGGTTCTGTGTGCCTGCAATACCCTTTTTGTATACCAGGTGTAAATACCCACCGTCTGTTCTGTTACTAACACGGCTGTGTACTTTGAAATATACAATATCTAGGCATTTTAATAGGCCACTGGTACTGTGCGTTCTCTTGTTAATTATCTCACATACCTGGTGTAAATACCCACCGTCTGTTCAGTTACTACACGGCTGTGTACTTTGAAATATAACAATATCTAGGCATTTTAATAGGCCACTGTACTGTGCGTTCTCTTGTTAAATTATCTCACATACCTGGTGTAAATACCCACCGTCTGTTCAGTTACTACACGGCTGTGTACTTTGAAATATACAATATCTAGGCATTTTAATAGGCCACTGTACTGTGCGTTCTCTTGTTAAATTATCTCACATACTGGTGTAAATACCCACCGTCTGTTCTGTTACTACACGGCTGTGTACTTTGAAATATACAATATCTAGGCCATTTAATAGGCCACTGTACTGTGCGTTCTCTTGTTAAATTATCTCACATACCTGGTGTAAATACCCACCGTCTGTTCAGTTACTACACGGCTGTGTACTTTGAAATATACAATTATCTAGGCATTTTAATAGGCCACTGTACTGTGCGTTCTCTTGTTAAATTATCTCACATACCTGGTGTAAATACCCACCGTCTGTTCAGTTACTACACGGCTGTGTACTTTGAAATATACAATATCTAGGCCATTTAATAGGCACACTGTACTGTGCGTTTTCTTGTTAAATTATCTCACATACCTGGTGTAATACCCACGCGTCTGTTCAGTTACTACACGGCTGTGTTAGCTTTGAAATATACAATATCTAGGCATTTTAATAGGCCACTGTACTGTGCGTTCTCTTGTTAAATTATCTCACATACCTGGTGTAAATACCCACCGTCTGTTCTGTTACTACACGGCTGTGTACTTTGAAATATACAATATCTAGGCCATTTAATAGGCCACTGTACTGTGCGTTTTCTTGTTAATTATCTCACATACCTGGTGTAAATACCCACCGTCTGTTTCTGTTACTACAACGGCTGTGTACTTTGAAATATACAATATCTAGGCATTTTAATAGGCCACTGTACTGTGCGTTCTCTTGTTAAAATTATCTCACATACTGGTGTAAATTACCCACCGTCTGTTCAGTTACTACACGGCTGTGTACTTTGAAATATACAATATCTAGGCATTTTAATAGGCCACTGTACTGTGCGTTCTCTTGTTAAATTATCTCACATACCTGGTGTAAAATACCCACCGTCTGTTCAGTTACTACACGGCTGTGTACTTTGAAATATACAATATCTAGGCATTTTAATAGGCCACTGTACTGTGCGTTCTCCTTGTTAAATTATCTCACATACCTGGTGTAAATACCCACCGTCTGTTCAGTTACTACACGGCTGTGTACTTTGAAATATACAATATCTAGGCATTTTAAATAGGCCACTGTACTGTGCGTTCTCTTGCTAAATTATCTCACATACCTGGTGTAAATACCCACCGTCTGTTTCTGTTACTACAGCGGCTGTGTACTTTGAAATATACAAATATCTAGGCATTTTTAATAGGCCACTGTACTGTGCGTTCTCTTGTTAAATTATCTCACATACCTGGTGTAAATACCCCACCGTCTGTTCAGTTACTACACGGCTGTGTACTTTGAAATATACAATATCTAGGCATTTTAATAGGCCACTGTACTGTGCGTTCTCTTGTTAAATTATCTCACATACCTGGTTAAATACCCACCGTCTGTTCAGTTACTACACGGCTGTGTACTTTGAAATATACAATATCTAGGCATTTTAATAGGCCACTGTACTGTGCGTTTTCTTGTTAAATTATCTCACATACTGGTGTAAATACCCACCGTCTGTTCTGTTACTAACACGGCTGTGTACTTTGAAATATACAAATATCTAGGCCATTTAATAGGCCACTGTACTGTGGCGTTCTCTTGTTAAATTATCTCACATACCTGGTGTAAATACCCACCGTCTGTTCAGTTACTACAACGGCTGTGTACTTTGAAAATATACAATATCTAGGCCTTTAATAGGCCACTGTACTGTGCGTTCTCTGCTAAATTATTTCACATACCTAAATATATACCCAAATATTGGATTTGCAACAAAAAAAAAAAATAAAATGCGGAGGGGGGCTAGCGGAATAGGACGTGGACGTGGACGAGGACGGGGGCGCGGAAATGCTGTTGGGGGCCTTGTTGAAGCCAGTGGGGATACAATGTGTGCTGGTGAGGATGCAGCCAGGATCCGCTCATCCAGAATCCCCTGCCTTTATGGGACAGTTAAGCAGGGGGCGGGTTACACCGCTGTTGAGGCCTGAGCAGGTTGAACAGGTGGTGCAATGGATAGCCGATAGCGCTTCCACACAGTTGTCCACCAGCCAGTCTCCACACAGTCTCACTCTGACCCTCCTTCCTCCACACCTGGCCAACAGAGTCATCCCACCCTTGACCCCTCCCAGGAGCTCTTTTCGGGTCCTTTTTCAGATGTGCCGGAAGAAATCCCAGGAGCTAGCAGAGGAATTTGTTTGTAGTGATGCCCAAACCACTGGAGTTTTCGCCATCTCCTGCTGAATGTGGACCCTGAGCCAGCATCTGTTATCATGAGCGATGATGATGATGAGACGCAGTTGCCATCAAGGGAGGCTTGTTGAATGTCCAGTGGGCAGGAGGAGGAGCAGAGTGAGGAAGTGGAAGAGGAGCTGGTGGATGACGAAATGACCGACCCCAACTTGGCCAGGGGTGATGTCCAGCGAGGAAGCAGTGGAGAGGTGGTGGTCTGCGCAGCACCGAAAAAGGCAGCAAGAGGCAGAGGGATGTCCACAGCAGAGGGATGTCCACAGGCAGAGGGATGTCCACAGGCAGAGGGATGTCCACAGGCAGAGGCATGTCCACAGGCAGAGGGATGTCCCACAGGCAGAGGGATGGCCACAGGCAGAGGACAGTTCAGACAGAGAAGTGAGCCACAGCCAGCAGGGCCGAGCTGTTCCCGCCAGCGGCCAGTCGCGCGAAGCTCCCCATCGAGGCCTCGTACTTCTGTGGTGTGGAGATATTTTAATGTTTGTGCGGATGACAAACTGAGCGCGGTTTGCACACTCTGCCACTCAAAACTGAGTAGGGGCTCTGAGAAGAGCATCTGACCACCTCAGGCATGCGGCGTCACTTGGAATTCAAGCACTGGCTGAGTGGGAGAGAGCAAACGCAATACAAACTGCGCCCGGTCTTGCTGCCACTGCCTCTTCCCCTTTGTTGTGTGCTGCCACTGCGGTCCAGACCTCCAGCCAGGACACTCCACATCTGCCTCTGCCCTCTGCTACTTTGGGGCCTTCTCCTTCAGCCTCCCTTCCCCCGCCTCTTCGCCTGCACCTTCACACTCCTCGTCCAACAACTGTGTCCATCTCGCAGGCGTTCGACCGCAGGCGGAAGTACGCCTCGAGTCACCCCAAGCCCAAGCCTTAAACTGCCACATCTCCAAACTGCTGGCCCTGGAGATGTTGCCGTTTAGGCTTGTGGAGACGCAGGCCTTCCGCGACCTGATGGCGGCTGCCGCACCTCGCTATTCCGTCCCTAGCCGCCACTACTTTTCCCGGAGTGCCGTCCCCGCCCCTGCACCAGCACGTGTCGCGTAACATCAGGCGGGCCCTGAGGTACGCAGTCAGCGCAAAGGTTCACTTGACACCGACTCATGGACAAGCGCTTGCGGCCAGGGACGATACATTTCTCTGACGGCAACACTGGGTGAATGTAGTGGAGGCGGGGACGGGGTCGCAAACAGAGACGGCCTACCTACCACCCCCCGCCCAAGATTGCCAGCATGGGTTCTGATAAACCCCCCTCCTCCTCCTCCTCCTCCTCCTCCTCCTGTGCCTTAACATCTCCCTCAGCCGCTAGCTGGAAGCGTTGCAGCACTGGCGCGGGGGAGACGTCAGCAGGCGGTGCTAAAGCTCATCAGCTTGGGCGACAGGAAGCACAGCGCCCCAGAGGTGAGGGACGCCATATTGCAGCAGACGGAGATGTGGCTGTCGCCGCTGCAGCTAGGACCAGGCATGGTCGTGTGCGATAACGGCCGTAACCTGGTGGCGGCTCTGGAGCTTGCCGAACTCAATCACGTACCATGCCTGGCCCACGTTTTTAATCTGGTAGTCCAAAAATTTCTGAAGACTTACCCCAACCTGGCAGAGCTACTGGTGAAAGTGCGGCGCTTGTGCGCTCACTTTCGGAAGTCAACTGTAGCTGCTGCTAGCTTAAAAAAACTCCAGCAACGCCTCCATTTGCCTGAACATCGGCTGTTGTGCGACCTGCCGACTCGCTGGAATTCCACCTATTCCATGTTGGCCAGGGTGTGTGAGCAGCAGAGAGCATTGATGGAGTACCAGATTAATGAATCCACGCGTGCCTCCAACTCAGCTCCCTCAGTTTGCCAACCACGAGTGGCCATGGATGGCAGACATATGCGATGTACTGCGTATCTTTGAGGAGTCCACCAAGAAGGTCAGCAGCGAGGACGCTATAGTGAGCGTAACCATTCCGCTCCTAGGCGTCCTTAAAGAATCGCTCATCGCAATAAGGGAGAACGCATTGCACGCAGAGGAGACGGGGGTAGGAGGAGACGCAACGGAGCTACACAGTCAGACCACACTTTTGTCTGCTTCACGGTGGCAGTTGCAGGAGGAGGAGGATGAGGAGGAGGACGACGTGGAGGTGGCTGTGGAAGAGGAGGAGGATGCTGGCGGCGAGGGTAGCAGTCAGGCTGTGTGCGTCCCATTGGTTCAGCGCGGATGGGGCGGAGAGGAGGCGGAAGAGGAAGAGGAGGAAATGGCAAGTGATCCTTCTGGTGGGGGCAGTGAGGTCATGCCTATTCAGAGTCTGGCACACATGGCTGACTTCATGCTGGGCTGCTTTTCCCGGGACACACGTGTTGTCCGGATAGTGGAGAACAAACTGTACTGGGTCTTCGCACTCCTGGACCCCCGGTATAAAGATAACGTCTCCTCTTTTATTCCGGTAGAGGAGAGGACGAATCGATTGCTGGAATACCAGAGGGAACTCGTGCAGAACATGATGGAGATTTTCCCACCCACCATCGCTGGCGGCAGAGAGGAGAGGGTCTCCCAGAGTCCCACAACATCCATCAGGCCCACAGCCACCAGGGGAACACTCTCCAAGGTGTGGGACACGTTCATGGCACCCCCTCGTGCAACTTCCATCACTGCGGGGCCCGCTATCAGCAGGAGGGACAAGTATCGGCGGATGTTGCGGGAGTACCTGGCAGACCGTAACCCTGTCCTCCCCGATCCCTCGGCGTCCTACACTTACTGGGTCTCCAAGTTGGACACGTGGCTGGAACTGTCCCTGTACGCCTTGGAGGTGCTTGCCTGCCCTGCCGCCAGCGTGCTATCAGAAAGGGTGTTCAGCGCAGCCGGGGGCATTATAACCGATAAGCGCAGCCGCCTGTCAACCGACAGTGCCGACAGGCTGACGCTAATCAAAATGAACAGCAAGTGGATTGACCCGGACTTTGCTTCTCCAACCGTGGAAAGCAGCCAAAAGTGAAGTGCCATCTGTATGAAGTGCCATTTCCTCCTCCACCTCCTCCTCCTCCTCCTTAACCGCCGTAGAATTGCTCCGTAAATAAGAAAAATTTATATATTTATGGCTCACCTCTTGGGCCTCCACAAAATGTTTAAGAGGTCTCACCTCTTGGGCCTCCTCATAATTTTTTAAGGTCTCACCTCTTGGGCCTCACAAATTTTTAAGGTCTCACCTCTTGGGCCTCACAAAATTTTAAGAGGTTTCAACTCTTGGCCCCCACAAAATTTTAAGAGGTCTCACCTCTTGGGCCTCCACATAATTTTTAACAGGTCTCACCTCTTGGGCCTCCACATAATTTTTAAGAGGTCTCACCTCTTGGGCCTCCACATAATTTTTAACAGGTCTCACCTCTTGGGCCTCCACATAATTTTTAAGCAGGTCTCACCTCTTGGGCCTCCACATAATTTTTAACAGGTCTCACCTCTTGGGCCTCCACAAAATGTTTAACAGGTCTCACCTCTTGGGCCTCCACAAAATGTTTAAAACAGGTCTCACCTCTTGGGCCTCCACAAAATGTTTTAACAGGTCTCACCTCTTGGGCCTCCACAAAATGTTTAACAGGTCTCACCTCTTGGGCCTCCACAAAATGTTTAACAGGTCTCACCTCTTGGGCCTCCACATAATTTTTAACAGGTCTCACCTCTTGGGCCTCCACAAAAGGTTTAAGAGGTTAACAGTGGAAAGCAGCCAAAAGTGAAGTGCCATCTGTATGAAGTGCCATTTCCTCCTCCACCTCCTCCTCCTCCTCCTCCTTAACCGCCGTAGAATTGCTCCGTAAATAAGAAAAATGTATATATTTATTGCTCACCTCTTGGGCCTCCACATAATTTTTAACAGGTCTCACCTCTTGGGCCTCCACAAAAATGTTTAACAGGTCTCACCTCTTGGGCCTCCACATAATTTTTAACAGGTCTCACCTCTTGGGCCTCCACAAAATTTTTAACACGTCTCTCCTCTTGGGCCTCCACATAATTTTTAATACGTCTCACCTCTTGGGCCTCCACATAATTTTTAAGAGGTCTCACCTCTTGGGGCTCTACAAAATGTTTAAGAGGTCTCACCTCTTTGGGCCTCCACACAATTTTTAAGAGGTCTCACCTCTTGGGCCTCCACAATAATTTTTAAGAGGTCTCACCTCTTGGGCCTCCACATAATTTTTAAGAGGTCTCACCTCTTGGGCCTCCACATAATTTTAAGAGGTCTCACCTCTTGGGCCTCCACAATAATTTTTAAAGAGTCTCACCTCTTGGGCCTCCACAAAATCTTTAAGAGGTCTCACCTCTTGGGCTCCACAAAATCTTTAAGAGGTCTCACCTCTTGGGCCTCCACAAAATCTTTAAGAGGTCTCACCTCTTGGGCCTCCACAAATCTTTAAGAGGTCTCACCTCTTGGGCCTCCACAAAATCTTTAAGAGGTCTCACCTCTTGGGCCTCCACAAAATCTTTAAGAGGTCTCACCTCTTGGGCCTCCACAAAATCTTTAAGAGGTCTCACCTCTTGGGCCTCCACAAAATCTTTAAAAGGTCTCACCTCTTGGGCCTCCACCAAAATCTTTAAGAGGTCTCACCTCTTGGGCCTCCACAAAATCTTTAAGAGGTCTCACCTCTTGGGCCTCCACAAAATCTTTAAGAGGTCTCACCTCTTGGGCCTCCACAAAATCTTTAAGAGGTCTCACCTCTTGGGCCTCCACAAAAATCTTTAAAGGTCTCACCTCTTGGGCCTCCACATAATTTTTAAGAGGTCTCACCTCTTGGGCCTCCACATAATTTTTAAGAGGTCTCACCTCTTGGGCCTCCACAAAATCTTTAAGAGGTCTCACTCTTGGGCCTCCACAAATTTTTAACAGGTCTCACCTCTTGGGCCTCCACAAAATCTTTAACAGGTCTCACCTCTTGGGCCTCGCATCATTTTAAAGTCTCACCTTGGCCTCCACAAAATTTTAAAGGTCTCACCCTTGGGCCTCCACATAATTTTAGGGCTCACCTCTTGGGCCTCCACACATAATTTTTAAGAGGTCTCACCTCTTGGGCCTCCACATAATTATACTATAAAATATTAGGCCTTATAATTGGCAACTGTACTGTGCGTTCTCTTGCAAAATTCTTTAAATACCTGGTGTTAATACCCACCGTCTGAAAAGTTAGTACACGGCTGTGTACCTTGAACTCTAAAATATTAGGCCTTATAATTGGCAACTGTACTGTGCGTTCTCTTGCAAAATTATTTCACGGCTGTGAAGGCAAAATATTGTAACCAAAAAAAAATAAAATGCGGAGGGGGGCTAGCGGAATAGGACGTGGACGAGGACGGGGGCGCGGAAATGCTGTTGGGGGCCATAGTTGCTGGTTGAATTATCTGAGGTAAATGATTCTCCTTTAGACGACGCTTTCCCTTTGCATCGTTCTGCGATTAAACCATAAATAACTCTCTGCATATTTATACCAAATGCACCCAGTACGAAAAAAGTCATAGAAAGTTTCCAAACAGAGACTGGAAAACATCAGTAAGTTGAAAAAAACTGTTCGCTAAAAAAAAAAAAGTTAAAAATAAAATTGGCAGTTGATAGTATCGAGCTATTGTCACAGAGAGACGCGATTACAACACCTTCATTTACATTCAGTACATGTCTCAAGGCATTGGGAGAATGAAAACAGGCCACGGCTGGAGTATGAAATGTACCACCGCTTTGTACTGTCCGATACTGACCGGTCCGGGTGATGTCCAGCGAGGAAAGCAGTGGAGAGGTGGTGGTCTGCGCAGCACCGAAAAAGGCAGCAAGAGGCAGAGGGATGTCCACAGGCAGAGGAATGTCCACAGGCAGAGGGATGTCCACAGGCAGAGGGATGTCCACAGGCAGAGGGATGTCCACAGGCAGAGGGATGTCCACAGGCAGAGGACAGTTCAGACAGAGAAGTGAGCCACAGCCAGCAGGGCGAGCGTAACCATCCCGCTCCTATGCGTCCTTAAAGAATCCCTCATCGCAATAAGGGAGAACGCAT